>CM076584.1:256109879-256709879 GCA_034641835.2 Pinus albicaulis | reverse complement strand
TTTGGTGAAGATGTCTGCAGTCTGCTCATTTGTGGAACAATGACGTAGATGGATATTTTTGGCCTCAACATGATTTCAAATCAGATGGTATTTTGTATTTATGTGCTTTGTTCGATCATGGAACTTTGGGTTCTTGGCCAACTTTATTGCAGAATTGTTGTCGATCTGAGTGGTGTTGAATGCATTTGTTTCATCTGAAAATATTCTAGGATTTTCCTGAGCCACACAATTTCCTTTGTTGCTTCAGCTGCTGCCACATATTTTGCCTCGGTTGTGGAATCTTTTAGAACTGACTATTTTCGTGATCTCCATGAGACATCCAAGACTCATGGTATAACCTAAAGTAGACACCCCAGTTTCTTTGTCCTCGTCAAAGTCTGAATCAGAGCATTCGATCAAGCTGAAGTCGCCTACCTGTGTATATTTGATTCCAAAGTCTTGAGTCCCCTTCAAGTACTTTAGAAATCTTTTTGCAGCAGACCAATGTCCTTCACAAGTTTTTTGCATAAACTTGGAGAGGATTCCAACATCAAATGAGATGTATGGTCTGGTGGTAGTCAGGTCGATAAGACTTCCTACAAGCTGTTTATACTTCTTTGCATCCTTGAATTCCTTCCCTTCAATGGATGTGAGCTTCAAGTTTTGTTCCATTGGAGTGGTTAAGGGATTGCATTGATCTATGCCAAAATTGTTCAAAAGATATCCAATGTACTTATTTTGAGAAAGAAATATAAATTTAGGACGTTGAGTTACTTCAATACCCAGATAGTAATGAACATAGCCCAAATCAGTAATTTCAAAACCTTTCTTCAATTCTTTATTTATGGATGCAATATAACTCTCATTTTTCCCTGTCATCAAAAGATCGTCTACATACACCACAATATATACAACTGTAAATTTTTCCAAGTTTCTTAACAAACAAAGTTGCATCATCAAGATCAAAATGTTTGAAGTCAAGTTTCAGAAGATGCTTAGTTAATTTCTCATACCAGGCTCACGGTACTTGGTTGAGGCCATACAAGGATTTTATAAGTTTGCATACTTTGTGTTCTTGGCCCTTCACAAAAAATCCTTCTGGCTGGGACATAAAAACTTTCTTCTTTAGATATCCATTCAAAAAGGCGGTTTTTACATCCATCTGATGGAATTTCTATCCCTTCTAAGCTACGACGGAAAAGAGTGTCCTCATGGTGGCCCATTTTTTTGTGGGGGAAAATTTTTCTTCATAATCGACCCCTTCATTCTGTGTAAAACCTTTTTCCACAAGCTTGGCTTTGTGCTTGTCAAGTGATCCATCTGCTTTGTACTGGTTCTTGTAGACCCACTTGCATCCAATTGGTTTGGTTACCAAAAGAGGATCAACCAACTTCCAAGTTCCATTATTTATCAAGGCATCATACTCCTTTTGCATCGCTTCATTCCATTCAACATGAGAAGTGGCTTCTTTGAATGAATTTGGTTCATGATCTGTAGACAAATTCAATTCACAGTTATAAGAAATATCCATATCAATAGGTGAGTCGGAATTATCTATGTCACCTTCGTTTTGTCTGGTGGAACTTCTTGTTCCTGTCTTTCCAACCTCATCGGGACGAATTTTTCTAGTGTCTTTGTTAGCCATTTTGGGGGACCTTTCCGAGATGGCCCAGGCTACTCATTTGACTGAATTGGAATTGAATCAAGATTCAATCTCTCAATTATGTCAATCACATCGTTCAAGGTGTCATCCGTGGTTGGTTCTTCATGTGGGGGAGAGAGTGCTTTGAAAAATGATTCCATAGACTGATTCAGTATAGGAATCCCCCCTTCAAGATGTGGAATCTGATTATCAAATTCTTTAAAAAAATTTGCATGTGTGAATCTATCCAGGCGATCAAGTTTCCACTCCACAACATTGTCAATCTTGGAAGATTCAAGGAATATGACATCTCTTGCTACCACAAAATTCTTACTGACTTTATCATAGAGACGATATCATTTGGAGGTATTGGAATACCCCAAGAAGATACATTTTTGACTTCTAGCACCAATTTTATTCCTTTGTACCTTAGGTATCAAAGCATAACAGGTGGAACCAAAGACCCTGAAATGATTTACCGAAGGAATGTGGCCATGCCACATTTCATAAGAGTTTTGTTTCTGATTGAATTTCAAGGACACCTATTCTTTATGTATACAGCACATAGAATTACATCATCCCAAAACATTAATTTTACATTCTTAAAAAACATCGTGGAGAAAACCATATTTAAAATTGTCTTGTTCATTCTTTCAGCTACACCGTTCTGTAGGGGATTATAGGGCACAATTGTTTGATGTTTGATCCCATGTTGATGAACATAATTTTCAAATTCGTTTGAAGTGCATTATTTTCCATTATCAATGCGTAAAGAGCCAATATAATTTTGTGCATCATTTTTAATCCATGCATGAAAATTCTTGAAAGTTTCAAAAGCATCATAT
The DNA here is from genome assembly GCA_034641835.2 of Pinus albicaulis. Lineage (NCBI taxonomy): Eukaryota > Viridiplantae > Streptophyta > Pinopsida > Pinales > Pinaceae > Pinus > Pinus albicaulis. The sequence continues at coordinate 256,707,413 of CM076584.1, read as the reverse complement.
TTGTTCTTCAATAAGTAAACCCAAAACATTCTGGTGTAATCATCAATAAATGTCATGGTATATTTATTTCCATTTGCAGAAGCAACAGGCATAGGGCCACATAAATTTGAATGAATAAGCTCAAGTTTTCTATGTTCTCTAGAATGTGAATCATGAAATGATTATTTGTTATGATTTCCTAGAACACAAGCATCACATTGCTTAAGTTTCCTAGGAATTGTAGGCAGTCTAGTAACACCATTTTTCTTCAACAATCGAATGTTGTCATAGTTTAAGTGTCCAAATCTAGAATGCCATAAAAGACTTGAGGGGAATGTACCTTCATCATGATGTGAACTGAATGCATAGCTTTGTGCATGAGCAGAGGAACCTTGCAGCGTGAGGAGTCTTCCTTCTCCTATTCCCTCCATGACAAGTGAGCGATCTGATGCTTTTCTCACCTCAACCTTGCCATCGAACATGTGAATGGAGTGTCCTTGCTGGTGGATGTGGACCAAGGATAGCAACTTTCTCCTCAACTCAAGGAGGTATAGAACCTCATGTAGAAGATTATTTGGAAGACCAGGCAAGTTAAGCCTGATTGTGCCAAGCCTTGATGGCTTGAGTTTGGATTTATATGCAAAGTATACTGCTCCATCAACTTTTTCAATAAATTCTTCAAAAAAATATTCTCTAAATGTCATGTGACATGTTGCTCCTGAATCTAGCAACCAATCATTTCTCCAAGAAGTAAATGAAACATAAAACAAGTCTCCATTTACTCCATTGTTACAATGTGCTACAACATAATGAGTGGATTTAGGTGCTTTACCTTTGTCTCTGTCATGAGTTTTACCTTTTTCTTTATTTCTTTTCTGTTCAATTTTATCCCAATGCAACTTACATGTAGATGCATCATGCCAGTATTTATTGTAGCATATGCAATTAAGATCATATTTTTCAATTTGAGTTTGTCTTCCCCCCCCTTCCTCTTATATTTATTCTTCCTCTTCCTCTTCGTCTACCTCTTCCTCTGGAAGAGTCTTGAGCATGAATCTTTTATCTATGTGCAAAACATACATCCTCTCAGAAGATAGAGGGGTTTTCATCTTTCCAAAAGCCTTCTCTCTTTCTACAAACTTTTTCTCAAGGGAATCAAAGGTGATTTTCATGAGGTTTCCACTTGCTTGCAATGACTCAAGGTAATGTGAGTATGTGGGATACAATGCCTTAACATATACTATGAGAGGTATGTCAACTTCTACACTAGTGTTCTTAATGTCATGCATGATAGATCTTACTTCTGAAGTTAAAGCAAGAGGGTCATCATTTTTCAATTCAAGACTGAACAGCGTAATCATTAATTGAACAATTTCAAGTTATGAATGTGAGTCATAGAGTTCTTTTAGTTTTCTCAAGGCTTCATAGACATTTGAAAATGGTGTAATATGGCGACTCACCTCTTCATTTACGAAAGTTGAAATCAAGGCATAGGCCTTACATTTCTTGTTTTCCCAAATGGCGATCTCATTTTCTAACGTGGGCTTTGCTGGTGGATGGTCTTCTTCTCCTTCACAAATCCCTCTCCACAGCTCATTAAAAATGAGAGTGTGCTTGATTTTCCGAGACAATTCAAGATAGTTCTCCTTGCCAAAGAGAACAACTCCCACAATTTATATGATAGAATGCATTCTTTTGAAAAAAATACTTTGTTATCGCGGTAAAAAAAAAACACAATTCTGGTTTAAATTCTGCAAAAAAAAAAAAAAAAATTGTAAAAGAAAATTGGGGAAAAACAGAGGTATTATCTGAGGGAGGGTTTATTTGGGGGAGGTATTTTCTGGGGGAGACATTTTCTGGGGCAGGAGGGGGGGGTGTATTTACTAGGGGAGGCATTTCCTAGGGGGGGTATTTATAGGGGAGGCATTTTCTGGGGGAAGGGAAGGTCGAGGGCCTCCGTGAGAGGGAGCATAGTTGGGGGAGGGGGTCTATGTGAAAGGGGTTGGGGGAGGGTCTGCGTGAGAGGGGCAGGGGAGAGGGTTTGTGTGAGAGGGTTTGGGGGAGGGTTTGTGTGAGAGGGGCGGGGGAGAGTCTGCCTAAGAGGGGGTGGGGGAGTGTTTGCGTGAGAGCGGTTTGGGGAGTGGACATGAGGGGAGGGGAGGGAGGAACAAGGGCCGAGGGGAGGGCAGCGGGTGATGGGGATGAGAGGGAGTGGGCTTGGGGAGTAGATGAGAGGGGGTGGGGAGATTAGGATAGGGAAAGGAGGGATGGAGAGTGGAGGCGAGGGGGTGCAGCTATGTAGGGAGAGCCATGAGGTTGGGGAGAGTCACGAGGGATGGGATGAGCAGCAGAGGTCTGAGCGTCTGTGTGTGGGTGTGAGGGAGGGGTGGGGAGGGGTGTGAGGGAGGGGTGTGGGGAAGGGGTGGGCAGCGGAGGGGTGTGAGGATCTGCATGTGGGTGTGAGGCTATGAGGGAGTGGAGAGTGGATGGGAGCAGTAAAAAATGAGCTGAATTTTCACAGTGGTGTGTAGAAAAATTGAGCAGAATTTTCTAAAAACCAGAATGCAGAATTATTACATAATTGCAGAAGGAGACGAGGTAGAGAGGCAGGTCTACTAGGAGAAGCCAGAATGCAGAAAAAATTATGAATGCAGTAGGAGCATTAAAAAATATGATTGCACAATGACAGTCTGCAAAAATGCAGAACATAGACAGGAGGGAGTTACACCAAGGGCAGGAATGCCAAAAAAGGGACTGGCTCTGATACCATGTCAGGCCAGGAGGTAACTCGGCAAAACTGAAGATGCATTAGATGGATATTGTGTGTGTACTTATACATGGAGGTGAGACTATTGGGATTCGCTTCCAAATGTCTCTTAGCCTTCCTTATATACTAAATTACAATAATATACAATATCACCCAATCCCTTAGGATTAGGTGTCAACAAGGGTAAACTTTGGGCCTCAAACCATGGTTTGAGACCATACTATCTACGCATTAGGCCAATATAAATAGATAGACCGTGTCTAAGCTAAGTAGTTCAGTTATTTCTTAGTAAGTTTATGATATTGATGTTTATGCATATGTAATACATTGTAAGGGTCTGTCTTGATTGGGTTGAAAGGCTCCTGTTGGCTGTGTGCGCGAAGACCTAGTCTTGGTTGTGTGCGGACTCTGCTGGTTGTGTGCACGGAATGGTTTTTAAGGGAAATTTGATGTATTGAACAGATCTGAGCTAACAGACGGGATGGATTTTGGCAAGTCTAATTTGTTATGAATCTGAGTTGTTTATTTTTTATGTTCTGTTAATATCGCACTACTTTCTATCGATTATCGCGCATAAGATATATGTTATGATTATGAATGCTTAATTGATGATTGATAGTTATGTTAAAGTATTTTGCATTTTTTAAGATCTGGATCTGGTATCGTTCTATTTATCTATGCTAAGGCGAATAGTGACTCTGTGTTATTTTGTTAAAGACTTTTTATTCTCTGAGATTATGCTATACATTGTTGCGCGAATCTGTTTATGAGTAATATAATTTTGCATTCGATTTGTCGAGGACCACTTCATTAAAATCTCCCTCAGGGTGTGGAAACCTAGTTCCAGCACCCCGCCATACTGCTTTGGGTGAGACTTTGGTCTAAGAAAGCATATCATCGACGAAAGGGCTAGTAGTTGGAGGTTTTGTTGGTTTATCCATAAACTTTGAACCTGGGTCAGGACCCCTTAATCCAATATGCATCATTGATTTTTATACATATCATTTGGGTTACTAATATTATTATAGAGTTGTGAAATTGTTCCTTTTTCTTGTCACTGTGTGTGGTTTTTTTCTGAGAATGAATTTCTACTTTGTTCACACCACTCTTACTCTGCAACAAATACAATTCTCTAAGAAGCTTCCACCAAGGTTTGTATCTCCTTGCTTCATCAATTTTTCATGTAACTCATGCATGGGGATAAATTACCTTGCTTTAATCACTAACACATGTTTATTTTATGTTAGCATCGATAGATTTGGCTTATTATTGAGTACATTTATAAACCTCATACACCAAATCACTCTCAACACCCCTATTGCCCATTTTCCTTGATTGACTCCATTTATTCGCTTGCACCAAATTATTCTAAGTAACCCAATTAAGAAAAATAATCTTCCCAATTACTCAATTATCCTAATTGACCACATTCAACAAGGGTTTTTTCATTCACTCACTGCCTTTTGTTGCCTAAAGATCACTCTGGATCTATACTTTAGGTCTAAATTTCATCCTCCATCATTGTCATATTTTGCTACCATTTTTCCTTGTGAGCTCCCTTTGGGTTCCATTTTTGTCTGGGTTTTCTACACCATCAAGAGAGAGAGATATTAGATCTAAAGTGCTGAGGACTTACAAGAACCCATCCCATTGAGGGGGACTGGTAACATCTTTCTATGTTCCCTTCCCAGGTGTTAGTCAGCTATAAAATTTGTCATATCCAATGCTGGCTAAATAATTTTTTGGAGCCTTCAAGAAACAAGTTTTATTGCTAAAAAATGTTATCTCTTGAAGACTCTTGAAGCCCTCATGCCCTTTGTCTAAATCTTCACTGTTGTTTCCATTTTTAAACTCAGAAATTCTGCTAATTCCATAGAGGAAAGACTGCTGCAAAACACCCTTTTCCCTTTTTTTCACTTCAAAATAACCTTCATTTCTACCCCTTTCATTCCCATGGAATTCTTCTATTTTCCATTTTTTTCCCATTTCCCCTTCATAGAATCCTCTTTACAGAGTTTAAAACTCCTTTTTAAACTCTGCCGAAACCCTAAAATCCATTGAAAAACTTGAAAAATTTCTTAAAAAATACTTTTTATTATTGCAGAATTAAGCCCCCTTGGGCTAAGTCTTAAACCACTCCCCCACCGTATGCCCATGGTGCTAAGACCAAGCTCTAAGTCCTTTTCGGCACTTATCACATCGCAAAGACCGAGCGCACAAGTCTTTGAGCCCCATTTGCATAAACCCCGCTCTCTGCTTTCTACTCCATGTAACTTTCACCCGGGACCAAGTGTTAAGTCCCAAGGCGCTAATCGCATCGCAAAACTCCAAAGGGTAGATTGAAAGAACGGGCCCGACCTTCCGATTGCGATTGGCCCTTTATTATATATACGCCCCGAGCATGTTACATTTCATAAATACCACGGGCCCCATAGTTGGGCGCCAACCATCTCATATATATACATTCCACCCCGATAAACCTATGTTTTATTAAAAATTTGGGTTTGCATAAAGTATTAAGGGTTTCCGTCGGTACATGATATAAGAAAATCTCTGCCGTTGATCATTGGACCGATCCACGACCCACACTACATCACATCGCAATTTTTTTTGAGTGCATTTGTTTCATTCCACCTCTGATTGGCGGTCCCCGATCCATCCTCCACCGTTGATCTGATCTGCAGATCGACGGCCTAAAAATCATCACATCGGAGTTTTTCTATTTTGTGCGTTTAAAAAATTTTATTTAAAAACCGCCGATTGCGATCTCCTGACACATCGCCCATCGTCGATCTGATCTGCAGATCGACGGTCTGCATCTAATCGCATCGGATCTTTTTCATCGTGTGCGTTTTTTACTTTTGTTTTTTACCCCACCGATTGCGATCCTCTGATCGGATCTGGACCATCGACGTGTCCAAATCGGACTGTCCTAGTATTTTCCCTCATGGTTTTATCGCTCTCCACCTCTACCAAGGGTTTTAACGTATGATCTCCATCGTTAATCTCATGGGCCGATCTCATCCGACGACCCACGATTATCCCAAACTCCCAAAGGCTATTTTCAATACTTTTCCTTCGAAATAAAGGTTTTAACCATTTTTCTTCATATTTCTTCCATTTTCCAAGCAAAGTGACTCATTTGCTTTATGTAGTCATGACCCATCCTGACCGTGGATCGTCCCAACCATTGGATGTTTCCATCCAACGGCCACGCTCCTCCCTACACCTTCTGAAGTAGTAAAACCCAAATAACGCAAGATTTCACAATTAGTTTTGTATTTTTCAGGTGTTTAAATGGTTTATCCATTGTGTTAAAGAAAGGTCGAAGGCCAGGAATGATGATTCACGTGCCTTTGATTCGTAAAAAGAAACCATTCGCAGGGTTCAAACACCACATCTCGTTGATGCTTCATGGGAATTGATGCCTTGTGAGCCCTGCGTAGCACTGCACATCAACAAGACACAGACAGTTAAATAAAAACAAAAGAGTATCAGGGTCGAAGACAAAATGCAGCAGAACAGAAGATTGAAGACAAATTTGGGGGGATTACGGCTAAAAATAATTATCAAAAGCCTAATCCTCCAAATTAAAACACAGTTAAAGGTGGATCATAAGTGTTTATCAGACAGAAGGCCTCCACTGCCACCTCAGGGGCCAATTGATTCCTCTCAGCTACCACAAAGCCACCTGTGCCTCAAAGCATTCAAACAGAGGCTGAAGTTATTGATCAGAATCAGATATTTGCGTCGACGCAGCCAAACAATTAATTCTGCCAAATGAACTTAATGTAAAAATATCTGCAGAGTTACTGTAACGTAACACAGAGCCTCAAAAGTCAACAAAAGCTCCCACCAAGCTTAAATCTTAAATGTAGAACATTAATACAGACAAACACCTGTAAACTTCTCCATCGAGCCCCTCAAAGGCCGAGAAGTCATTGATCTGTATTAATTATCTTGGGAGATATTTTATCAGATCTCACCTCCTCACTCTTCTATAAATACTTCTATAGAAGATGAGAAATTTTTGGTTGGTTGTTTGATTACTAGTTGTAATACTGAAACTCTCTGAAATAAATACATAGTCCGTTGAAGTTCAAGAAGAAATTTTAGTCTTGGAAGCCTTGATGATGTCGTTGCATGCTTGTTCTTGAGAAGGCTCTATCATTGGATCCATGAGCTTGGCTGTTGGTGAATTATTCTGAACTGTTTAATGTTTTCTCCTGTTTTCATTATGTTCCATAATTTCTTACTACAGTAGGATAGAAAATATTAGGCTAAGAAATGACTCCTGGAAGCACCTTAGACCTGTTCATCCTTCACTACTTTATGTTTTCTTATGCTGAGGTATTTTATAGTCTTTAATCTCTCTCTTTAGTCCTCATGCTTCTTTATTTCTATAATAGTTCGAATAAGTTGGTTTCAGCATGATTTATGGTTCTCCCTGCTTGTCTGCTGCCACTTAAAGGCTATTATTAAAGTCTCCCTTTGAGGTATCTTTGTTTATAGTGAGCCAAGGAGGTTTGTTCTGATCTTTCCCTTTGTCCTTGCTTGAACAGTTATCTTAAAGGTATTTATAGTTGCAATCATAGATGTGTTAGGTGTTCCCTCTTCTATGACTGCAATTATTAGTGAATATTTTATGTTTTCTAAGTCATTTGAAATAAAATACTTGAGGAAATAGGGTGTTCCCCGAATCTTAGATTTCATTTTAAAAGTTTTTTTGAAGTCATTATTTGCTTAAAGTGGGGTTTGTAGAATTCATGGTTAGCCCTGTCTATCAAATAACTCTTTATTGTTCAAATCATGTTTTCAAAATTCCCTTTGTTGAGAATTAAAACTTCTCTTTTCTAAAAACCATTAATGTCCATCTCATTCAAAACCAAAGGATCCTGTGGCCAAGTTAGATTTTCCCTTTGATATCCCATATCCATTGATAAGTTTGTCATAATCTCTTTTTGACTCCATTTCCCAATGAAGTTGATACTTCTTCTTTCTACCTACCTTTCCTAGACCTTTCATATTTTGTTGTATGAATTCAACCAAACAAATAAACAAACACTTGCACTTAATAACTAGTCTAAAACTAATACTAAAAGCACACATGATAAACATTTTCAAACAAACATTTGAGAGATCCATCTCTGAGAACAGGAGGACTAGATCTTGTAACTCTAAAGATTGGTTATGATGTTGCCTTGTCTTTTGATTTTCCAAACTATCAAAACACGGGACCCCAACACCAGGTGTCAAAAATAAAAAAATTCTTTAAAAATATTCTTGTCTTTTCTATTGGATGCATGGAGCAACTCTTGCTTTTATTTACTGCTTAATGTCTTTTACTACATAGATATGTATTTTGTAGCATTTATCTTGGTCAACTAACTGCAGATCTAAATAAATTGGCAGCCATCTTTGATGTTAGGGTTGTTTTTTATGCACATTTAAAGTGATATTTTTTTGTACGGTTGCAATTAGAATTCATCCTAACAACTGGCGACTCCACAAGGGTTTACGATTATGACCTCCATCGTTTTTCAGATCCCTGCATGACCAGCTGCTTCAAACCCTAGTATTTTTCTTCAGCTTCTTGTTTTACTTTTATTGATGTTGTTTTTAACCTATAAAACCCTAAAACAGTAAAAATTCTAACTTCCGTGTGTTTCCAAACCTATTGTGCAAGTGACAGGTATCAGCTGCAGCTGAGACGGCATTTTTTCTGAAACCTGCTCCCGAGAGTGCCAGTAGTGCAGGTCGCACTTTTTGGGCCAAAACCTATGACCTAAACCTCTTGGACGCTGAAAAAAGCCTCAAACCTGCGACCTCTATAGAAATCAGGTCAGAAACTACGACCTGTACTTTTTGCGGGAATTTTTCTGAGATTTTTCTGGGTTTGTCTGGGATTTTGTTCAGGGTTTTCTGACCTTCGTCTTCACCCATTTTGGACCTTTACTTGCTCTATTTTACTCATCGAATTAGAAACCCATCCCCCTAGGGCTTCAATACGCTTCCACCTTTCTAGGAGGAGTTTAGCTGAAGCAGGTCGTTTGAAATTTCAGTGTGTTTAGCCTTTTTTCAAATCAAATCCTTTACCTTCAAATCCATTTCAGATTGGTTATTCATCCATCCAAAACACCTCTTTTCAGTTATGTTTGGTCCTCCTCTAGGGTTCCCTCCATTTCCCTTAAGGTTGTATCCTTTCGCCACCTCATTTGCAGCACTTTTCCCTCTAGTTTTTTGTTGTTTTTTTCACCTATTTCCAGTAGATCTAACCTGTAGATCATTTTCCCTCTCGACTTTAGATCTATTGGCTATTTTGGTTTTTTTTGACTAGATTTTTGCCCACATACAGACTAGTCGTTGAGAATCCCGCTTCCCTGGGTTTAGATTGATGCATCTTTGGATGTTTATTTTATGTTATATTCAGTTTACTTTACTGTTATTTACAGAATTATTTACAGTTATACAGTACACTTTTTCTTTTTTCTCTACAAACTTCTAGTTTTAAAAATTAAAATTAGTTCACTTAACACACACACCCTAAGTGAAGAGTGCCTCATTAACACAGTCAGGAAAAGACTATAACATTCTAATCAATTGATCTTGCACCTCCCTGCCCTTGTTTTGACATTGAAATCATTTGATCTTGCACCTCCTTGACCTTGTTAGTCTCTCTTCCTTTTGTGATCCATGTTTGCTCTTTCATCATTGTGCCCCCAAGGCATTTATCCTGTAGACTTCTTGGCCTTCATCCTCATTTTCCGTTAGGAAGAATTACTCCTCTGTGTAGGATTCGAGTTAGTCCTCCACCGAGTCCCCTTTCTGACTCTACTTCTGGTTCATTGGGTTCCCCTTCTGGTTCCATTCCTGGTTCTCCCCCTGTCACCTTCACCATGTCTGGTTTAGGACCTAACCCAGGTGGTATCCCTAGCCCTAATGCTGGGAATACTACTAGTGGGACCACAACAGGAACTATCTCGGCTTCTCCCTTGCTCCCTTATATGGCAGGCCTCAGTCTTCCCAATTTTAACCAATTGATCAATAACCCCATACGCCATGACGTTGGTTGGCCTGCTATGCCAACCAAGCTCCCTTCTGACATCCCCAAGTTTGAAGGACTTGTTGGAGAATATCCTACAAACCATGTTCGATCTTTCCACATGTGGTGTTCATCTAACTCCATCACTGATGACTTTGTCCATCTTTGGTTGTTACAACATATGCTTACTAGAGAAGCTTCTAAGTGGTATTTTGACCAGGCGTCCTCCTCTCATACCACTTTTGTGACTCTTGCCCAGGATTTTCTATCTTACTTCCAGCTTCCCCTTCGTTATGACATGGGTACCAAAATTTTAACCTCTTTCTTTCAATCATCTGCGACCCACCTAGCCGATCATGTCCAGGAATCGCAGAGAAGAAAGAGCCTATGTCGAGCCCCTACCTTTGAAGACCATGTCTACATGGACCGGTTCCTTAGATCCCTTTTTCCTACTATCGGAAAATATGTCACATCTCATTTCCCTCAAACCGAAGAAGTTGATCTCCAGATTGCATTAAAATATGACCTGATCTATGCACAGTCTTGTTATGTTTATACCGTCTTACCAGATCTCCCTAGACCTGGTGGTGCTAACGCACCGGGGGCATCCCATGATGCCGACGGTATCATTGGATCCCTTTCTCATCCATACGCTCATCCTCCCATGGGTTATGGTTTCCCTTAGGGAGGGGCCATCTCCCCCAGCACTTTTTCCCCTCTCAGTAGCATGTATCCAAGATACGACATGCCTCCTCCTTTTTCCCAACCTGTTTACCACAATGTTTCCCAACCTCCTTATTATCTGTATCCACAGCCTGGTGCTCCATATCCTCTAGCATTAGTACCCCCGCCTCCTTTGCCTTCTCAACCCCTACAACAGCAGCCACCGCTCCCCCAGGGGTAGGTGTATGCACAGAAGGGTGCGACTAATCCTCCTAATTCCAAAAAGAAGAGGAAAGGCACCAAAAATCAATTTGTGCTAGGTAATCCAGGACCTAATCCCCAAGGGAATGCACCTAACACTTCTAACCAGAAATAAGGCACTCATCCCAAGCAGGATAGGCATGTTTGCATGAATAAGCCTTGTTCTTGTTGCGGTGTCTATGGTCATTACACCCACGATTGTCCTCTCTTACCTCATATGCACCATATGTGGGAGACTCAAGCAGCATCACGGGGACAGAAAGCCTCCCCTTCAATTCCTCCCAATGCTGCACCTATCTAGCCGGCTGTGTTTACCAATCCTTTCCCTTAGCAAGGATTTGTGGCTACCCAACCACCTGAAGGTCAGGCGGCCACTCAACCTCCTCCATCTGGTACCTCTGATTACCAAATTCTCATGATGAACTCTGACCAACCCATTACCGTTGACCTCAAACTTCAAACTTGGTCCCATCAATACAACAAGACTCCCGCTACATCTTGCCCTTGAGACCCCTTCTTCAGGTTCCACAAAGCCTCTTTTGACAACCAATGGTCCTTTACAGATCCCTCAGCCTAAGGCAGAGGTTTAGACCAAGATCCCTAAGGGACCTTTATGCCGAATTTTTTCTTCTGAAAAAGTTGCCCATTTGTATAGTATAGTAGATGATTTGGCGCAAACTCCTGCTTCTATCTCAACGCTGGAACTCCTATAGCCGTGCCCTTCACAATGAAAATCTCTACTAACTTCCATGGGCATTGTGGATCCTTCATATGATCATTTTATCGTCTTTGATGTTGATCAATCAAAACATCCTCCCCTTCCTGCTTCCGTCGCCTTCCAAATCCCCGTCAAGATCCAGAATGCCAACATTTCCCGTTGTATCATTGATGAGGGGGTATCCACCTGTGTGATGTCCGCTTCAGTTTAGAAGAAACTCATATCTCCTGAGTTGGCCCCTTCCATTATCACCCTCTGAGCATGGGACGGCCACTCTTCCCAGCCCTTTGGCTTGTTCCACAATTGTCCTTTTACTCTTGCGGGCAAGACTGTTTGCGTTGACGTAGAAGTCATTGATGCCCCCTTAGATTACAACATTCTATTGAGTCGTATCTAAACTTATGCCATGTTTTTTGTCCCATCTGTGGTTCACCGTAAGAATTCCTTTCCTCATAACATCAATATAGTCACCATTTACTAGTTGACATATTACAAATCGAAGTCTCAAACCTCCCCTGAGTCCATTATTTCTTCGGTGGCCAATAAGAAAACCATCGAACCTTTGACCAGTGTCTCACCCAGAGTCTACAAAGGCTCCTCTTTTCTTGGTTCTTTCCCCATTCTTCCTCCTCCTACCTCTGATCCCAGCTCGTTGAACGTTTTCATGATACAATCATCTCGGGCTTCCCTCAAGCGGCTCGCTTCGACTAGTCAGCAATCCCGCCCTTCGCAACCTGCTCCTAGCACTTCGACCCAGCCTTTAGGACCCCCTCCTCAAGGCCCCTCATTTGCAGCTAGTATCCATGAGCCTCCCTACCCTCTCGGCACGATTCCTCCTGGCCTTAACCATCTCGGAGCTGTCCCGCCTGGTCATTACCCCTCCGGTCAGATACCGTTCTTCGCTCCCCCTCCTGGAGTGTTTTTGGTACCTGTTATGGCTACCTTATCCCTTCCTAACTTGACCCTGGGGATCTAAATATGGTACATTGATCCCCGAGCTGCTACCCCGCCTGGTCAGCCCAAACCTTATCTTCATTTGACGTTGGTTCAACTGGTCCCTATGACCCCTCCCTCTTCTACCATGCCTTAGCCACATCAATAGGAACCTCCTCCTGTTGTGATAGTTTCGGGTGAAGGGGAAAAAGCTCGCAAGAAGGCACCTAAAGACAAGGTTGCCTCGAAAAACCATGCTCCTCCTCAGCCTCCAAAGCGTACCCCCCCCCCCCCCCCATGTGATTTATGTGATGTTGTTGGTCATGCCACCCATCATTGTCCGAAATTGCCTCGTCTCAAGCCCATGGTCAATGAAGCATTTCTTGAGTCTGATATCCTAGAATTCCATGTTACTTTACCTGATTCAGCCAAGAAACTCAAGACTTTGTGCACAAATCACCCATGTTCTTTGTGTAATTTCCATGGCCACTATACTTACCTTTTTCCCCGCCTCGAAGGGTACTGCTCCTCATTAGAAGCAGTTCGCCAATTCGAGGCCAAGTGCAATGATTCCACCGCTCCCTTATTCGTGGACATCCACTCCCATAGACATTCCCCCTCCGGATGTCAAAATCACAGAGTCTTTGGCCACTGTCCACTACCTGTCATCATCTATGAGATGCGTGGTGGAAGACCCCCCTAGGACTTCCTCTTGTGTTTCACCTGACCTCCCTTCAACAATCACCTTGGGCTCAACATCAGTGAATCCTTCATATAATTTTATTTTTTTCACCCCTTGTGATGATGCGCATGTGAACCTCTCTACTCATGACGATAAGTCAGGTAGCTTCGCCGTGTCAGGTGGTCTTTCTTCCACCAGTCACCCCATCTTCTATTATGATGACGACATTATGGACGTAGTCACCACCCCTAACTTTATCTATCCCCCTTACATCAAACCCATGCATTCGAACCACATACACCTTGTGGCCATTACATTGACACCTAGTATTTGGGTAAGGGGGCACCCATATTTGAGAGACCAGGAGAAGCAATTCTCCACAACTCTCCTAGTGTATCTGGTCGTGCCAACTCTAGTGCCCTTATTCTTCCCCATTTAGAAGAACCTCTAGAGTTTCATATCACTTCATATCACTCTAGGGATGATACCCCTCATCATTCCTTCATCTTACATCAGCAACCAGTCCCCTAGACATTATTGTTGTACAACCTATGGGTTTTCTAGGAGAGCACCAGTTCATTATCTCCAAATCCACTCTTTGGGATAGTGACACCATGTATGCCAACCTAGAAACTTAGTCCATTTGCTTCATATATGCAGTACCAAAAGAGACTGGTAATCCTCCATTCCCTTTCTCGAACTGCATAACCATAACAAAAACAAATGGTGCACCACATCATAAAAATGTGTTTAGATTCCCCCTTTTCTAAATAAATTTTGGCATGACCACAACATGCTTGGGGGAACCTATGCCCCTCAACCATAAAAATCCCAAATATTAGCCAAAAACAGCACTAAAACCCCCTTTCTCTGACAGGTCACACTTTTCAGGTCATTTCATGTGACAGGTCGCAATTTTGTGCCCAGTACCTACTACCCAGGTCGCAGAATAGACCCAAAAAAGTGCGACCTGGCCCGTTCATGATCTCTGGGTACCTAAATAGAAATTTTGATTCCCTTAATTGAAAGAGTATGTTTAGGCCTTTTACCTGCAACTGACGGATCTTGATTCCAACGGTCGGTTTGTCTGTGACGATCATCGCAAGATTTAGGGCCTTCTCTCCTCTCTGCATTCACCACAACTACACCTGCAAATGAGTGAATTTGGAGGGAAAATGCCTTATTAAAAGAGAAACCCCAGATTTTTCTTTCACCCACTGCTGCCAAACCATACCTTATTTTGAAAAATCATCCATACCGTTGGAAAGCTCTCACCGAGCTCTCAAATGGGTATCCTTTAGTTTTTTATGATTTGATACTTCACCCAGACACATTTTTTCCAAGAAGGGTCACTTCACCAATCCCCAAAATTGAATTTTTTCACTGGCAACACTTGTACTTATGATCTGAAATTGTGTGAACAAAATATTTCTTATACAGAGATAGACAGTAGGGGCTTTTACTGGTTATTTCACCTTTACTAGAAAGGATGAAACCAGAAGCTTCTGGCCCTCTTACTGGCTCTGCCTAAAGAAATATAAGGTAAACACTAAATCGATCTGGCAATGAAAATATTTTTTTATGTTTGCAAAGTATTCATTAACCAAATTTTATGTGTGAATAAGCAAGTTCAAGTATTCTACAATGGAAGTAATGTGGTTTGAAGTGAAACAAATGAGTTTTGATCACTGTATAAGTCTCATTGTGAAAAGTGGACTTATTAAAAATTATTGTTTAATGTAGTAAAATATGGAATATAGTAGAAAAAATGCACAGCATAACAGTAAGCATTTGTTTAAGCAGTTCACCCCTCTCTTGGGCTACCTCTGTTGGGTCCAAAAGCCTCCAAATAGGCTTTTTCCTCTTTCATTAATCCTCAAAATAAGTATTACACTGTGAAGAAAGCCTCAAAAGGATAAAATAGCTGGAAATTCAGAAACATAGGACTGAAAACGGTAAAAATTGACTATTCATTCACCTCAAATGGATGAGTATAGTCCAATACAGCTGATCTTTCACCAAGCCCTAGTGGCTCCACAAGAAAATTCGCTGATAAAATCACTGACAGAGTGCCCTAATGGCTCTGCAACCTATCCCAACAGCTCTAGAATGCTTCAATACCCCCAAATCAAAAAAAAATTCGCTTCAATTGGACTTCCCTAGCCAAAGTTATGACTAACTGAAGTTTTGTCCAGTTACCCCTTGAAAAGCTCCAGTAAATGTGGAAGACTGTAGTTAGCTCCGAAAAAATAGGGGCGGCACTAAATTTTTGGCACTCTGCCATTTAATTCGCCAATGTTGAGGGCTAAAGAGATAAGGTTCATGGGTCATTTGACCACACCCGTCGGCAAATGTGGTTGATAACTTGAGTTTAATGCGGAATGTAATAATGTGTAAACCATATAATAAACGGTTTATTAAATAAACTCTGCACCATATGCCCGTCTGTTTAAACTTGTTGCGCGCCCATGGATTTTAGCTCCCAGTTCCGAGCCAAAGGTCCGATGAAGAAGGGGGCTGGCACCCTTTCGAGCCCCGCCCAAATAAAATCAAGCCTCATATAGAAATTTGCGACCAAAATAATTAATAACCATTGGTGGCTCCACCGGTTGGGTTGTTCCGTTGTTATTGCTCCGACCCAGAGTCGAACTCATCTGTGACCATAATAAAAATTTTAAACGCCATTTCGTTTGACCTTGGGGCCACGTGGTAGCCTCCGGGCTGGCCACGTGGCGCCTTTTGATTGGCTGGCCAGAGGAATATTCTGTAGAATATTCTGTGGAATATTCCATTGAATATTCCCAGAATATTCTGTGGAATATTCTTTTTTTAATAAAAGATTTTTATAAAGTCAAATTGGCCATTTTTTTACTGAAATTGGCAAACTTCAAAGCTGAATAACTTTCTCATACAATGTCGGTTTTCAGTGTCATTCACATCTATAGGATCGTTTTTTCGAGCTCTTTACAGTCGTTCTAGTTTGGACCAATTCTGAGCAACTAAATTTTTGAGCATTTTTCCATAAAGGACTTGATCTCCTTATCAACTTAGGGCACCACTTTGTGTTAGTATGAATCTTGATTCGAGGTGTACGAAAAAATACCACTTTAGCTGTGCATAAAAAATAGCCCTAACAGCAGAAATGACTGCTAATATCTTCAGATCTGCAGTTAGATGGTCAAGATAAATGCTGCAAAAATCTGGATCTATGCATTAGAAGACATTAAACAATAGAAAAATAATATTTACTCCATAGATCCAATAGACAAGACAAGAATATATCCAATGAAATTTTTATTAATGGCACCTGGGAGGAAAACACAAGAGGGTGTTCCCTATTCTCCTCAATGGGATGGGTTATTGTAAGTCCTCAGCACTTCAGATTTAGAATTCCTCTCTCTTGACGGTGTAGAAAACCCAGACAAAAATGGAAAAATATGGCTATAATAATGGATCAATAGCCAGACCAAGAGTTGAGATCCAGAGTGATCTTTAGGCAACAAAATGTGACAAATGAATGGAAAAACCCTTCAATTTATAACAAAATATTGAGTTAGTCTAGATATTGGTGCATAATCAAAATATTATTAACCAAATCAAGATCCAACTTTTATGGAATATTTTATTATATTTGTTGGAGGGAAAAGGAATTTGACTTGATTCAAATCCCCTTATTTGTAAATAATAAATAAATAAATGATTTATTTATCATTTTTAGGATGTGATTAGGTAATAATAAATAAATAAATGATTTATTTATCATTTTAAGGATATGGTTAAAAAATAATAAATAAATAAATGATTTATTTATTATTTTAAGGGTATGTTTGTGTAATAACCAAATAAATAATGATTTATTTAATTATTTAAGGGAGATTTAGTCATATTTAACAAAGAATATTATTTAAATGATGTTTAAATAATTATTCTTAGAAAATAATAAGATAAATAATGATTTATCTAATTAATTTCCTTGTTTTGGGTTAAATATAACCAGGAATATTAATTAAACTGTTGTTTAACTAATTATTCCTTGAGGAAAATCAAACAAATACGGATTTATTTAATGTTTCCCCATGGGGTTTCCTATTTAGACCATAAACAACTTAATAAAGGTGGTTTACTAAGTTATTTTTCATAGTGAATGTGATTTTACTTGGGGTAAAATTGGTCTTACTTGTTGTACTTGGGTCCATCTAATAACAATGGATTAGATGACCAAAAAATGGTGTAACAAATTTCCCTCCCAGCGTGCAAGCCTTAGGAGCTAATCATATTACCGAAGTACGTTGTAAGAACTCAATCACTAGACAACAATGGGTAAGTCAAAGAGAGAGGATTGTAAGGTGGACCAAAGTGCTGAAAGAACTAGACCCTGAGGAGGTAACTTGCAGGCACGACAAGTCTTTTTGATAAGTGAGTACCTGCTATAGGCGGCAGGGGAGGCATACCTATGCCCACCGAGGCATACCTATGCCCACCGAGGCAATAGTACAAACAATAAGGCGTCCGGAAAACCATGAGACGGCATAATGCTGGCATAAACATGAGCCAGATAAATAACACGATAATGAATCCCACATACATATTGTGCCTGGGATAACAGCTAGGACTTGTACAATAATATCTAAGTACATGAGATATAAATATAACCCAGATGCCCCTGAAAACAAGAAAGGGCTCTGAAAATCTGACTGATACATGCAAACAAAAGGGCGCTGCAAGCGGCTGAGACTGACATCATCAAATGTAAGGAGCTGCATCGAAGGCTGTAATGAAGAGGTCATCTGAGTGTGTGGGGGGCTACCTGTAGGGCCACCCCCTCATGAGGGCTGAGACATCTCACACATACCCAGGAATCACTGATGTTAGCTGCTGCGTCACTGGACCATCGAGTATACAGATCTTGATCATGCTGAAAAGGAGCTGGAGCTGAGAAACAATCAAGTCAAAGGGCTATGAGGAGTCCCTTTGCCTGATCTGAGGCACCGAACAAGAGTGGAAGTTGGAACCAAGGTACACTGCCCTCTAGACCTGTCTTCTAGAATGAATGAGCTGATGTCGACAGAAGGAGGTCTGCCATAGGTGAGGCAATGAAGGATCCTAAACTAAGGCACGAGAGAAAATAGTAGAGTGAGTGACAGACTAACACCAATGATGATGATGAATGGGGGGAGATGAGTAGCGAATGGACAACTTCCCTTGTTAGAGCATAAACAACATGGATGACCTAGCAGTGACTGACACAATATCATGGGGGATAGGGGACAATGGGACTGAAGGCCATAATGAGCGACACGAGAGAGAGACCAAGCAATGAAGGATGGAGGACTATAGCGGGGTGCGAAGGGACTCGGGGTAGACTCCATGAAAGCAATAATGACTCAACTCAGATGCTCTAAAAAAGGGTGAATCGATGGTGCTGCCACACAATAAAAGGGTCCAATGGGGATCATAAAGGCATGAGTACAAGATGGTAACTCATGACGAAAGTCAACATGAGCATGGACAAGTATGGAGGCAACATGGTGCCCCTAGTACGAGTGTTGCAAGTGAAGAAATTCGACTTTTAGGAAGGGTGAAGTGACGCTTCATGGGAAAAATGTGTATCAGTGAAGTATCAAATCACTAAAAACTAACGGATACCCATTTGATGGCTCGGTGAGAGCTTTCCAATGGTGCAGACGGTTTGGTAAACGGAGCTATGGTTGGATCGCAATAGGTGAAAGAAAAAACAGGGATTTCTCTTTTAATAAGGCATTTTCCCTCCAAAATCATTCATTTACATGTGGAGCTGTGGTGAATGTAGAGAGGAGAGAAGGCCCTATATCTTGCAGCGATCGTAGCGGACAAACCGATCGCTGGAATCGAGATCTATCAATTTCAGGTAAGAGGCCTAACCCTACTCTTTCTTTTCAGTGGATTGAAAGTTCAGATTAGGTCCCTAGGGCTCAGGAACAACCCCTCACCCCTCCTCACAGCCAGGTCGCACTTTTTGGGGCAAAAAGTGTGACCTGGGTAACAGGTTTTGGGAAGAAAAGTGCGACCTGTCCCAGGTTTGGGCCTGAAAAGTGCGACCTAGCAGGGAGGGGTGTTTCTGTGCTATTTTTTTTTGGATGAGCACTAGGCTTTTGTGATGAGAAGCAGTATTTCCTATCTTTATACTGACAAATATGATATTTTCGTGCAGATATGGCAGATTTATGGATTAATTAGAGAGAGAGAGAGAGACCTGGGCGCATTACGGTCGGAGATCCGGGAGGATCAGGGTGTCCGCAGTGCTTTGGCCAAGTTTGGGGTTCTGAAGTTTGTGGATAACCCTTTGATTGGAGCTAGGGAGCCCTTATTGGCCCGGATTGTCAGCTATTGGGACCTAGACCATGATGTCTTTATAGTGTAGGGGCACTGGATCGAGTTGACGATCCAGGATATATATTTCCTGACTGGTCTCCCACCACTTGGGATGGTAGGGAATACTCAGCCAATATTACCGCGTGGGTGGAATATCATAGAGTTTGTAGAGCACCATTATTGGCCAGGTCTCCAAGTCAAGGGGAATCGGATACCCATCGGGGATTTGGAGAGGTTAGAGACCCGTGTTGTGGCCGCAGCAGTGCTGCAGATCATGGGCAACCAGGCACTCCATCACATCACGGGGGGTCAAATGATGCTTGTGGAGAGTGTTTTGAGTGGGACCTACTATGGGTGGGTCCAGATGATGTTGTCGTCATTGAAACGATAGTTGTCGCTATGTAAGCGGCAAGTGAACCATGATTGTGCATATGGTACATTTTTGTGCTCTTTCTTCCTTGAGAAGTTCCCGACACTTCGACCTCACATACAGCTCCCAGATGGAGGCCCAAGAGAGCCTAGGATGCGCTGGTGGGGGTGACTACTGTGCAGAGGAGGAGGTGGAGCAGTTGGATGGGTGTTCCATCCTAATTTTTTTTTCATTGGGATCAGATGCCGCTGTATATAGACGACTATCCCTATAGTGGGATGAGTTATTGTGGGGACCCGGATCTGCCATTGCCACCTAGTCGTATATGGGGACCCGATGGTGAGTGACAAATTGCTTAGTATTTTATGTGCATGTAAATTTTCTAGAATATTATATGTGGTACTGATTATTTTACTTTTGGTATGCAGATAAAGCACCGGTAAAATCGACCAAGTACATGGGACGACCTGCAGTATCAGAGGCTGCAAGATCTAGTGGACCAAGGGCATAGCATAATGAGGATGCAGCATCCCTTTTGGAGGATATTTGTCGTAGATGTTAGAGGCTTCTAACCGGTGTTTCAGAACGCGGTTGGCAGGACTTAGATGACCAGTACATAGAGCCATGTATTGGTTTACCCTCGGAATGGCGAGGGGTCATGCGGTGCATGGCGATGGC
Organism: Pinus albicaulis; assembly: GCA_034641835.2. Lineage (NCBI taxonomy): Eukaryota > Viridiplantae > Streptophyta > Pinopsida > Pinales > Pinaceae > Pinus > Pinus albicaulis. Next base: position 256,686,969 of record CM076584.1, on the reverse strand, counting down.
CGAACAGGGCATGCGTGATCTACAAGCGGTGGGGGCAGAGCCATTGGCTCTGGATCCTCCAGATAGTGATTAGTGTGTAGGGGCAGGTGGGGCCCCTAGTTTTGAGTTTTTATAACATGTTATGGCCATGTCAAATGTATCAGCATTAATGAACTCTAAAACATTTAATATGACACATACTATGGATATGCATCGTTTTGATATTTTTATGTTATTTTCTTGTGTTAAATGCCAATCCAGAATATGGTTTGCAATGTTATCTACATAGTGATTTTGTGCTCTAGGTACATGACTGAATGTAATGATTTCAAATTCATGCATCAAAAGCTTCACTTGTAAATATATTCTGAAAAGGATAGGATTATGCACAAGATATACACCATTCAATTGCATGACAAGAAGTAGGGAATCTAAATGAACATGAAGGTGGAGGATGCAATGTGAAAGGGCATCGTCTAATAAACCTCGTACAGCATCATATTCGGCCTGATTATTGGTAGCAGTACCAATGCATACACCATTTGAAAGAACAAGCGCTTGCAAAGGGGTAAAAATCGCCCAACCTGCCGAGGTTAAATTCTGCGAGTAGCGACTTGCACCATCGGCAAAACCGATATAAGGTGTTGATGGGGGATCCCTCTAAAAGGTGCTACAACATAATAAATGGTGGGATAAAGAACAATGCTGGAAACCTGAGCGCATAGTAGAAATCGAATGCACTCTGTGGAAGGGAGTGATTTGGGTAGGATGTCTACTTCCCACATGCCGCCAGTGAGGGTAAGTGTGGGAGCTGCTGGAGGCGTAGCTTGAGCTCAAGCTGTATAAGTTACCAAAGGTATGGATGATGGCATCCCGTTTATGGGCAAGAAAGATGAAGTCAGGGGTGGATGTAGCTTCCATGATGTCGTCGTCACAACAGGAGGTGGAAGGACAGGAGGAAGGGAGACCACATGATGCGGCGAGGCTACCTAACTCATCATCATGAGGAGAAAGACTCACATGCACATCTTCATGGGGGATGACGTAAGAACAAGTAGATAAAGGATCCACTGATGTTGAGCTCGGGGTGTTTGCTAAAATGAGGTCAAGTGAAACAACAGGAGAAGATTTTGAGGGAGCTTCTATCGAGGATCTCAAAGATGATGAAAGGTAGAGGATGGTGGCCACATGCTCTGTCATTTCGACATCAGGGGGGGAATGTCAATAGGAGTGGGTAAATCCTCAAGCTGGCCTACAGCATACTGTGCAAGCACAGGAGAAGCGGATTGATTTTGTTCAATCTCGTATTCCCGAACTACCTCCAAAGAGGTGTGGTAATGTGTAAGGTGGGGAAAATGATGAGAGTAATGGCCACAAAGACCACACAAATCACAATGGTGTTTGGTGTGAATAGTCTTGGTGTTCTTGGTTGCAGTCGATGAAGAAGCAGAGGTTTCAGGGACCGTAGACTCAGGGAACACGACATTAACCATGGGCTTGATGCTGGGCAACTCGGGACAAGTATGGGTGGCATGACCGACCACATCACACAAAGCGTAGGGCTTTGGAGGTAGAGGAGGTGTAGGGTCAGTCGGGGCAGCTTTCTCCTTTGAGGCCTTTTTGCGAGCTTTTCCCTTCTTACCCGAAGCGGTCGCAACAGGAGGTGGATCCTATTGAGGTGGCTAAGGCACTGGGACGATGGGAGAATTCAGGGGGACCAATTGAACTGGGTCAAAGCAAGATAAGGTTTAGGTTGACCTGGCGGGGTGGCGGTTGGAGGATCAAGGTACCAAACCGGAAGCCCAATGGTCAAGTTAGGGAGAGAGAGGGTGGCTATGAAATGTGTCGTATAGATGCCTGGTGGAGGGACTAGGAATGGGATCTGACCGGAAGGGTAATGGCCTGGTGGGATGGCTCCTAAATGGTTAAGGCCTGGAGGGACTGATCCAGGAGGATAAAGGGGCTCATGAGTACCAACTGAAGGGCCAGGAGGAGGAGGTCCAAAAGGCTGCATTGAAGGGCTAGGAGATGTCTACGAGGTGTAGAGAGGTGCAGTATCAATTGATTTCAATGTTTTAGATTCTTTGCTTTGCGGTGTTAACCAAGCCCTTTTTTGCTTAGGGTTTGTGTGTAAAAGTGTGTAAATTTTAATTTTTAAACCCAAGCATTTGTAGAGAAAAAGAAAAGGTGTTGTTGTATAGTTGTAAATAAACCTGCAAATGACAGTATGTAGGCCTGCAAAATAGAAAATAAACAACTAATAATGCAATAATCTAAACCCAAGAAGGTGGCCCTCTCAACAACTAGTCTATAGGTGAGTGAAAAAAAAATAATCAAAACACACTAAAATAGCCAATAGATCTAAGGTCAGAAGGGATAGGGATCTAAAGGACAAAATCTGCTGGAAAGTGGTGCAGAAACAGCAACAAATCAGAGGAATAATTGTTGTAAAAAGAGGTGGCGAAAGGCTATGTCCAGGAGGGAAGCGGAGTGCACCCTAAAGGAAAACCCAAACAAAGCTAGATGAGGAGATTTGGATGGATAACAAGCCAATCTGAAGTGGATCTGAAGATGAGGTATCAAATCTGAAAAAATGGATGAAGACTCTAAAATTTTAGACAACCTGCAACAGCAAACACTCTTCCACAAAAATTGGAGGGTACTGAAGCCCTAGGGGGCTAGGTTCCCACTTATTTGAGTGAAACAGAACAAGTACAGGTCCAAAACGGGCGGAAACGGAGGTCAGACAACCCTGAACAGAGGCTCAGCAAAACCTAGAAAACTTTCAAAAAAATCACTGCAAAAAGTTCAAGTCGCAGTTTTTGACTTGTTTTCAGCGAAGGTCGCACTTTTTGGGCTGTAAAATGTGCCCTGGAGGTCCAGGTCACAGGTTTTGCGCAAAAAAGTGTGACCTGCACTTCCGGCACTCTCGGCGGCAGGTTTCAGAAAAATTTGCCGTCTCAGCTGCGGCTGATGTCTGTCACCTGCGCAATGGGTCTGAAAACACGCGGAAGTTAGAATTTTTATCGTTTTAGGGTTTTATGGGTTAAAAACAACATCAAGAATAAGAAAAACAAGGGGTTGAAGAGAAATCCTAAGGTTTGAAGCAGCTGGATATGCAAGGATCAGAAAAACGACAGCGGTCGTAATGGTAAACCCATGTGGAGTCGCCAGTTGTTAGCATGAATCTTGATTCGAGGTGTATGAAAAAAGACCACTTTAGCTGCTTATAACAAACAGCCCTAACAGCAGAAATGACTGCTAATATCTTCAGATCTACAGTTATATGATCAAGACAAATGGTGCAAAAATCTAGATCTATGCATTAGAAGACATTAAACAGTAGAAAAATAAAATTTACTCCATAGATCCAATAGACAAGACAAGAATATATCCAATGAGATTTTTATTAATGGCACCTAGGAGGAAAACACAAGAGGATGTTCCTTGTTCTCCTCAATGGGATGGGTTCTTGTAAGTCCTCAGCACTTCATATTTAGAATTCCTCTCTCTTGATGGTGTAGAAAACCTAGACAAAAATGGAAAAATATGGCTATGATAATGGATCAATAGCCAGACCAAGATTTGAGATCCAGAGTGATCTTTAGGCAACAAAAGGTGACAAATGAATGGGAAAACCCTTCTATTTATAACAAAATATTGAGTTAGTCTAGAGATTGGTTCATAATTAAAATATTATTAACCAAATCAAGATCCAAATTTTATGGAATATTTTATTATATTTGTTGGAGGGGAAAGGAATTTGACTTGAGTCAAATCCCCTTATTTGTAAATAATAAATAAATAAATAATTTATTTATCATTTTAAGGATGTGATTAGGTAATAATAAATAAAGAAATGATTTATTTATCATTTTAAGGATGTGATTAAGTAATAATAAATAAATAAATGATTTATTTATCATTTTAAGGATATGGTTAAGTAATAATCAAATAAATAATGATTTATTTAATTATTTATGGGTGATTTAGTCATATTTAACAAGGAATATTATTTAAATGATGTTTAAATAATTATTCTTAGAAAATAATAAGATAAATAATGATTTATCTAATTAATTTCCTTGTTTTGGGTTAAATATAACCAGGAATATTAATTAAACTGTTGTTTAACTAATTATTCCTTGAGGAAAATCAAACAAATATGGATTTATGTAATGTTTCCCCATGGAGTTTCTAGTTTAGACCATAAACAACTTAATAAAGGGAATTTACTAAGTTATTTTTCATAGCGAATGCGATTTTACTTGGGGTAAAATTGGTCTTACTTGTTCTACTTGGGTCCATCTAATAACAATGGATTAGATGACCAAAAAATGGTGTAACACTTTGCCTCCATACTTTTCCATGCTCGTGTCAAATTTATTCATGAGTAACCATCTTGTACTCATCTTTTTATGGTCCCCACTGGACCTTTTCTATGTGGCAGCATCATCGAGTCACCCTTGTTTAGAGCATCCGAGTTGTGTCATCATCGCATCCATGGAGTTTATCCCGAGTCCCTTTGTATCCCGCTATAGTCCTCCATCCTTCATTGCTTGGTTTCTCCCTCGTGTCGCATATTATGGCCTTCAGTCCTACTTTCCCTTGTCCCTTTTGATATTGTGTCAGTTGCTGCCAGGCCATCCATACCTTTATGCTCTAACAAGGGAAGTCGTCAGCCCGCTACTCAGTACCCCCCCATTTCATCATCATCCCTGGTGCTAGTTTATCAGTCACTCTACTATTTTCTCGTGTGCCTTAGTTGACGATCCCTTATTGCCTTACCTATGGAGAACCTCCTTCTTTTGACATCAGCTCATTCATTCCATAAGACAGGTCTACAGGGCGGTGTACCTTGGTTATAGCTTCCACTCTTGTTCGGTGCCTTGGATTGGGCAAAGGGACTCCTTATTGCCCTTTGACTTGATTGTTTCTCAATTCCAGCTCCTTACGGCATGATCGAGATCCATATACTTGATGATTTAGTGATGCAGTAGATTGTACCGGTGATTCCCCGGTGTGTGTGATATGTTTCAGACCTCATGAGGGGGTGGCCCTTCAGGTAGCCCCCTACATGCTCAGATGACCTCTTCATTACAGCCTTCGATGCAGCTCCATAGATTTGATGGTTTTGGCCTCAGTCGCGTGCAGCACCTATTTATTTTGCACATATCATTGAGATTTTCGGAGCCCTCTCCTATTTACAAGGCCTCTTTGGTTGTATTTATATCTCACGTACTCAGATATTATTGTATGACCTGGTTGTTATCCCAAGCACAGTATGTATGTGGGATTCATTATCATGTTTTTATCTAGCTCATGTTTATGCCATCATGTACTATATAGTTCAGTACATTTTTTACTGGATGCATTATTCTTTGTACTTTGTCTTGGAGGGCATAGGTATGCATCCCATGCTTCTTGTAGCATAGGTACTCACTCATAAAAGAGACTTGTCACACCTGTAAGTATCACCTCCTCAGGGTCTTGTCCTCTAGCGCTTTGGTCTACCTTATATTTCTCTCTCTCTGACTTCCCCTTCGATGTCTAGTGATTGATTTCTTACAACGTACTTTGGTCATACGATTAGCTCCTAACACTCGCACGCTAGGGGGAAATCTGTTACACCAATTTTTGGTCATCTATCCTATTATTATTAGATGGACCAAAGTACACCATGTAAGACCAGTTTTACCCTAAGTAAAATTACTATCACTATTAAAAATAACTTAGTAATCCTTAATTTATTAAGTTGTTTATGGTTTAAACATGAAACCCCATGAGGAAATATTGAATAAATCCATATTTGTTTGTTTTTCCTCAAGGAATACTTAGTTAAACAGTATTTTAATTAATATTCTTGGTCATATTTAACCCAAAATAGGAAAGTTAATTAGATAAATCATTATTTATCTTATTATTTTCTAGTAATAATTATTTAAACCTTATTTAAATAATATTCCTTGTTAAAATTGACTAAATCATTTACAAATAATTGAATAAATTGTTATTTATTGAATTATTACTCAACCACATCCTTAAAATAATAAATAAATCATTTATTTATTTATTATTTACAAATAAAGGGATTTGACCAAGTTCAAATTCATTTTCCCTCCAACAAATATAATAAAATATTCCATAAAAGTTGGATCTAGATTTGGTTAATAATATTTTAATTATGCAACAATATCTAGACTAACTCAATATTTTGTTATAGATAGAAGGGTTTTTCCATTCACTCACTACCTTTTGTTGCCTAAAGATCACTCTGGATCTATACTTTTGGTCTGAATTTGATCCTCCATCATTGTCATATTTTGCTACCATTTTTCCTTGTGAGATCCCTTTGAGTTCCATTTTTGTCTGGCTTTTCTACACCATCAAGAGAGAGAGATCTTAGATCTGAAGTGCTGAAGACTTACAAGAAACCATCCCATTGAGGGGGGTTGGTAACATATTTCTATGTTCCCTTCCCAGGTGTCAAAAATGCAAAAATTCTTTAAAAATATTCTTGTCTTGTCTATTGGATGCATGGAGAAACTCTTGCTTTTATTTACTGCTTAATGTCTTTTATTGCATAGATCTGGATTTTGTAGCATTTATCTTGGTCAACTAGCTGCAGATATAAATAAATTGGTAGCCATCTTTGATGTTAGGGCTATTTGTTATGCACAGCTAAAGTGAGATTTTTTCGTACCGTTGCAATTAGAATTCATCCTAACATGGTGAAGGAAAATTTTTTCAAGTTCTGGGAATTGGTCTAGAGACTAGCTCTGAAAAGGTGGCTCACATATTGAGGTCGTAGGCACAAAAATTGTGTGAAAAAGACTACAGTCGCTCCCTTCCAGGATTATGCATGTGATGGGATGGTTACGGTCGAATTTAGGTAGTGTTTTTACAATGTCTGGGAATCCAGATCAGTGAAACAGCAAGTTAACTTAGGGTTTGGGCACCTGGAATGGTGGTTTAGCTCTTGGGGGTCTTGTAGTACCTGAGGGAAGTCAGTAAAGTTTTGGTTTGTTAACTCCATTTCCTTGAGGTGATCTAGGAGGTTGATTCATGTCATAGTATCCCTCATCTCATTTTTACCCCAGCAGGCCAGTGAAAGTGGGTAGATATGGGAGGTGGCATTACATATTGGTATTAAATAATGGTTCAATGCTTGGAATGGATCGGAAGAATGTGATTGTTATGCATGCATGTCGGTCATGTGCATGCGTGAAAGTGGCTACAATTTTCATGTATAAAGTTGGTGTCATATTTTATATTATCATGTCTGATTTTGATGTGTTGGCTGAGATAAAGCAGGAGATGAAGATCATCATAGCGAGGATACAGCATTAGGCCTCGGGGTGAGAGAAAATCGTCATACAGGTTTGTATGTTGGGAATGAAAATATGTTATTTAATGGTTGTTATATGCATTATGGTTATGTACATTCTTGTAATTATATTGTTTTTTGGGTTACATGCATGATAGATTTTAGTTAATCAGTGTGACCATATGCACGTGCATCGAATAGTTATGAATGATAGAAACTTGTTGTTATATGCATGGAGGTCATATGCATGATTATTATGGTCATTGCAGCTGAGATCTTAATTTTGTTATGTATCGTGCTAATTTGGATTGATATATTGTAATATCCCAAAAAGGGAGAATGCAGTAATACTTCACACAATATAAGAACTTACAGCAAGATAAAAAATAAATCTAAGTACAAATCAGAATATGCAGAAAGAGCTGAGCCATTTTATTATATTGGAGGTGATTCAGTTACACAAGTACAAAATATAGGTATATCTACCCAAAAATATGAGCTAGGATCACCCTGAAAGCATGTATGAAGCAGGTACAGCGTAACTATTGAGGCTCTACAGCAAATATTGCGTTGTCTCTTCAACAAAATATAAACATATGGTTGCAGGCTGAAAAGAGAAATGCATATCTACTCAAAACTGGAGCTCTGATGATGCCAAGATTCAAGATCTGGACAATGTGATGGATTCCCAAGATAACCTAGAAAGGATTTTCCATATCTGCAACTTTGGAAAATCACCTCCCTAGGATTTGATCCTTGATCTACTGGGAAATACAGATCTGAAGCTAGATCTGAAGAATATATGGTTTACGTGTGTGCTCAGATCAGATCTATGCTTCAAGGGCTGATCCCTTCTCCAGATCTATGAGCTAGAAGCTCTAGATCTACCTCCTCAATCCTTCAATGATGAATTCAGCTGCTGCAACACAGCTGCCAAAAAAAACTGCGCTGTGAGGGAAAGAGAGGCCTTCTGCCTGTTGAAATGTACTGCAATAAACTCTAGGCTGATGGTAAGACTGATGGCAATGTGAAGGAATTATCCTCCACTGGATTGCTAGCTGAAGTACTAGCAACTTCCTTCCTCCTTTCAGATCTGCAATATGGACAGCGTTATTCTTGAAGAGAATATTGCTGCTTGGAGGTTAATAACTTTTGGCCTGATTGCAGATCTGCAATGTGGCTCTGGGAGTGCTAATCTATAAGCCCAAGTGATGGGAATAATCCCTCACCTTGTTCTCCAACTGAAGTATTGAAGACAACTTCCACCTTCTAAACTGATCTTCATAAATCTGCAGATTTCTGAATATGAATGTTCTACAGAAAGTAAAAAAAGGAAATGGCACTTAAAGCCTAATGTATAATGAATTAAAATCCTCTTCCTTAGAGGTGACTCAAAAGAAATAGGTTGGATTCCCACCCGGGAACACCCTCTGCTAAACAGCACTTGCAGTCTCTACTAAACAGCCCAAGAATGAAGTGGAATGTCACTTGACTATTCCAAATCTAAAAGATCATACATCAAATAATCCAAGATGCCTTTCACCTTTGCCTTCATCTCCTTTATAATGTTTGATTCATGCCAAGCCTTGGCCATAATCTCAACTGCGCATTCTCATGTGGACAAAATCCTCCAAGTGGGACTGCACTATTTGACCAAATCAACCAAACAATCTAGGTACAATGTACACCTCCTCCATCATGTGTGCTTCATTTGCACATGATCCTCCATCACTTGATCATTAATGCTCAATGACCCTTTGTTTGACATCTTCAAGATCTTAGTTGACTGAATCAACCCTTCATGATCTTTCTCATTAAATGAGACATGATCTCCAATCTCATTCACAATAGTAGTTGCTCAACTACCTCTTTTTGCAAATCTAGTCTAGATTTATCCACATCCACACACATAAGGTGGATATTTATTCTTATTGAGGATTATGGGTCCCTTCACCCTTTTATTTAATTAATTCATTAAGAAAATCAAGGACTCTAATATTCCAAATATGATGTGAAATTTTGGGAATATTACAGATATGCATATGGTTATGGTTACGATATTTAGGTATGAGTCGATATACTTGTGATATTTTGTCATACTAATCTTATCTGACCTGTGCAGATGTGATAGCCTCCCCTGATATACATTGAGGTATGAGTTTGATTATGTCATCTATTTGGTTTAGCTAACAGGGTTATGTTTACAAGTTGTTTGAATACTTGATTAATTGCATGATATGAGTATGTGTGTATAAGGTTGCATGAAGGAATGATATTGTTTTAAGATGGTTTTACTAACACAATATGTGCTGAGAAAACTGATATGTACTTGAGTGCAAGTAGGTGCTAGTTGTAGTATTATGACTAATGATTGTGAGTTGATTATGACATGATTTTTAGTATTGGTAAGGATTGATGGCAAATTAATAGACACAATGTATTGATCTTTGGAATGTGTAATTGAAATGTGTAAGCAGTTGCAGGGAAACATGTTTTGCATTAGAATGACAAGGTAACATTTGATTTGTTTATATGACTAATAGTTAGGTGATGCGACATGACATAATAAGACTCAATTGCAGCAAGGTAAAAGGTAAAAGAAATGAATTGAGTGAGAATTCCTTGGGCTATGTTTGGAAACCACAATTCCAAATGAACATTGAGTGCTTTGCATAAATACAGGAAGTCTTTTTAACCTTGATTTTGTTTGACACTATGTGGATATGTGTTATATTCATGAACATGTATTTGATAGGTATAACAGTTTTTTTTCAGTTATGTCTAGATTAGTCAAGGAATTGAAGTCCCTTGAGAAATGATATATGTATATGTTTAGTTACAAGGCAACGTGCTTGGCACAACAAGGTAAGACAATTGGTATATGGTTATGTTTAGTTATGCGCTGACAGTTGTGTGTCTATGGAAGTATGATGCACTAGATTGCATGGAAAAATATTTCCATGAAATTTTGAAGAAGGATCAGGTTGATCTTTCCCTTGGAAGCATTAGGATCCCATGGGGATTGAGTCATGGCATTTATTGCTAGTTTTTTTCTTTCAGTGTTTTTTTATTTGTTTATGCTTGATTTACGATTTTTTTTGTTTATGGTAAATGGTCATGCCACTTTTTTTTTGGTGTCATATTGCTATTAGTTTTAATGGTTTTTCTTCTTGGTTGCTTCATGTTCTTGCCTTTTATGTTTTGATGGTCGTGGGAATTGGTTGGGGAAAGAGAAATTTAATGGAGCTTGGGCAGAGTTGAATGAAACCCAACAGATAATGTAAGATCTAGATGAATCCTAGTGCATGTATAAGAGAAGTTGAAGGCAATAATATGATGGCCAATTGGATTAGTTGGGTCCATTTGGATCAATGGACGATGCCAGGATAGTCATGAGGAAGGTAACCAAGAAAGGTAAAGTAAATGGATTTGAGAGGTCAGATGCCTTGTCTACATTGGGAATTTTCGATCTCGATGTTTTTCATGTTGTGCACGAATAAAGGGATTTATCTTAACCTTGACCTTATGATATTTGGTAATTATGTTTTTCTCATGATTATGTTGATGTCTATATATGTATACATGTATTTATGTATGTTGTTGTTTGATAGGGTCGTCAAGTATCACGATTTTGTTATGATGATGATTGTGTGTGTGTGTGTGTGTGTTGTGGTCTAGCAGGGTCTCCAGGGATCATTCTTGTGGGGGAATTATTTCTTATGCAAGTGAATGGCATGAAGAGGTTCCTGGTTTATGAGGAATCAATTGGGAAGCGTAGCCCTCACAAATATATGACATTAGTATCATTTGGATATGATTTGATATTATGTGATTATACTATGTCTATGTTTATGCTGTGGAAGGTAATAATGATGGATACATCAGCGAAATGAAAGTAGTGTGATCTGCGACATGCTAGGATAATTATGGATAGTGGAAAGACACTAGAAGTAAAGTTGTTGGTAGATACATTGTGGTCTCTCGATGCACAATACAGGTATTTTGTACATGTTGTATATGCGCTATTGTGTACATATGGTGTTATGTACATGTTGTATATGTAGTGTTGTGTATATATGATGTTGTGTGCATGTTGTACATGTGGTGTTGTGTACATGTGGTACATGTAGTTTTGTGTGCATGTGGTATTGTGTAAACATTGTGCAAGTGGTGTTGTGTACATGTGGTGTTGTGTATATGTCGTGCAGGTGGTGTTGTGTACATGAGGTGTTGTGCGCACATTGTGCATGTAGTGCTATGTACATGTGGTATTGTGTTATGAGTATTGTGTACTCATTGTATTGTGACATGTGTATTCATTGTATCATACGGTGTGTATGTATGTGTATTGTATTGTAAACCTAGTGTAGGTGTATGTGTGGTGTTGTACATCGGATGTAGGTGTATGTGTTGTGTTGTACACCGGGTGTAGGTTTATGTGTCGTGTTGTACACCAAGTTTAAGTGTATGTGTCTTGTTGTACATCGAGTGTAGGTGTATTTGTTGTGTTGTACACCAGGTGTAGGTGTAAGTGTGGTGTTGTACACTGGGTGTAGGTGTATGTGTTTTGTTGTACATCAGGTGTAGGTGTATGTGTTGTGTTGTACAATGTGATGGATAGGAAGGTATGGGACCTTCTGGGCCCCTTGTTTTTGGTATTGAGGGTTGAGGTGGTTTAGTCTCAGGATACCCTTGCTGCTATTGAGGGTTGAGGAAGTTTAGTCTCTAGATGCCCTTGTAGTTGATATTGAGGGTTGAGGCGGTTTAGTCTCTGGATACCCTTGTTTCTATTGAGTTTTGAGGCAGTTTAGTCTTTGGATTCCCTTGTTGTTTCTATTGAGGGTTGAGGAAGTTTAGTCTTTGTATTCCATTAGAGTTGTTATTGAGGGTTGAGGCAATTTAGCCTTTGGATAACCTTGTTGTTGGTATTAAGGGTTAAGGTGGTTTAGTCTCGGGATACCCTTGTGGATAGAGTTGAGGTGGTTTAGTCTCTAGATTCCCTTGTTGTTGATATTGAGGGAGGAGGCGGTTTAGTCTTTGTATTCCCTTGTTGCTAAAAGAGAAGAGAAGTCACTATGTGATTTTTGAGTTTGGAAACCGATTCAATGTGTGTACAAAAAGGATAAAAACAAAGGAAGAAGCAAAGAACCATTTGAAAGATAAGTATTTTAGTTTAGTTTAATTATGCATGTGATTTATGACTATGATTTATGATGGTTACGTGTGATTTATGATTTTTATTTATGATGGTTGTGTTTTGAACTAACCAGATGTGATATGTTTATACATGACGATGTGATCAAAGAGCTAGTTTGACATGTTGTGATAGGAAGTAAACAGAATTGTAGGTGTACATTATTGATGGGCCACCTGTTGGGCTTCAAAATTGTCATACAGATATCACTTATTACCATACATTTTTCACCTATGCTTCCATTATATCACTCATTATTCACTACCATGTCATTTCATTTTCCCTATTGTTCATCATTAATGGGTCTCATTATCTTCCAAATATTATTTATTTTCAAGCATTTTTAAGAGAAATTCTTAATTAAATATTAGAAAATAATATATTTTACTTCGTATATGAAAAGTGGATTGTTTTTGTGACATGTTTAGGTTCCAAGGAAGCTTCCAAGATACCTTTATGTGGCCTTGAATGATCATTTTCGAATTTGATAAGATAAGCCTTATGGAAAAGATCATGATCTCATGGAGAAGATCAAGGAGAAAAGGGGGTTTTGTGTCTAGATGGTTGAGAGATGTATGGAACTAAAGAGATATTAGTGAATTATCATTATGAGTTTGTTATCTCATCCCATTGTATAAATAGGAGTATAATCTCCTCCATTTGTAATCTTCGAGTTGGTTTGTACATCATGATGAATATTTTGAAATAAACAATCATACTTTGATTTTGTTGCTTCTACATTTGAGTCTTCTTTGAAGTGGTGTGCTTGTGGAGTTATGGAGGGCCCCCATGGTCTCACTTGCATACTTATTTTAAGTATAATTTAATTTATGTTTTTATTTCATTTCAGCTTTTAAGTTTTTGTTAGATGTTCTAATATTGGAGTAGATCCTACAATTCATGTGTTCATGGAAGAGAACCGTAAGATCTCAGACAATTATTAGATTTATTTTTGTTTAGTTGTTAGAAGAAATCTTAACGAATGTGTTCTTGTAAGAGAACCATAAGATCTCTGACAATTATTAGATTTAGGTTTGTTTAGTTGTTGGAAGATATCTTGAAGAATGTGTTCTTGTAAGGGAACTTTAAGATCTCGGACAAATTAGGAATCTTTCTAGACCCATAGGTGGCACTTCTAAGTTTACCTTCCCCGGTTGACATTAAATTGAACTCTGAATGACATCATCAATTAGACACAAACATTTTGGCGTCGTTGTCGGGGACGTGCAACTAGAAGGATTTAGTAATTATTTTATGCATTTGTTTTTATGGACTAATTTGTAGAACTTGGTGACAGCAGGTTCATAAAGTAAGTTCAAAGTTTGGAGCATTTTTTTACTTTTGCACATAGTTAATTCAAATTCAATTTTTATTTTAAACCCCCTATTTCTCACTAATCCATTTATGGATGAGCAATTTGACAATGTTGAACAGGTATTTCTTGGAGAGCAAGGAAAATAACCTTGAGCCAACTCTAAGACAGGTTGCTCACATACTTGTAAAGCATAATTTTAAAATTTTAAATCTTGATGTGAGCATTTTTGAATTTTTAGTCGGTAGATGGCTTCATTGGAAGCATTCTTTTACCTAGGAAATAAAAGATCTTTCAAGCAAGTTAGATAGAATAAATTAGGAAAATAAAACAAGCTCGTTATCGATAGAAGTCGTTAGAAGTCGTTATCGATAGAAGTCGTTAGAAGTCGTTATCATTAGAAGTTCTTCGTCTTATTTTCAAAAATAAAAATAAAAAATCATCATGAATAAATGAATAAATTCAGTGGCACAGTAAGAGCTGCTTCATCATCACATTTCTATATCTTGTTTCTGTATCACGGGTAAGCCAGGAGCTTGATTATCGGAAATTTTTGTCTTTCGAGAGTCTAAACGCCCCCGCGACATTGCAGAAAGAGTATAGACAATGCGAGGTTTTGATCGCAGATATTGATCGTGTTTATTATCCATACACGCTAACCTACATAAATAAAAACAAATCTCGAGATTAGTATGCTCTCTTCCTGCGCTTCGTGCGATCAGGAAGATCCAAAAATATATCGCTTTATTTCAAATAAAAATACTCTCACTGGAAAATTGATCTGCAATATGACAATAAAGAATTTTGTGAATGAGCAAAAGATCATCTTAAAAAAAATTAGATAAAATTTAGTTCTCTTTTAATTTTAATTTAAAAAAAAAAATACTAAAATAAAAAATAAAAAATTCCACAAAATAATTGTATATATATATATATATATATATATATATATATATATATATATATATATATATATATATATATATATATATATATAATTTTTTATTTTTTTAAAAAAAAACAACTTTTTGAAAACTAACCATTTTCTTTAGAGATAGGTTCAATTTCATTTTTTTAGATTTAAAAATAAAAAAATAAAAAAAACCAACAAACTCATTTAAATAAATAAAAAATCACAATAAAACAAAACATTAATAAATAAATAAAAATGAAATACAAACCATAAAAAATGCAAAACATTAAAAACAAAACAAAATATTAAACAAATAATAAAATAATAAAACACAACAAATCTAAAAAATAAAACAATAAAACTTTAAAACAAAAACACAAATAAAAAAAAATAAAAAAAAAAAAATAAAAAAAAAAATATATATATATATATATATATATAAAATAAAATAAACAACGAATAAAGCCAATGGCACCAAACACATATTAAAATTAACAAACAAACCGTGTCATAAAATAGTTCGATCCTCTCAGTGGGCAGCCATGGATGGTGACCTGCAATACCCAGGATGCTCATCTTCTGCAGCACCACCGCCTCAGTTCCTGTCTGGTGATATAGTAGATTTGGACGCCCCGCCGCCGCAGCCACCATGTACTCCTCCTGCCACTGCCACCTTCTGCGCCCACGCCGCCTCCAACTCCGAACGCTGGCACCGCCTAGCCTTTACTAGATAATGGACTGTATATATTCATGGGGCAACGAATGAGGATATTGGAGTAGCGCTTAAAAGATGCATTGTGCCATTAATGGTGGCATTCAGTTGACACGAGTTCGAATCCCAAGACCTCTTTGATGGGCTTGTGCTCCAGGTAGTGGGAAGGCGAGAAGCCCAACAAAGAAAATCAAAATATGTATGGTAAACTTGTCGAAACATGTTTTTCGAGCACGTTGTTGAACGCAGAGAAATCATTGTTCTGATGAAGTTAGGGTGGAGGAGCCGCTTAGCGCGTTACAGGAACAGATGCAGTGGTCAGGTATCGTGGGAGTTGGGATTCAACCTCGGCTCCTTCTACTATCGATGCTACAATATCAAAAACTTCGAGTTGAGAGAAAATGCAGAGATGTCGGTTCCCTGCCATGAGGGATTGTTTTACCCGTGGTTTGAATGCGGGATTTGGCGCGCCCAGTTCTGTAGAAAATGTACGCACGAAGCCACCGTCGAACCACCTGTGCCAAGCGGAGTGCCATAATTTTATTCATACGAACATATCTCACAGATTGCTGAATTGGTGTACTGAATGACACATTTATATTACTTTTCTATAGAGAGAGTCAATTCCATTTGATGAATAACAGATAATTAAAATGACTGCGCCATGTTAAGGGTTGCACTCTGCAGATTTTCTGCAGTCCGTTTACGTTATTCGAAAGTAAAAACCAACCTATCTCGACTCTTCCATTTTGACACACCTGTCAAACATATTCACAGAGCCCTCCTCATGGCCCAATACCAAGGGTTCGTTTTTCATCTCAAGCAGAAGTTGTAGAAAATTCATCCTCAATTTAGTTTGGGACATTCATATTATTACAGGTTTATTCTCTGCAAAAATGAATTAATGTGCTCCATGCATCTCCAGTGCCATATTCCATGCAACTAACTCCATTGATCGTGGATTTTTCCCATATTTTTTTAACTTCTATTAAATGTGCAACGTAATATTCATAGGCCTTGAATATTCCAGGCTGATTTGGTGCAATTACCTCTAATTATCTCTTCATCGATTTTGATACCCTGTTCCAATGCTTCCCAAGTTAGCGTGGGCTGGAAGAACGCTGGAAAACGTGTTTGGTGTCATGGAAGGGCACCAACTGCTGCCACTGGCTGGGGGTATCCTGCAACACATAAACCGGACGCATCGTGGGGTTTGTGCTGCCAGGCCTCATACTCGGCAATTCAGGGGTTACATACATGGAGGGCACAATCTCGGTATCCCTGGGAGATCTCAAGTTTCTTGAAATATTGGAACTCTCGAACCTGTCAAAAACCCGCAAAAGATGAGGATATAATTTACATCATTGAACGCTTCTTGAAGTTCTTGGTGAAACAACAAGAACTCGACCAGCGCAGTAAATGGCGTATCCTTGTTGCAGCAATCAAGATCAACAAAAAAAATCGTGAAGGTAACATTGACATTCGCAGCAGGTTCAATGACCAATACATGATTTGGAAAATTTTTTTAATGTTTGTTTTTTTTGTTTGATTTTTGTTGCTTAGGGTTTGTTGATTTTTAATTAGTTTCTTTGTTGCAATTATTAAAAATAAAAATAAAAAACAATATAAAAAAATCAACATAAATAATAAATTTAAAAAATTGTTTTTTAATATGTTATTTAAAAAAAAAAAAAAGTTTTTTTGTTAAAAAAAAAAATAAATTTAAAATTTAAAAAAAAAAAAAAAAAAAAAACACTTTCCACAAAATTCACGTAGATTTGAAAATAAATAATGGAACACTTGGAAAAAAATTTCAAGGATCGATTTATTAAACATTTTGAGGATTCTATAGATGATGATTATCTTGTTTCGATAGCTTCAAGTTGGCATTAAACTCATAACATTTTTCTGTTGAATGCTTTTATGTGACATACTAATATGCAGAACACAACAGATTTTTCTAATGCCAATCTTTTTTGTCGAGGACATTTCATGAGTTATCTGACACAAACAAGGAGTATTACTTTTCATGGTTATTTTTAAGAATGGATTGATACTAATATCATGAATTGAGTTAATTTCAACACTTTGATTTTTCTTAAATCTGTTTTATTTGGTATGAAATTTTTGCATAAGAATCATGAAGGAAATGGTCATTTCTTCTTGAACACACTTATGTTTTCTTTCTGCCAAGTTTTTTTCACGGGTTACAGGTTAATCAAGTGATCAGTAAGGAGATTACATTGTGCGCACAATTGGTCTTCCAATACTAATTTCATGAGAAATTTTAAAGAACCAATCCATGATTATAAACGAAATTTCCAGAAAATTACAAGTTCTTGCAACTTCCTGTAATAGCTTAATGGTTTGACATGTTGCATGACAGATAGAAAAAATCAAAGACATGAGGTTTGTTCCTAAATGTACAAGGATGGTGCAATACCTATTCATAATTGAATTTGATGTCTATAGGTGGTTGGTCAACGCTGCTCAAACTCAGCTATTTTAACAGGCAGTCCAGAATCAAGGAGAAGATTTGCTATATTTGAGAGTTTGCATTCCATTGCTATATTTGAGAGTTTGCATGCCATAATCCATTTTCCTTTTCCAGCAAGAGTCATTATCCATTTTCCATTACCACATACATTTCATTACATTTTCTCCATTCCTAACCCACCAATAAAAGAAAAGAAGTTTACTTACAAACTTCTTGCCATTTTCCATTTCCATTTCCTTTTTCCTAGCATTTTTCATTTTACACCAATAAAACCCTATTTCTATATATCATTGAGTCAAAGTCCTAGAGTCTAATAATATTTAAAAAAAAACACCTAGAGACTTGCATGCCTTAATGGCAAGTACTCTTTCCAATGAACAATGGAAGTACAATAATATTCCTTGTTCATTGGATCTTGTAGGTGGAATCAATGGTGGGAGTTCTCGTGTTGGCTAGTGGCATTCATTAATGGCCACTAAGTCAACAAATTCTTGTTATGTTCGACAACAAGACATTTATTCACATAGCAAGATTTGTGCCATCGAGCGTTGAAGACTTGAAGACCCATATTTTGTAACAAATGAAGCGGATTCCTTTCATTGTTTTTCAGTTTTTTATGTAAATGACTTGAGGACAAGTCAATAAATAAGGTTGGGGGGGAAGTGTAAATTTTGAATTTCGTATACCTTCCAAGCCTTATACGTTTTCAGCCATATTCAGCAGACTCATCAGATTCATCAAACTATCAAGCAGAAGATCTAGCAGCAGATACGACAATACAGATCCATCTTTCATCCACAACTTGCAGAAGAAGCTTCAGATCAGAATTGCAGCAGCTGAACATGCATGATTCATCCATTTTTTTTAGGTAAGTAAGGTATGATATTTTCTAACCTTTAATCTTGAAATTCTTTCTAGATGCTAAAATGATGATATTTGGAAAATATTCCACTATTCCACTATTTTCTTTCCCATTAAAAATTGCCAAAAACCATCAGTTGGGGGGGGGGGGGATTTCACACTTCATTTCTTTCTCTCATTCGTATTACATTTTAACCCACATAGTCCTCCCACAATAAAAACTACTACAAATTATGAGCATATTAAATGACTTCTTAAAAATGATTGATCTCAACAAAGTAAATAATGATTGTAACACAAGAACCAATCATTAAAATATGCAAATGCTTTGCAAAAATAAAAGTTATCAAAAGATGTGCAAAGTTAAAAGGAAGTCCATGATTGAAAGATGGTTGTTACACAAAAACCAAACATTTTGTAATTCAATCAAAGGAAGCTCATCTAAGAATCAAATCAAATAAGTCATTGTTGTAGCTTGCATGAGGACATGCAAGAGCTTCAGTTGGCGGGAATGTTGGGCTTCAAAATTGTCATACAATATCACTCATTACCATACATTTTTCACCTATGCTTCCATTATATCACTCATTATTCACTACCATGTCACTTCATTTTCCCTATTGTTCATCATTAATGGGTCTCATTTATATCTTCCAAATATTATTTATTTTCAAGCATTTTTAAGAGAAATTCTTGATTAAATATTATAAAATAATATATTTTACTTCATATATGGAAAGTGGATTGTTTTTGTGACATGTGTAGGTTCCAAGGAAGCTTCCAAGACACCTTTATGTGGCCTTGAATGATCAATTTCGAATTTGATAAGATAAGCCTTATGGAAAAGATCATGATCTCATGGAGAAGATCAAGGACAAAAGGGGGTTATGTGTCTAGATGGTTGAGAGATGTATGGAACTAAAGAGCGATTAGTGGATTATCATCATGAGTTTTTTATCTCATCCCATTGTATAAATAGGAGTATAATCTCCTCCATTTGTAATCTTAGAGTTGGTTTGTACATCATGATGAATATTTTGAAATAAAGAATCATACTTTGATTTTGTTGCTTCTACATTTGAGTCTCCTTTGAAGTGGTGTGCTTGTGGAGTTATGGAGGGCCCCCATGGTCTCACTTGCATACTTATTTTAAGTATAATTTAATTTATGTTTTTATTTCATTTCAGCTTTTAAGTTTTTGTTAGATGTTCTAATATTGGAGTAGATCCTACAATTCATGTGTTCTTGTAAGAGAACCGTAAGATCTCAGACAATTATTAGATTTAGGTTTTTTTAGTTGTTGGAAGAAATCTTAACAAATGTGTTCTTGTAAGAGAACCATAAGATCTCCTACAATTAGTATATTTAGGTTTGTTTATTTGTTGGAAGATATCTTGACAAATGTGTTCTTATAAGGGAACTTTAAGATCTCGGACAAATTAGGAATCTTTCTAGACCTATAGGTGGCACTTCTAAGTTTACCTTCCTGGGTTGACATTAAATTGAACTCTGATTGACATCATCAATTAGATACAAACACCACCAATGAGATATGATTTGATTTTATTTCAATTCATTTTGGGTCTAATGGAAATTATGTGCTTGGTATAGGAAAGCAGGAAAATTCCCAATTTGGGTATTTGGAACTGGCTACTAGAATTAGTTGTAGCAAAAGAAATTGGAACGGGAAACAATATGTTGGTAAAGCACTTCAGGAGTAGATTCATTCTAGGACACTGGTACCTAATAGTGTATGTTTATTTCCATGAGCATGTTATGATTGGTATGATGGTTGTGAGGCAGGGATATGCCTTGGTTTTTGGACCTTCCGATGTGAGGAAACCTTGTTGAGGGATGGATCACCCAGAAAAAGGGATGTCGGGGAACTTGGAAGGTGAGTGACTGCATATAAGTCGATTAACATATTTCCTAAGGGACTGTGTAGCAGAGAAGGGAAGGTTGGGGGATGGATTTTTTTTGTCATTAGCATTTCCAGATGGAATCAGATGCACATTGGGAGTGTGCCCTGGAAAAATGAGTCGGTAACTATTCACTAAGGGAAAAGGTAGTGCAAGGACTATAGAATTGGACATTGGATGCAGGTTTGACTTTGGAAGTGGATTCCTGGGAAGGAGGTGAATCCTGGTATTACTTTGAGGGTGGATTTGTGATCCTTTGGTATCCCTTGTTGTGAATGCAAGCATCAATCCATTATGTGATTATACTATGTCTATTTTTATGCTATGGAAGGTAATGATAATAGATACATTAGAGAAATGAAATCAATGTGATTTGCGACATGCTAGGATAATTATGGATAGTGGAAAGACACTAGAAGCAAAGTTGTTGGTAGAGACAGTGTGGTCCCTGGATGCGCAGTACAGGTATTTTGTACATGTTGTATATGCACTATTGTGTACATATGGTGTTATGTACATGTTGTATATGCAGTGTTGTGTACATATGGTGTTGTGTGCATGTTGTACATGTGGTGTTGTGTACATGTGGTACATGTATTTTTGTGTGCATGTGGTATTGTGTACACATTGTGCAAGTGGTGTTGTGTACACATCGTACAGGTGGTGTTGTGTACATGAGGTGATGTGTGCAAATTGTGCATGTAGTGCTATGTACATATGGTATTGTGTCATGATTATTTTGTACTCGTTGTATTGTGACATGTGTATTCATTGTATCATACGGTGTGTATGTGTGTGTATTGTATTATACAGCTAGTGTAGGTGTATGTGTGGTGATGTACACCGGTTGTAGGTGTATTTGTTGTGTTGTACACCGATTGTAGGTTTATGTGTCGTGTTGTACACCAAGTGTAGGTGTATGTGTCTTATTGTACATTGAGTGTAGGTGTATTTGTTTTGTTTTACACCAGGTGTAGGTGTAAGTGTGGTGTTGTACACCAGGTGTAGGTGTATGTGGTTTTTTGTACACTAGGTGTAGGTGTATGTGTTTTGTTGTACAATGTGATAGATAGGAAGGTATGGGACCTTCTGGGCCCCTTGTTTTTTGTATTGATATTTGAGATGGTTTTGTCTCAGGATACCCTTGCTTCTATTGAGGGTTGAGGCATTTTAGTCTCTAGATGTCCTTGTTGTTGATATTGAGGGTTGAGGCGGTTTAGTCTCGAGATACTCTTATTTTTATTGAGGTTTGAGGCCATTTAGTCTCTGGGTTCCCTTTTTGTTGCTATTGAGGGTTGAGGTAGTTTATTCTTTGAATTCCCTTGGATTTTTTATTGAGGGTTGAGGCGGTTTAGTCTTTGAATGCCCTTATTGTTGGTATTGAGGGTTGAGGTGGTTTAGTCTCGGGATACCCTTGTTTATAGGGTTGAGGTGGTTTAGTCTCTAGATTCTTTTGTTTTTTATATTGAGGGATGAGGCAATTTAGTCTCTGTATTCCCTTGTTGCTAAAAGAGAAGAGAAGGAACTCAGTGTTTTTCGAGTTTGGAAACCGATTCAATGTGTGTACGGAAAGGATAAAAAACAAAGGCAGAAGCAAAGAACCATTTGAAAGATAAGTATTTAGTTTAGTTTAATTATTCATGTGATCTATGACTCTGATTTATGATGGTTATGTATGATTTATTATTTTGATTTATGATTGTTTCATTTTGAACTAACTGGATGTGCTATGTTTATACATGATGATGTGATCAAGGAGCTAGTTTGACTTGTTGTGATAGGAAGTAAACAGAATTGCAGGTATATATTATTGATGGGCCACCAATGAGGTATGATCTGATTTTATTTCAATTCCTTTTGGGTCTAATGGAAATTATGTGCTTGGTATAGGAAAGCAGGAAAATGCTCGGTTTGGGTATTTGGAACTAGCTACCAGAATTAGCAGTGGCAAAAGAAATTGGAACAGGAAGTAATATGTTGGTAAAGCACTTCAGGTATAAATTAATTCTAGGACACTGGTACCTAATAGTGTATGTTTATTTCCATTAGCATGTTATGATTCGTATGATGGTTTTGAGGTAGGGATATGCCTTGGTTTTTTTACCTTCTGATGTGAGGAGACCTTGTCGAGGGATGGATCACCCAAGAAAGGGGATGTCGGGGAACTTGGAAGGTGAGTGACCGCACAGAAGGGGATTACCATATTTCCCGAGGGACTATGTAGCAAATAAGGGAAGGTTGGGGGATGGATTTGTTTTTGTCATTAGAATTTCCAAATGGAATCATATGCAAATTGGGAGTGTGCCCTGGAAAAATGAGTTGGTAAATTTTCTCTAAGGGAAAAGGTAGTGCACGGATTGTAGCATTGGACATTGGATGTAGGTTTGAATTTGGAAGTGGGTTCTGGACTTCTTGGGAAGGAGGTGAACCTTTGTATTACTTTGAGGGTGGAGGTGTGAGCCTTTGGAATCCCTTGTTGCGAATGCATGCATCGTATCCTTTAATTTGTTGGTTAGATAAATTATGCATATGTATATATGTGTATATTATTATGGACATTGTATCAAGTTGGATTTATAAAGCTCTATGAACAATATGGTTATTTGCTAGTTGAAGAAATGTGCATAACTATATGTGGTTGTTATTGTAATTATAATAATGAGTTGTGTTATAAAGCTCCAATACAAAGTATGATTTTCATGTTTTCAATATGATTTCATTGTAAATACTACATCGAGCTATGTTATAAAGCTCCATGGGCAGTATGTTTTGGTTTTCAGTGATCTTGTTGATCATAGGTGTCATAGAACACTAAGGAATATGTTACCCTAAGGAGGAGGGGTTTGTAACATCCCTAGGTTAAAATTTCATGTATTAAAGGATAATAAAATCAAAATAAGACCACAGTCATGGGACATGTATTCCACGCTGAATGTTGGGGAAAAAAATCGTAGTGGGTGTTCACTTCGGTTTATTTATGGCTCATGAAATTGGAAAGGGAATTGAAAAGGAAAATAGGAATTAATTGGCATTTATTTATAAAAATAAAGGAAAATGTGAGAAAAGGAAGGCAAAAGGTCACATGTTTGCATGAGAGGAAAATTGAAGGAAAATAGAGGAAAAATGAAGAAATTAGAGGCCTCAATAATAAAAAGGCTTATGAGCATTAGTTCACATCCTTTTATCAGTTTTGGATTTGGAATTACTCTGAGAGGAGAAGATCACAAAGAGGATAAATCAAGAAAGCAAGCAAAGGAAGGCAAAGGAAAGCAAGGATCAAGGAAATGTTGGATCGAGCAGATTCAGTGGGAATACGTGCAGGTAACAGGTTGCATGTATGATTTCCTAGTTGGTTTTGGCATGCATGGTATATGCATGTGTGTATTTGGTTTATTTGTTTTCATTAGCATGGTTTTTTCCTAGTTTGACAGTGGTTTCATCCTTGCCTTACCATTTCTAGATATTCATGGTGTGATGGGATGCATTCTTGGTTGAGCTTTGGATTGTCGAAAGGTTTTGGATCAGGGTGATGTGGTATCAAGAAAATCTCAATAGTTGGGGGTGGATATGGTTTTCTCTAGGAAGCCCTCAACAGGTGGGTGGAGATAGGAAAATTTCTCAAGGGATGGTGAAGGAATTCTGAGGCATCCAAGCTTGGTTTGGTTTTGTGTTCTTGGGACTGGTTTAGGTGAGATCACTATAGTGGGAGGGTGGAGATGTGTTAATTTTGGGCATCTAGGTCCAAACTCCATGTTGCACTGCTCATATGACGATGGTCATGTTGTTTTTGGATTCCTCTTTTAGAGATGTGCAAGATTTATCTAAATATTATCTTGATTATATGAGCAAAACATTGATTTTGAATTTATTTTCCACATGTGCAAGGTCGGCCAGATTTATCCCACATGCCTAAGAGATGTGTCACACACCCTCATTGATGAATATAAATTGGAGAGACTTGGAGGTCATTTTTCTCATCATATCATCACACATTCTCTCATTGTGATCTGATTCGTTCAATAGCCTTTGGAGGCATTTTTTTTCCCCTCACACGTGTGGACCGAAGTTGTTGTTTTCTGCACTGACATGTTTAGGGATTTCTGTTTTCTGCATTGATCTATTTAGGGATTTTCTGTTGCAGCGTTGGCAAGCGTTGATCATGGTCAACCCTTAGTCGTTTGACCTCAATATTCTGCAGAAATTCTGATTTTAGGAGTTATTATAGTTGGGCACTAAAATAGAGGAATTCTGGGTTTTTTGACTGAATCCCTAGTTTGTTACATTGACTTTTCTAAAGCTACTTGCATTAACTTTTATGTGATGTCCCTGGTTTGACTTGTGTTGACTTGTGATGAGCTTTCTTTGAGGGTTGTGGGTGTGACACGTGAAAGTGTTGGTTGACCGAGAAAGCCTTTGTTGGTTGAAGCATCCTGTTGACCGTTGTAACGCAACAATATCTCATATCTTTGCTAGACATAAGGAATTGTAAATTTGATCTATATTTGGCTTGTCTTCTTTTGATCTATTATTGTGTTCTATCAGCATTTACTTTCAATTTTATGTGATTTCTATTTTGTATTGGGCCTAAGAAAGATTGAAGTAAAAGTGCATCAAGCATAGAACACCATTGTTATTTAAATTTAACATGGTTTCAAAGCAGAGGTGAAGACAAAGTCCAAGAGTCCAAGTTGGTGTTAGAAGCTATCTCTGAAGGAAGAAATACTATGAAGGACAAATGGCCTCCTCAACCTACAAGGGTTTCAAGGCTGATGATAAATTGACTGATAAGTATTATTATCATGCATGGAAGATGTCCTTGGCTTTGGCGCTAGAAGATCAAGATTTCATGGGCTATGTACAATGGAATATTCAAGAGCCTCCATCAAATGTAGTTGTTGCCATGAAGTCGAAGTATAGAAAATGGGAAATCAAAGAAAAGATTATTATCCAAGATTCTATTCATAAGCACTTGGTTGCTTACATTTCTAAGTTAAAGACATCTAAGGAGATGTATGATAAGTTGGTAAGCATGTTCAGGGTTAGCAATGCTAATCAAATCCTCTTCTTCAAGAATCAAATGATGAAAATCAAGAAGGGTAAGGATTAATCTATTCAATCCTATTTTATGAGGCTTACTGAAATCAGGAATAACCTCCTAGCTATTGGGGAAGCAATATGTGATCGAGAGATGGTTCTTATTGCACTTGGAGGTCTCCCCTGTGATTGGCATGTATTCAATACCACTATTCTCAATAATAATGTGATTCTTGATTTTGATGAAATTTTGACGAGATGCACTCAAGAGGAAATAAGAATGATGGAGTATGACTCTAATGGTAATGGAAGTGACCCTACTGCCTTCACCGCTCATGCAAAGAAGAAGGACCATGGTGGCCCGAGAAATCAAAACCATGGTAGATCGGGGCCCAAAGGAAGGAAGGGAAGATGTTACACTTGTAAAAATATTGGTCACTATGCAAGAGAGTGCCCTAATAGAAGGGACTCTCCCAGGGATGATGACAACAACAACTCGAGAAGGAATGGAAGGAACAACATATTCCAAGGAAAAAGGAAGTCTTCCTCTGATCGTAATGGAAATGGGAAACCTTTCAAGAGGTCAAGAAATTATAGGTACGCTGAGTCTAATGTTGTTGATAATAAGAGAAATGATTTTATTCTTATATCTACCCTCTCTGTTGCATCTCCACCCGACACCTTGGATGTCTGGTTAATTGATAGTGGTGCTCCAAGGCACCTCACTAGTTATAAAGAAGCCCTTTCTGATTTGGTTGAGAAGGATACTAATCTGGAAATTATCCTTGGAGATGATGCCACCTATCCCATGAAAGGGACAGGGACTATGACCCTCCATTTATCTCAAGGTCAAGTCATCCAATTACAAGATGTGTTGTATGTACTTGATTTGAAGAAGAACCTTGTGTCCATTTCAAAAATGGAAGACAAAGGGTTCAAGGTGGCATTTGTTGATGCAAAGGTATTTATCTAGAAGAAGAACTTCATGGAAGCTATTTCTATTGGTTTTAGAGTTGATTCACTCTACCAGGTTGGAGGAAGTCCATTGGGGGCTATGACATGTGATACAAATCTTCAAACAGAGTTATGGCGCCAGAGGTTTGCACACCTTCATTACAAATCCCTTACAGAAGAAAGGAAGGTGCGGACAGGGATGCCCGAATTTAGAGATGATCATGAAGGTATAAGTCAGGGTTCTACCGAAGGGAATAATACAAGGGGACCATTCCCCTCAAGTGTCACAAAGACAAATGATATCTTGCAGTTGATACATTGAATCTGGGATGCTGCCTGTGACATCCTTGGGAGAATGTTCCTATTACATGACTTTTACAAATGACTTCTCCCGCAAGACCTAGATATATATATTTTTTAAGAAGAAGGATAGAGCATTCAAATGGTTTCGTACCTTTAAAGCCTTGGTGGAAAATCAAACTGAGAATAAAATCAAAGTTTTGAGAACTAACAATGGGACCGAATATGAGTCAAATGAGTTTAATGACTTCTGTAGAGAAGATGGCATTAAGACGGAAACCACAAGTGCATACACTCCTGAGAAAAATGGTGTTGTTGAAAGAAAGAATAGGACCATTGTGGAAATGGTTCGCGCCATGTTTATTGACCAAGGTCTTCCGAAGTTTCTGTGGGGAGAATCTGTGAATACTTCTATGTATGTTGAAAATATATGCCTGCATTCCACTCTAGACTCCAAAACTCCCAAATAAGTCTTCTCTAGTAATAAACCTTATGTTTCTCATTTTAGGATTTTTTTTTGTCTTGTTTACTTTCATGTGATGAAAGAAAAGAGAAGCAAGTTGGATGCTTCTGGAAAGAAGGGAATGTTTGTTGGCTACATTGAAACTTCGAAGGAATATAGAATCTATGTTCCTGGTCAAAGAGAAGTGGAGATATGCCACTATTTCACCTTCAATGAAGATGTTGCCCTCAATAAAGTCATAAATATTCCTAGCTCCAAGGAAGACAAAGAAGATGAAGAAGCGGGGAAACTGGAAGAGCCGAAGGATGACCTAATGCCCAATGTTGAAGGACCTATGGATCCCATTGATCCACCTCCTTCAAATAAGAGAAGACCCTCATGGCTTAGGGATACTCTCAAAGATGCCAAGAGACATATTTCCCCAAGGGGGACATTCCGTGAAAGCAAGATGTCGAAGAGATACCAAGGGTATCTAGCAGCCATGAGTACGATAGTACAATATGAGCCTGGAACATTTGAAGAAGTCATAAAGCATCAAGTTTGGAAGGATTCTATGCACAAAGAATATGAGTCCATTATGTCTAGAAAGTGGTCCCAAGACCGGAGGACAAATATGTTGTCACCTAAAAATGGCTCTATAAGATCAAGCATGGTTCTAATGGAAGTGTTGAAAATTACAAGGCAATATTCGTTGCCTGAGGCTTTCTAAAAAAGAAGGCATAAATTATGATGATATATTTGCACCTTTGGCCCACTATACCACCATCCAATCTATTATTTCTCTTTTGGCTATGCAAGGATGGAATCTAGATCAGATGAATGTGAAGACCGCTTTTATGCATGGATCCATAAAGGAAGAAGTGTATGTGGAGAAACCTCTGGGGTTCGAAGTCCGAGATATAGACACCCAAGTATGAAGGTTGAAGAAATCCCTCTATGGTTTGAAGCAATCCCCCAGGGCTTGGTACGAGAGGATAGATAGCTACTTGATGAAGTTGGGATCCACTCGAAGTAATGTTGATCCGAACCTTTATTTTAAGGCTGATAGAGAAAGGCCTCTCATTTTGGTTCTCTATGTGGACGATCTCTTCCTGGCAAGTTTTTACCCTCTCATTCATCAGTGTAAGAGGGAGCTAGCTTCTGAGTTTATAGATGAAATACCTAGGACTGATGCACTACTTCCTAGGCTTGGAGGTCTGGCAGAGGCCAGGAGAGATTTTCCTTTCTCAAGGAAAATATGTCGTGAAGCTACTGGAGAGATTTGGTATGGTGGAAGGTAAGTCTGTGTCAACACCAATGGAACTCAAGTTGAAGAAGTTGAGTGGAAACGTTGTTGGGCCCGTGCTAGCAAATCCCACCGAGTATCGATAACTCGTGGGAGGCCTGATGTTCTTAGTGAACTCCCATCCAGATTTATGTTTTGCAGTGAACACTTTGAGTCAAAATATGGTTGAATCTCATCACATTCACTAGATTGGTGCCAAGAATATGTTGAGATATCTTTAGGGCACAATCAACCATGGGATGAGATACACTTTCAGGATTTTGAGACTCCATGGATATACTGATGTCGATTGGGCTGGCAGTGTGGTGAATCGCAAGAGCACATCTAGATGTTTCTTCACCTTGGGTTATGCTTTGATATCTTGGATGAGAAGGCAGCAGAATTCGGTGGCTTTGAGCACCACTGAGGCCGAATGTATTGCTGCGAGTATGGCCTATTGTGAAGCTTTTTGGTTGCGAAAGCTCTTCAATGAGTTGATCGGGCATGTGCTAGATACCACTATTATCCTTTGTGATAACCAGATTGGGATGATTCTTTCTGAGAATCATGTGTTCCATGATCAATCCAAGAATATTGATAGCAGGTACCACTTTATCTAGGATATGGTATAGTGAGGCACCGTAAAGCTTGATCATATAGGAACTGATGAGCAGGTCACGGATATTCTCACGAAGCCCCTGAGAAGGTCAAGTTCCTAACCTTCTGTGAGAAGCTTGGAATCGTGGAAAGACCCTATTCTGAGGGTCTTGCTTGAGTTGGACTATGAGCTCTAGGAGATCCAGGGGGCTTGGGGATAGCTTCTTGGAGATATAAGCACGTACGGGGCTAGGCTTTCCAAACCTTGTTGTGCTTATGCCCCACCGTTATGATATTGAGTTGGTTCGCCTCTCTCTTAGCTGAGCCCCACACGCATCCTACCCATGGATATTCAGACTCATGGGAAGTACCTCTCATTTTGCCAATGAGGTGGGAAATGTGTATAGAGACCATAGAAATATCGATGGACACATCGAAGATTGACATACTCTCTATGTATCGGATGGCACATGTCCAACACCTTGATCTGGGATCAAGTATGATGAGGTTTTATCCTCTAAACTAACTTTGGGTCTGTTATCACAAAATTGTACTTGATTGGCTGCTTATCAAACAACTCAGTTTAACTGTTTCAAACCATACTTTGACTGAAGCTTAGCCTCTTCAGTCTGAGAGGGCTCTCTCAAGGGGTTTTTATGATTTTGAATAATTATGGTACTAGATGGCTAACTCTATTGGAAATGTAACTTGTTTTTTATGTTTGCATGTTGAAAATAATTCAGGCTTGCTACCATTGGGCTTATGGATTCAAAAATCAGTAGTTTCAGTGGCAAGGTTTCTTGACATGGAAGCTGAGGAGGATAGGGGTATTTAACAAAGGAAACTCACACATAAAACATAAGGCAACACAGTAATTTCATCACTAAACGAAGTCAGAGCATAAATTATGAATTTTGAGTAAAAGAGATGAAATACACTACAAATGGTAAAAACATAAGGATATATATCAATAAGACACTAAAAACCCCATGAGAATCTCAGGTCTGTCAAGAAGAAAGTCACTATGTATTACTAATATAATTCAAATACATAAAGCAGCATTTTAGTGCAAAAAATATCCAACCCTTGTCTACTTCAATGCTTTGTCTTTAAATAGACCTTCTTTACAATAAGGATGATCTTCCTGGTGGCTATACCATCGAAGTCTCCTATGACACATCACATAACTAAAAAACATGACTTCTAACAAAAAACTAATAGCTACACCTTAAAGAAGACATCTCGTAATAGGAGTCTAACTCCTAATTATTACATAACTCTACCATATCTTTGAAACATTTATATGATGGTTACAACATAAGTATCACATTCTCAAAAGACACATGACAATTCATCACCACTTTACATATTAAAAAACCCTCCTAGATTTATGGAGCATAACCCTACTTTTTAGGAAAGAATGACCCTTATCCTCAAACCTACTTTGGCTGATGACCTGTCTCCACAGCACTTCCTTCTAGTCATAAGTATTTGTTGATAAGCTCCCTTGACATGTTGGAGGAGTCCATTTGTCCAAAATTTCCATTAATATGCTCCAAAACCTTTAACAAATGCTCGCTATGAAAACAGGACAATTTCATAGCGAGTTTTGGTAGTGTTGAAAAAGTGGCTTCTGCACCCAATAACTTTGCTCCTTGGTTGTTCCATGGTGTCAATCAAGTCATGAAACATCACCACCATCAATCTCCCTCCTTGAAAACTGCAAAAAATGACTTTAGAGGGAAAAAGGCTGCTACAGGTTTTTTCGTACTGGCTTTAAGCCTAGGAAACGCTATGAAATTGTGTAAAAGTGCAGAAATTTCACATTTCAAAGTTGTCTTCACAAAATAACCTCCTGCTGCAAAATATTGATTTCATGTATGTAATGAACCCTCTGAAGCATATTCAATCTCAACTTATGGCTCATGTGGTGTTTCCTCCTCATTTACGATCAGTTGAGCTATGGTATCCTCAACCAAAATCATCTTTAAACCTTTATTTTCCAACTCTTCATGAATCAGTTCCAATTGTTCTTGACGATCTTTGACTTGGTATTACAGTGTCCTATTTTGGGACTGTAAGTGAAGGTTCACCTTTTAATGTGCTTTACCTCCATTCTTAGTGGATGAGTCCACTTTAATCATTTTTCTGTGTTGTCCAAGGTCTTTGAAATAGTTGACTTGATCCTCCCAAATTTTTCTCATTTGTTCAAACTGCACTCTTTTAGCTCTATGCTTCTTTGCCTCTTTCCTCAAAACTAATATCTCTCCATTTTCATCTTTCAATTGTTCCTTAAGTGCTTAAACTTATCTCTTTGCAGTGATTTTCTCTTTGCCCTTCTTTTATTTGATGACCATACCTTCTTTTGCAGGTGAGGAGAGGTTTATGATGCTTTGTGGTGGCTGAAAAGTTTCATTGACCTTCTGAGTTTCTTTGCTGCTTTCCAAGACTTTTCTGGCATGTCTTGTCATTGGTTTTCTAGATTGAAACATGAATCCAAAATCATCACCTGCAAATTCTAAATTCTTAGTTGTTTTTCCTTTCTTAAGATTCCTTCCTCCCTCATCTATGTCTTCATCTTGGACTATGGGAGTTTCTTCAATATCAATGGCATGCAAGATGTCCTCTAAGTTACCCTTAGCCACTGTTTGGCTCCTTGTAACCCTCTTGCTGCCATGTTTTCTCACTATTGGCTTCTGTTTTGCAGGTGTAGATTTGGGTGTATCAACCTTCTACAAAGGCTCTATCTCCATGATCACTGGCTCAACTTTCTCTACTGCTATAGGTGATGAAACATCTCTAGGTTTGGGAACTCTTTTAGGAGTGACAACATCTATTTTAAAACCACTGATGAATAGAAAGGATGTCCAATCTCTGCCTAATATTTTTAACTCCTCTAACACCAGCAACTTGATCAAACCATGATGAAAGAGAGAAGTTTCATTTCCTTCATTTTTAACTTGGACCTTATCTGAAATTTTAGCTAGACTTCTGTATAAGTAAAAGGGCAAGTCAAGAGACCTATTACCCACAAAATGTAGTAGAATCCTAAGGTGGTAGGAATAGACCATGTGAAACCTCCCTTCACAGGTGAAGTACTTCTGAATAATCAGCAACAGCTTTGAGAAGTTGTCTTTCATGTAGCTCCTTGGGATAGCATTTGTGAGATCAATTTCACTACGCTCTGGCTTGATAAATTATTTGCAGTCTTGCATGGTGAAATTGACGACTTTAAACCATTGTTCCCCTCCCTTAGGGATTCATGTTGTTGTTGCAATGGTCTCTGGTGTTACTGTGAGGTTTAACATTCCCACCTTTCAAGTTGTCCCATTGAAAATGATAGCAAACTCCTTAGAAACCTGCAAATGACAACCCTGCAGCCTTTGGCAGAACTGAAAACAACATGTTCTTCTAAATATCTCCAAGGTAGTTGAGTCTTCATTTAAAAAATTCATGTCCATGGGCTCATATCTAAGGCAGTGACCACCTTTTTTAGTCTTCTTTCTTGCAGCCATGGTGAATTTATGTCTTCTTAGCCTCGCTTGATTAGTGACACCTACAACTTTTGAAAATTCCAGAAACCAGCTTGGCTCGGTGAAGCATCCCTCCAACAACTCAATAACATGAAAGGATAAGACAAAGAATGAAAAAAAGACTCAATTGGGTAATTTTTTATGGTTTCTATGACAAATCATGCCCTAATCATGACTCATGCATGCTAAAAATGGTAATGATGACCTCAGGCATGACCTTGTACCTTTGAAATAACCCTAACTGACTCGAATGACATTCACCCTATCTCCTCTAATCATGAATTGACACCTTTCACCAGATTTGACAAGACGGACATAAAAACTATTTTTTGTAGCATGGCTAGTTCATTTTCTGACAGTTTCACTACAAAACTATTACGCAATTTCGTAGCGAAAATTGTTATTTTATAGTGTAAAACACTACGAAAAGAGGAAAAATTGGCTAAAGTGTCCTTT
This sequence comes from Pinus albicaulis, assembly GCA_034641835.2. NCBI lineage: Eukaryota > Viridiplantae > Streptophyta > Pinopsida > Pinales > Pinaceae > Pinus > Pinus albicaulis. The sequence continues at coordinate 256,653,654 of CM076584.1, read as the reverse complement.
TCGGATTTAAATGCTTGGGAGATTGAATCTGACACCTAATGATGACTTATGGGACATGATGTCATCTATATGGAGGTGGGTTTGAACCTTAGGATAGGTTTAAAGATGAAAATTTTAAATTTTCCTATACGAACTTGTGACAAATTAACTCTATGACCACGTCAAATAATGTTTCACTTTTTCTAAGTGATAACAGTGGCTCCACTTAGGATGGTGTGCCCCTGTGGTACACCAAATAACCTGTAGTTCCAGTGCTATCCATCTTCTTGGAAATAAAAACTCTGAAATTTTCCGAGCTTCCTTCAAACTTTAATGGCCTTCACCTCGAGCTCAAGCTTGTTGATCAACTTGTCTTTATTAGCAGAAAAAAATATTAAAATTGAATCTATACAATGGAATGAAATATCAGTAGAACTTAAGAGGAAAAGTGTTTCATAAACCTGCCATTGATAGGCCCTCCAGCACAAGGTTGTCTATCTATCTCCTGCAGTATGTAAGTGTTGTTTCCATGGAATGCAGCTACTATGAATGGACCTTTCCAGATATTCTCAAACTTACCATGTTTCCCCTTTTCTTCGATTCTGGTCTCCCACTTCAATACCACATCTTAAATCTAAATTTTTTCCTCTTTGACCTTTTAATCAAATGTCTTCCTAATTTTGTTTTGAGATTGTTGATTGTTGTTATAGAATTCCTCCCTTTTTTCCTACAAGGCTATCAACTTATTTATTCTCCTCTTAATTTCATTTGGCTCCTCCTCTAATCCTTGCAGTAGCTACATGACAGGAACTCCAAAGGATGTATGAAAAATAGCTTCAGCCCCATACACCAAATCATAAGGTGAAGTACCAATTGACCTTTTTGTACATACTTTATCGGCCCACAGAGAATACTTCAACTTCAGATGCCATGATTTTTTATTTTCCTGCAGCACCTTCTTAATAATTCTGACAATGCTTTTGTTAAAATATTTAGCAAGACCATTACCTTGTGGACAGTAAGCAGTAGAGTGTCCAAGTGTAATGTGATATTGATGACAAAAATTGATCAACCTCTTGGATTTGAATGCTTGTGAATTGTTAGTGATGATTTTTATAGGACAACCAAACCTAGACAATATGTTATTTTCTAAGAATGAAATGATGACTGAATCATTTTCTTGCCTAGTTTGGATTGCTTCAATCCACTTGGTGAAATAATGAGTTGTTGTCGGGATCCAGCGATGTTTCCCTGAATATGATGGATGAATCTCACCAATAAAATCTATCCCCCACTACTGGAATTGTACCTCAACATAGATAGGCATCAAGGGTAAAGGAACAAGCTTTTTCTTACCATCAAAAATCTGGAATTCATGGCAGGAAACTATCTACTTGTAGACATCTTTGAACATAGTAGGCCAGTAGTACCCTGCTCTGAGAATCTTGTTTGTTGTGGCCTTCCAATAGTGATGACCTCCACAATCTCCTTTATGAAAATCTTCAATCACTTTTTCAGCTTCCTCTTCAAGCAAACAATTTAAAAGAATACCCCCAGTATCTTTCCGATAGAGATTTTTATCTATGATGCAGTACCTAAGGGATTTCAGCTTCACAAACCTTGCCTTAGATTTTTTCAATTCAGCAGGAGCTATATGATGATGTAATACAAAAACAATCTCTCTGTACCAGTCAGATAGGATGTACTTCTCTTCAATTGGAATCATCTCTTCATCTTCATCTGATAATTCTGAAATTTCTACAATTAAACTCATATCAAGACAATCAAAATTGGACTGTGCCATCAGCTTTTCTAGCCCCTGTCCTTTCACCAATTTTGTAGGTCTGATTTCTTTGTCATAATATAGCAAGTTAACTATCCACTTCCCTCTCTTACCATCAGGATCAGCTTGAGTCAAGATGTCCTTCACAATAGCATTAGGAACAAATGCTATGACATGAGAATGCAGAATGTAAATTCTGAAATCTTTGATAGCTTTGACCAAAGCATAGGCATGTTTCTCTAGGATATTGTACTTCAATTCTGAATTAGCTAAGGTCATGCTAAAAAATGAAATAGGCTGCTCAGTACCTTGTTGATGGGAAAAATACTGAGAGGGGGGGGTGAATCAGTATTTACTGCATATTCAAAACTTTTTACTTTTTCATGCTCTAAAACCCATACACTACTTTGCTGAAGCCAACTAGCGTATGTACGTGGATATCCTTCATACAACTCGTGTATACACAGAGATTTAATTATGCCATTAATTCTTCACTTATATCATTCCATCATTCATTCATTAGATGTTCTATAAACAGTAAACATGTGCACTAAGAACAGAATAAACCATCACACATAAGAATCACACATGAACACCAGGATTTTAGGTGGAAACCCAAGTCGGGAGAAAACCACCGCTGTAGTTGCTCAGCCTTCAATATTTTATTATAGAGAAAACATCTTACAACATATGTGCTAGTGCAGACTCCTACCAGCACGCAGGCACCCACCTGCGCTCGTTTACCAGCCTCTCCTGGAAGGGAGCTCCAACCCCCTGACTCGTTTACCAGCCTCTCCTGGAAGGGAGCTACGACCCCCCGATCTCGTTTACCGGCCTCACACAGGCTCTGCAACCCCAGCCCAGCTAGTACAACCTCAGCACCTCTATGGTTAGTTGCATCAATTTCTGCCTGGATCAGCATCCTTTGGGGACACAACTTACGGTACGTTTCATCATATTTTCGGTGGACCACTCCATTAAATTTAAACACGATCAGCTATGATTAGGCTACATATAACTCAGTAGATATCGATAAACCGAACGGTCCGGACATTTCTTACCCCACAGACTGGCAAGCCTAGTTTGCATCGCTGCTACAAATCCCCGCTCTGCGCTTCCTTCCATATTAACCGGCGTATACTTCTTTTATGCAGATTCAGTGCTGTTGCACATACGCGCTTTCTCTTCATCGAAGCCGCGTATATACGCGCTTTCTCTTCGGCGAACTAGCGTATGGTTCTTCAACATTTAAATGTCATTGCAATTCTTTACAACAGATACATCACTTCAGATTTTACCCTTTACCTCTGATAGATGTTCGCCTCATCCATGAAAATAATCATTCCATAACTGGTCACTTATACGGTACAACACAGATCTAGATAATAAAACTTCATCTGTTTCTTTGGAAGGACCTCTGTTCTGGTCTATCATCAAACCTTTACCCTTTCCATACAGATATACTTCACAGAGAAGTATTCATTCAAGCTCAGACATCTTGCACCCACACTCATGATTTGCACAACGAATTTCTTCTCTTTATATAGGTTTACCCTTTTTCAATACCATGAGCCCCTTTTTCAATACCATGAGCCAAAACAATACCATGAGCCCAAAACTACATTACTTCCGATGGTATTTCTGGACGGGGTCATTTAGACGAATCATTACCCAATACAATGGGTCAATACCATGGTGGTTACCCCTGGTTTTGCACTTTATGAGCGCTTTTTCCCATACGCGACTTGGAACGTTGTTTCCCGCGTGCATACGCGACTTCCCCTAGACAAATCCGCGTATGCCTAGAGACATACTCTTTTTATCATAGATATATCACATGCTGAATTCCTTTCTTCATTGCCTTCTGTACTCACTGTAGATACATCAGATTTAGTTCATCAAGACATGTTCTATCAAGCACAACTTCATCAAGTAAGTTGCCATCATCTTTCCATTCAAGGACAACACTCATCATCATATTGCTAACAAACATCACTTCATATCAGATTTACATCATTTACCAAGTCCATCAAGTCAAGAATAACTTCATCAGGTGGATTGCCATCAAGGACAACACATGTCAACAATCTCATGTCTTCATCTTCATTCAGTGGGTTGCCATCAAGGACAACACTCTGCATCATTTTTCCAACACTTGTTATCCTTTCTGCAGTAAGACTCCAGCAATTTTATTTTCTGATGCAAATATAAAAACCAGAAATTCTTTTGAAAAATCTGGGTTAATCAACACCGGTGCTTAAGTAAGTGCCTTCTTGATTTCCTCAAATGAGTGCTTTGCTTCAACTGTCCATTTAATTCCAACTTCTTTCTTTAGCATCTTGGTTGTGTCTTTGAAAATCTCAGTAAATTTGGGAATAAACCTTCTCACAAAATTCACCATTGCAAGGAAAGACTGAATTTCTTTCCTGCTTCTAGGCAGATCTACTTTCTGAATGACATTGATCCTGTTTGGATCAATCTTAATCCCATATTTAGATATAATATTCCCAAGTAACTTCCCTGATGTCAGAGCAAAAATTCTTTTAGTGGGATTGAGAGAAATTCCAAACCTTCTACATTTAAGTAGAACTTTCTCCAGATGTTTAAGTGATCTTCCTCTCTCCTTGAGAAAACCATTATTTCATCCAGATATACAACCACCAACTTATCTTTCTCCTCGGAAAATGCAATGTCCATTGCTCTCTGAAAAGTCACTCCTGCATTCATCAAACCAAAGGGCATCTTGGCATACATGAATGTCCCCCATGGTGTTGTAAAGGCAGTTTTCTCCTAATCTTCTAGGTGCACTAGTATCTGATTGTATCCTAAAAAACCATCCAGCATAGACATTCTTTGGGAACCAACAATGTTCTGCAGAATTTGGTCCATCTTTGGGAGAGGATAGTTTTCCTTTAGAGAAGCTTTGTTCAAGTTTCTGAAGTCAATGCAGATTCTGATTTCTCCACTCTTTTTTTTTACTGGAACCAAGTTTGCAAGCCATTTTGAGAATTTGATTGGGACAATATTTTTGGCTTCAAAGAGCTTCTTGATTTCCTTCTCAATTAGAGGCATGAGAAGTGGATTAATCCTCCTCGGCTTCTGTTTGAAATGCTTTTCATTTTCTTTAATAGGAATGGTATGCTGAATAATAGTGGGATCATATTTCTTCAAAACAGCATAAATCCATGCAAAAACATCTATGAAGCTTTCATCATCTCAATATATTTTTGTTTCATATCTGCAGAAAGAAACTTAGAAAGTTTGATCACTTTTGGCATTGCTACTGTACCAAGGTTACAACTCTCTATCTCTTCATCATCAGCTTGTATCCTAGGAGACTTGAACACATCATTTTGGTCATAAATATTTTCAAGTGGGATGATACCTTTAGGTATAGAATTATTCTTTAGCTACAACATTTCATAATTACCCTTAGTTTTAGCAAGCATGTTTTTTTGATCTACTTGTGTGCTTTCAAACTCCTCTTTCAATTCTATGAAGTTTTTGACTTGCTGGTCATCCTCAAAAACTTGCCAGTGAATTATGTTGTCAGGGATAGCAGGCCTATGATGAAATTCAACCTCATATATTTCAGTGGAATCTGCAGGAATAATAAACAGACTTGCAGAAACAGCTAAGAGAGTTAGCTACTGAATTTTTGTCCCTAGTCTTCACAATAAAGGAATATTATTGAAATTTCTCTAACATCTCCATGATCAAATTTATGTATGCTCTCATTCTCACATTCTTGGTTTGATATACACCCTCAACTTGTTTAATAACTAATTCAAAATCTCCATGAACAGAAATATTTTGGGCACCCAATCTTTTCAAAATTTCTAAACCCAAAAATAGAGATTCATACTTAGCCATATTATTTGTGCAATCAAAGTTCAGTTTGAAAGAATATAACTTAATTTCATCCTCTGGAGTTGTGATCCAAATTCCTACTCCAGCCCCCTCTCTTCCTGTTGATCCATCAAAGTGTAACAACCACCAACCTTCTGTGTTTTCTTCACTGATTTGCTGATTTTCCGCTAGCTGATTTTCAACCTCCCGAATTTCTGCTTTCTTTTCATCATCTACTTCATCAATTAGTTCATTGAAAAGGATAGCAGATACTAATTCAGTTTCAACAAAATATATTGGGAAATTTTGAGGTTTGTCCTTACTACTTACCATATAAGCCACCCTTGTTTCTCTGTATAGTTTTCTTTTCTCACCAAAAACAGAAATGGTGGCATAATTTAGGACCATCTCCATGGTGCCTTTGATCTTTGATGCCCATGATCTAGATAGCAGCATGCCAAACTTAGGTGGAACGTCTGCTACCACAATTTCCATTACCACTGTCTTGGCAAGGACTTGTGTGAGACCAACAACAACATATTTTATAAAACCAATACACTGAACTCTTTTTGAATCAAAAGAAAACAAATCCTTATATGGTCTAGTGATTTCCAATCCCATCCTTTCCATAATTACTTTAGGCATGAGGTTATGAGAGGCCCTTGAATCCAACATGGCATTGTGCAATGTCATATCATGAATATTAAGGCTGACATAGAAAGGATGCACCTCTTCATTCTGCTCATATTCCAATCTTTTTCCCAAGTAGATGGTTGGATGGTCTTCTTCTACATTAAGGATGTCAGCAACTCTAGGTTGGGAATTCAACATTTTTACAATTTTACTTCTATATTCATTCACCTTAAGAATTTCTCCAAAAGGGATTGGGATCTTGATTTTGGAAATCTCATTCTCCAAACTGAAAACAGAAGTAAGTTTCTCAATCTCTTTGACAGGTGGAGGAGGTGGTGGATCTTTTCTAACCTCGTCATCTTTAGGGGCATATTTCCTGGGTTGTGTTTTATTTGCAGTAATTGGAACATTTCTATTTCTGAGGTTGTATTGTTTCTACATCTCAAAGGTTGCATGTTGATATCCTTTAAGGTAATCAGATGGTTCCTCACCCTTATTTACATCATGATCTAACTCATCATGCTATTCCTTAGTCAAAAACATTCCAGACATGTTTTCATCTAGGCATTGAATGGATTCTTCTGGTATTTCAGGTTGATCTTCTTCATCAACTAAATTTTACTGAAATGGAGGCCATGTTTGAGGGTCAGGCTGATTTTTGTTTTCCCTTGGTCTCTGCTAGTTTTAAGGTCTTCTGAACTAGGGATTTCTAAACTATGGTTCATGTTGTGCAGGAGGTGCAGAAGTGTTTCCAAGGGAAATCCTATCCATCATTTTTTCCATTATTTTCATCATGGAGTCAAATTTGTCATCTGAGGTGTAAGGCTTATCTTCTTCTTTCAATTTTGTCTTTCCCATCTTGGAATTTTTAGCTGCTATCATATTGACCTCCACCTTCACAACATCATTTTGCATTTATGCTTGTGAAGGGGATTCTCTTTCTCTGAGTAGGATAGAAAATTCATAATCAAAAGCCTCAGCATCTCTCAGTTGAGATGCTCCTGGTAGAGGCTTAATATGGGCAGGGATGGAGTCATAAACTTTGTTAAATCTCTTGGAGAAATTTTAGACAGCTTCATCAAAAATTCTTTTCAAACTATTATACTCAGTGAGGGCTTGCAAAGGGTTGGTTCTATTTCCCCACTTTCTCAAGAAGCTATCTTCAAATTCATTCCAATTATGTAGGATTCCTAGAGCAAGGGATTTAAACCACTTTCTGACTTCACCAATAAAGCTCTGAGAAAATAATCTCATCTTGACATCCTCATGGTCAACCTCCTCCATGTCTATGAATTCATTAAACTGGTCTACATGCTCTTCAGCTGTGATCTTTTCATCACTTCCCCGAGTTTTGATTCTAGCAGAATATTTTCTAGGAAGGGCATTAAGGACAGCTGGAAGAACAAGAGGGGCATACCTAGTAGGTGCAGTAGCAGGTGGAGGTGGAACATTTCCAGCCATGATGACAGGAACTGTGGTGGTTTTAGGGACAGCAGTAGTATAGGAAGAGGAACTGTTACGAGGTGGAGTGATTGATGTTTGTAGTCCAGTTACAAATTTACTCCAGTAAGGTAAAGGAAAACCTGATTTACTTCTTAGCAAGATTTAAAATTGGTCTAATTCCTTCAACCTATCTAAATATTCCCTCTCTAACAATAACTCTGATGTGACTGCCTCCCAGAACTCTTCTTTATCTTTTTGGGTCACTAAGGTTGAGGCGTCAATACCTCTTCTTTGCAGGTCTAAAACAATCTCAGTCAATTCTTTTTCATTTTCAGACCTAAACAAGGCTTCCTAAATTTTATCATCAAACTTTTTATCTTCGGGGCTTCTTAAAACTTCATAGGAAAATGCTTTTGTGTGTAATGGAGTACCTAATTGTGCAGAACTGCCTTGAATGCCTCTAGAAATTGTGTTTGGATTATCCACAATTGTAGGTGGATTTGGGTCAGGATTACTCCTCGTATATCTCCTTATAGAAGCCACCTTTGAACATGAATATTTTGAATGGAGTCACCAAGGTAGTTGTAGCCTCGAACAAATTCTGAGTTCTTGCTACCTTCAAGAGTTCAGCTTCAAAATTTTGGGAAAAGTATATCTTCAAGCTCTCGGCAGACACACCAAAATATTATGAAAAAATTGTACTTGATTGGCTGCTTATCAAACAACTCAGTGTAACTGTTTCAAACCAGCTTTTGACTGAAGCTTAGCCTCATCGGTCTGAGAGGGCTCTCTCAAGGGGGTTTTATGATATTGAATAATTATGGTACTAGATGGCTAACTCTATTGGAAATGTAACTTGTTTTTATGTTTGTAGGTTGAAAATAATGCAGGCTTGCTACCTGTTGGAAACACTGAGAGGGGGGTGAATCAGTATTCCTTTTCAATTGTTAATTTACCAGTTATATCACTTATATTTAGAACACAAAATGAAAAATGATGGAATAGATACTTTATTAATTTCTACTTTACAATAAGTAAAGTAAAATAATGATATAGGGCTCCAACCCTAGATGAAGACTCCAATATTCCAGGCTCCAACCTGCATTGTGCCAAGCACCGACTTGGACTTCCAAGGCTCCAACCTTGTCAATTTTGAGGCACCAACCTTAAGGGCTCCAACCCTATCTTTGGTACAGGCTCCGACTTGGTTTCTTGAGGACTCCAATCCTCTAGGGCTCCAACCCTATCTTCCAAGGCACCAACCTTGTCTCTATGAGGCTCCAACCTCCTGCTTCAATTCATCAAGATATATTCGATTATACTTTACGGCTCCCAATGTCTTCTTCAACGAGCCCTAATAATCTTCAACTATCTCCTCACTTAGTCTCCACGTCATTTCATCAATGACAACCTTGTTCTTCACATGAAGGTGTCTCCACTATCCTTCATGGTACCAAATCAAATCCCCCAAGTTACCTCATGATGGTTAATGCATCATGGTCTCCAAGGGTGTCTTCACAAGGTGATCCAAATGGCCTACTCCTCAATATTGTCTTCAAAAAGTGTCCTCAATATTGTCTTTAATATCCTCCAGCAAGGATGCTTCAAAATTCTTCCAAGGGATGCCCTAACAAGTATCTCCAAGAGGGATTCTCCAAGTCTACAAGCTAACCTTTGATAAGGTGTCTTCAATACTCCTTTCCCAAACAAGATATCTCTCCACAGGCTCCTTAATAGGTGCTTCAAAACACTTAACTGACTTCAATGAATTTTGATACAAAAATGAGTGTTGTACTTACTTGAGAGCCTTCAATAAGATTCTTCACTTATCAATTCTTTGTATGTTCAATTAGCTCCAATTTGACTGTCCAAAATATTTCAACCTTTAAGCCTCCATTATTGATTTCTTATGCCTTGATGATTTCAAGTTTTTGGACTGTGTGTTAGTGCTATCCTTATCCAATAACCTTCAAAATTCAGGTCTGAATGATGCCTCCATAGTTGCTTCAATATTGAATTCAAAGTGTTGGAATTACAATCTTGATTGTGTGAATGTGAAATGGGCTTGGGCCCTCCTCCACTGGTCAACTCTTCAATCTATCTCAATGTAGGAATGACCACAGAGTTAACTACAAGATTATGATAGCCCTTTGTATCTTCACACTTGAACCATAGCAAGAAGTCTGAAGATTCCACAGTCCAAGGTTATTGCATCAATTCTGAGCTACAGCACCGCAATATTGGGTCACTGTAATTTGGAGCCATAGTACTGCAATTCTGGGTCACTGTAATTCTGAGCCACAGTACTGCAATTCTAGGTCACTGTAATTCCAAGCCACAGCAATTTTGGATTTGAAATATGCCACCACAGGAAATCTGAACCACTTGTGTTTATATGCTTTACTAGGTGATCAAAAATTCGGTTGTTTGTAGAGTTTTTAGACCCAAACAATCCACTGATTCTTATTTTCTTAACTCATGTGCTCCTTCTCCGAGCTGTGAATAGTGCCTTCTATTCCTGTGATGATCACCAAAATTTCTTGAGGAGAAATGTAGTCCGAACTATATATATAGTGTTTTTTACTAGGACAAACAAAGTGACACGTCTTTAAGATGTAGGCTGACATGAGTGACAAACAATAGGTCGACTAGCCTGCAAATATATATTTTTCTTAACTTAAAAATTCCATAGCTCATCAACCGCTTAGAGTTTTGGGGCAAGTAAAGGCTCATTGGAAAGAGGAGAAAATCCTCTTTAAGATGGTCTAGGTCCCATGATGAAATATTTCCTCTAAGATTGGAAAATTTATTTTTATTTGTGTTGTCCAAAAATTTCATGCATAAAAATTTTGGGACAGCATGAGGAATGTTTGAGACAACATGGATTCTTCAATATTTGGCTTTTTCATTGTTATCAATGTCATCATATGATCATAGATTCATTATGTAGGGGTGTAGCATTCATGTAGCATCACGTATCAACCATGTCATCACATACTAGTGCAGTGATATGTCAAAGTGCAGCCTTCATTAATTTGTCAAAAGCTCCAAAAGAGTCTTCCAATCATGTCAAGGTGTGGTCATTCTTCAAGAATATGACTTCATCAATTATAGTCCTCCACTTCAAAGGCTTTTATATTGGCACCTAAGGTCTAGATCATCAATCAAGGCTCATGATTGGCACTCGACAACATTATAGTTATTTCAAGGACTTGTTCAGCAAATACTTCTTCATTATTGGCTTGACATCTTCATTGATGGCATCCTTATCAACCAAGAGTTATGACATCATCATCTGGAACCAGAATTCTATTGTCTTCAACCTTATCATCACATTATGGGGCATTTCAAGAATATTTGCTATCTCGGTCAATTCCATATTGACATCAATGACAACCTTGATTAACACTACCATTGGGCTTATGGATTCAACAACCAGTAGTTTCAATGGCAAGGTTTCTTGACATGGAAGCTAAGGTAGATAGGGGTCTTTAACAAACGCAACTCACACATAAAAAATAGGGCAACACAGTCATTTCATCACTAAAGCGAGTCAGAGCATAAAATATGAATTCTGAGTAATAGAGATGAAATCTACTGCAAATGGTAAAAACATAAAGATATAGATCAATAAGACATTAAAAACCCCATGAGAATCTCAGGTATGTCAAGAAGAAAGTCAATATGTATTACTGATATAAGTCAAATACATAAAGCAGCAGTTTAGTACAAAAAATCTCCAACCTCTGTCTACTTCAATGCTTTGTCTTTAAATAGACCTTGTTTACAATAAGGATGATCTACCTGGTGGCTATATCATCGAATACTCCTATGACACATCACATAACTAAAAACATGACTTCTAACAAGAACTGACAGCTACACCTTAAAGAAGACATCTCCTAATAGGACTCTAACTCCTATTTATTAAATAAATATACCTTATCTTTGAAACAGTTATATGATGTTTAAAACATAAGTATCACATGCTTGAACGACACATGATATTTCATCGCCACTATACATATTAAAAAACCCTCCTAGATTTATGGAGCATAACCCTACTTTTTAGGAAAGCATGACCCTTATCCTGAAATCTGCTTTGGTTGATGACCTATCTCCACAGCACTTCCTTTGAGTCCTAAGTATTTGATGATAAGCTCCCTTGATATGTTGGAGGAGTCCAACTGTCCAAAACTACCATTAAGATGCTCCAAACCTTTAACAAATGCTCGCTACAAAAACGGGATAGTTTCGTAGCAAGTTTTGGTAGCGTTGAAAAAGTGGCTTCTGCACCCAATAAGTTTTCTCCTTTGTTGTTCCATGGTGTCAATCAAGTCATGAAACATCACCACCATTAATCTCCCTCCTTGAAAACTACAAAAATTTACTTTAGAGGAAAAAATGCTGCTACAGGTTTTTTCGTAGCGTTTTCCTGGCTTTAAGCCTAGGAAACGCTACGAAACTGTGTAAAAGTGGAGAAATTTCACATTTCAAATTTGTCTTCACAAAATGACCTCCTGCTAAAAAATATTGATTTTATGCATGTAATGAACCCTCTGAAGCATATTCAATCTCAACTTATGGCTCATGTGGTGTTTCCTCCTCATTTATGATCAGTTGAGCTATGGGCTCCTCAACCACGGTCATCTTTAAACCTTTCTTTTCCAACTCTTCATGAATCAGTTCCAATTGTTCTTGAAGATATTTGCCTTGGTATTTCAGTGTCCTATTATTGGACTGTAAGTGCAGGTTTACCTTTTTAATGTGCTTTACCTCCCTTCTTAGTGGTTGAGTCCACTTTATCATTTTTTCTGTGTTGTCCATGGTATTTTAGACAGTTGTGACTTGATCCTCCCAAATCTTTCTCATTTGTTCAAATTGCACTCTTTCACCTCTATGCTTCTTTTCCTCTTTCCTCAAGACTGGTATCTCTTCACTTCCATCTTTCAATTGTTCCTTAAGGGCTTCAAATTCTGTCTTTTCAGTGATTTTCTCTTTGCCCTTCTTTTTTTTTATGACAAGATTTTCTTTTGTAGGTGAGGAGAGGTCTATGATGCTTTTTGGTGGATTAACAGTTCACTAACCTTCTGAGTTTCTTTGTTGCTCCCAAGAATTTTCTGGCATGTCTTGTCATTGATTTTATAGCTTAAAACATGAATCCAGTATCATCACCTACAAATCCTAACTTCTTAGTTTTTTTTCCTTTCTTAAGCTTCCTTCCTCCCTCGTCTATGTCTTCAGCTTGGACTATGGGAGTTTCTTCAATATCAATGGCATGCAAGATGTCATCTAAGTTACCCTTAACCACTATTTGGCTCCTTGTAACCCTCTTGCTTCCATTTTTTTCTCACTGTTGACTTCTATTTTGCAGGTGTAGCTTTGGGTGTATCAACCTTCTTCAAAGGCTTTGTCTCCATGATCACAGGCTCAACTTTCTCTACTACTGTAGGTGATGAAACATCTCTAGGTTTGGGAACTCTTTTAGGAGTGACGGCATCTATTTCAAAACCACTAATGAATAGAAAGGATTTCTAATATTTTCCTAATATTTTTAACTCCTCTAACACCAACAACTTGATCAAACCATGATGAAAGAGAGAAGTTTCATTTCCTTCTTTTTTAACTTGGACTTTATCTCACATTTTAGCTAGACTTTTGTATAAGTAAAAGGGTAAGTCAAGATACATCTTACCCACAAAATGTAGTAGAAGCCTAAGGTGGTAGGAATATACCATGTGAAACCTCCCTTCACAGGTGAAGTACTTTTGAATAATTAGCAACAACTTTGAGAAGTTTTCTTTCATGTAGCTCCTTAGGATAGCATTTGTGAGATCAATTTCACTATGCTCTGGCTTGATAAATTATTTACAGTCCTGCATGGGGAAATTGATGCCTTTAAACCATTTTTCCCCTCCCCTAGGGATTCCTGTTGATGCTACAATGGTCTTTGGTGTTACTATGAGGTTTAATATTCCCACTTTTGAAGCTGTCCCATTGAAACTGATAGCAAACTCGTTAGAAACTTGCAAATGACAACCCTGCAGCCTTTGGCAGAACTGAAAACAACCTGTTCTTATGAATATATCCAAGGAATTTGAGTCTTCATTTAAAAAATTCATGTCCATTGGCTCATATCTAAGGTAGTGACCACATTTTTTAGTCTTCTTTCTTGCAGCCATTGTGAATTTATGTCTTCTCAGCCTTGCTTGATTAGTGACACCTGCAACTTTTGAAAATGCCAGCAACTAGCTTGGCTCGATGAAGCAGCTCTCCAACAACTCAATAACATGCAAGGATAAGACAAATAATGACAAAAATACTCAATTGGGTAATTTTTTATGGTTTCGATGACAACTCATGCCCTAATCATGACTCATGCATGCTAAAAACGATAATGATGACCTCAGGCATGACCTTGTACCTTTGAAATAAACCTAATTGACTCGAATGAAATTCGCCCTATCTCCTCTAATCATGAACTGACACCTTTCACCAGATTTTACAACATATAGAAAAAAAAAATTTCGTAGCGTGGCTAGTTCATTTTCTGACAGTTTCGATACGAAACTATTAGGCAGTTTCGTAGCGAAAACTGTTATTTTACAGTGCAAAATGCTACGAAAAGAGAAAAATTTGGCTAAAGTGTCCTTTTCATATTTAAACGCTTGGGAGATGGAATATGACACCTAATGATGACTGATGGGACATGATGTGATCAATATGGAGGTTGGTTTTAACCTTAGGATAGGTTTAAAGATGAAAATTTTAAATTTTTTTATACTAGCTTGTGACAAATGAACTCTATGACCATGTCAAATAATGTTTCACATTTTCTGAGTGATAACAGGGTCAATAAACTAACTTCGGCTTAGTAGGAGACTCTTTTGAGTCCAAGAGAGGTTTTACCTCTAAGATGACTTCGGGTCAGCTGTGTGTGATGTCTTTGTGACTCACCTTTTGTTCTGAAATAAAGAGCTAGCAAAGCAAGTTACAGTGGGATGACGCACGATGTTTGGTTTGGTACATGATGGATGGCGCTTGTGGACAGATGGAGTTCTCCCTTGTTGAGAGGGAGCATTAATATGGGAATCTAGGTCCAAACTCCATGTTTCACTACTCATATGACAATGGTCATATTTTTTTTGGATTCCTCTTTCAGAGAGGTGCAAGATTGATCTAAAGATCATCTTGATCGGATTAGCAGTACATTTATTTTGAATTTATTTTCCACATGTGCAAGGTTAGCGAGATTTATCCCACATGCCTAAGAGATGTGTCACACACCCTCATTGATGAATATAAATTGGAGAGACTTGGAGGTCATTTTTCTCATCATATCATCACACGTTCTCTCATTGTGATCTAATTGGTTCGATGGCCTTTGGAGGCCTTTTTTCCCCCTCACATGTGTGGAGCGAAGCTGTTATTTTCTGCATTGATCTGTTTAGGGATTTTTGTGTTCTGCGCTGATCTGTTTAGGGATTTTCTACTGCAGCGTTGACCATGGTCAACCCTTGGTCGTTTAACCTCAATATTCTGCAGAAATTCTGATTTTAGGAGTTCGTACAGCTGGGCACTAAAATCGAGGAATTTCGAGCTGTTTAATCAAAGCCAAATCGAGGAATTCCGAGCTGTTTAATCAAAGCCCTAGTTTGTTGTGTTGAATTTTTGGTGTTGTCACTAGTTTGACTTGCATTGACATGTGATGAGATGTCTTGGAGAGTTGTGGGTGTGACACATGAAAGTGTTGGCTGACCGAGAAAGTCTTTGTTGGTTGAAGCATCTTGTTGACCGTCATAACGCAACAATATCTCATATCTTTGTTGGACATAAGGAACTGTAAATCCGATCTATATTTGGTTTGTCTTCTATTGATCTATTATTGTGTTCTATCATCATTTTACTTTCAATTTTATGTGATTGCTATTTTGTATTGGGAATAAGAAAGATTGAAGTAAAAGTGCATCAAGCATAGAACACCACTATTATCCAAATTTAACAAGATGGCTTAACCTTTGGATTACCTTGGTTGTTTATGTTTTGGTTTTCCCATGAGATCCCACATTCATGGTTGGAATATGGCATGAGGGTGACTGGCTGAAAGAAAGATTTGGTTCAACCCAATCTATGGTGAGGTGGTATGTGTAAGTCTGTGACTTGGTTGGCTTTTGCATATGATTAATAAGAGCTCTTTCCCCTTGTAATTAATGAGTAATTATACTTGTTATTATGTGGCTTAAATGGTTGTTCTATAATTGTTGTTAGTCTGATTATATGTTGGTTATAAGCATGGTTTTATGGCAGATTCAAGCTATGTCTCTTATCATGTTTTCATTTGTAAATGAACGGTTATTGAATGCATTACCTAATAGATCTTATTGTAGCTATTTTGAGATGGAATTACACCTTATTTATGATTCTCAGATAAGTTTCAGATCTCTATGTTCATATATGAATTCAAGAGCTGTAGACTTCATGTTCACCACGTGTTTGAAAGAATGATTGTCATGGTTAGACCTAGTTAGGTCAAGCCCTTGACTAATTTTTGTGTTATAGGCTTTGTCCTTGTATCATTTATCATTCTGGAAAGTTTTCAAATTCTGGGCAGTGGTCTGGAGACTAGCCCTAAAAAACTGGCTTAGATCTCGCAGTCACAGGCGCAAAACTGTGTGAAAAATATTGCATTCGCTCCCTTGCAATATTATGCATGTGACTGGAGGGTTATAGTTGAATTCAGGCAATGTTTTTCCAGCGTCTGGGAGTCCATATCAGTGTAAAAGAAAGTTAACTCAGGGTTTGGGCACCTCGAAGGGTGGTTTAGCTCTTGGGGGTCCTCTAGCACCTAAGGGAAATCAGTAAAGTTTTGGTTTATCGACTCAAATTCCTTAACGTGATCTAGGAGGTTGAGTCATGGCATTGTATCCCTCAGCTCATGTTTACCCCAGTAGGTCGCTGAAATTGTGTAGATATGGGAGGTGGCATTACAATTACCTCCTAATTGCCCATAATTGTCCCATTTAGCCCCAATCATCTTAATTGGACCCATTGGCTAAATCACCCTAATTTTCTCCAGCTAGCCCAATCAGACTACAATTCCCCCAATCCGCCTAAATTTCCCCCATTACTCCAATCACCAAATTTGTTTGATTAACCTTAATTAACCCCATTTTTTCCATATTTACTTGTTATCCCCAATTTTCCCTAATTGTCCCTAATTAAATCAACTTGCCCCAATTTTCAAATTATCCATACTTACACAATTTTCTCCAACTACCCAAATTAGTCTCAATTTTTCCAATTCCACGGTTATCAATCAACCAGATTATTTAGAATTTGTCTTATCGCCCCAATTAACCCAAATTTCCAAATTGCTTTATTGGACACAATTATCCCAATTGCCCCAATTTTCCTTATAACCCACTTAAACCATTTATCCCAATTTCCTACACATCCTTATTGGACCTATTGCTCCAATTAAAACAATTTTCTAAAACTACCTCAATTTCCCTAATTGTTTTGATTAGCCATAATTTTCCCATTTTCCCCAATTACCTAATCATCTCAATTGGCCAGAATTATCCCTAATTTCTCCACTTTCCACAATAATACTCGGTTTCCTAATGATCCTTATTGACATAATTAACCCCAAATTTTCTAATTTCTATAGTTGATCCTAATTTCCGCAATTTTCTCCATTTCCCCACTTAGCTCAATTAGCCACATTTTGAGGAAGTTTTTATAGTTTCCTTAATTGGCCTAGATTTTCTCAATTAGTCCCAATTGCCCCAATTTTCCTATTAACTCAATTGGTCACAATGAAACACAATTCTCTAAACTCCCATCATTAAATGCAATGGCAACGGCTAGCCCTGACTGCTCCAACTACCTAACGAGTATAATTAGTCAAATTAACCAAATTCACCCAATATTTCTCAATACCTGATTATGCTAATTAACATGATTAACTTAATTAGATACAATTACTTTCAATTTCCCTTTTTTTCCAATTTCCCTAATTATCCATCATTGTTTCCATAACCTATCCCCTTAATCCTATGCAATTTTTTGAAGCCATAACTTAGACATATAAATTTAGATTCAAACAAACGTAAACTCATTGGAAATATTGATTCAAACAAACTTATACTCATTGGAAATATCTTGATAAAATAAAAATGATTCAATCATAGGTTTTAGTGTCTCAAAGATAATTGTGGCCACTTTTTCATTACTAAATATTTAACCCCTGTGAGCATCACCCGATGCAATGAGTGCTAAGTGGACTATTTAAAAATCATGAGAAAATATTCAGTTACGACTACCTCTCATGGAAATGGTCATAGATGTATGACTTACTTAACGTAGTTGAATCCAAAAAATGATATCTAATATAATGCACTGCAGAAACCCCTCATACTTAAAATAAAAAGAGTAAAGGGATCTCTATTTGAATGGTTCATGAGGCACAATACTTGATAAGGTTTTGAAAATGGGGTAGCAAGCTAAGTGGGCTTGATTGTGGGGAAAAACTCCACAGTTAAGCGCGCTTGAGCCAGAGGATTTTTGGGATGGGTGACCTCCCAGTAAGTCATGGTTACCGGGTGCAACCCCTAGAAGTGATGATTGACGCTATGTGATTCATTTCACTTGTTTCAATCCCACTTCTTCACCCCTATGAGCATCACCCGATGCAATGGGTGCTAAGTGGAATATTCAAAAATCATGAGAAATTAGTCAGTTACGACTACCTCTCATGGAAATGGTCATAGATGAATGACTTACTTAACGCAGTTGAACCCCAAAAATGATATCTAATATAATGCACTGCGGAAACCCCTCATACTTAAAATAAAAAGAGTAGAGGGAGCTCTACTTGAATGGTTCATGAGGCACAATACTTGCTAAGGTTTTCCAAATTGGGTAGCAAGCTAAGTGGGCTTGATTGTCGATAAAAACTCCACAGTTAAGCGCACTTGAGCCAGAGGAGTTTTGGGATGGGTGACCTCCTAGGAAGTCTTGGTTACCAGGTGCAAGCCCTGGAAGTCATGATTGACGCTATGTGATTTATTTCACTTGTTTCAATCCCAGTTCTTCACCCCTGTGAGCATCACTCGATGCAATGAGTGCTAAGTGGACTATTCAAAAATCATGAGAAATTAGTCAGTTACGACTACCTCTCATGGAAATGGTCATAGATGAATGACTTACTTAACGCAGTTGAATCCCAAAAATGATATCTAAAATATTTAACGTCAAAATAAACAAAATATCATTCCTAATCTAAACACAATGTAATTATTGTAAGCTAAAAAATTCATTGCAATTTCGATTGAGATATATTCGCAAAAGTAAATTTTCTCTTATTAAGTGAAACATCACTAAAGTAACATTCAATGCTTCTTTAAAGAGTCATTTTGAAACATCATAAAAGATACATTTCAAGGAAAAATCACTCAAAACGATATTTATGTTGGATAGACTACCAACAAAACAAGGGATTTCGACTCATAAATTAATGTTCACCTTAAAGGTCACTTAGTATCTTAAAAAAACACATAATTTTTAGAATTGAAAAGTAATTGTGTAGCAAATTTAACTTGTCAACAAACTTTCAAGTTAATTTTTAATTTTGAAAAATAGTTGTGTAACAAATTTAACTTGTTCACAAAGTGTAAAAATAATCTCAAGGTTGAATTAACTCAGTTTGAAAAAAATTCCAACCAAAGTTTGATTCAATGTTACTAAGAAACACACAAACTTTTTCAACATTAGATCAAGGTGTTGCACTAAAAAATATACATTTTTACAATAATATTTTAGTAGCCAAAGGGTCGGGACAAGGAGAGGAAATTCACTTTGGAAGATACATGTCCAACACCAATTTCATTGAAATTATTCAAATGTAATCAAGATACCTAGCCCTCATGATCATATACTTAATGGAGTGATAAATTTTAAGATAGAAAATTCATGTGTTCTCAAGAGGGTATGTTTAATGATATGCTAAACATGGTAGTTCATATCCAATCAATTGAATTGTGATTGTTTAATATTATCATTGTAGAAGGGATTTGGTTTCAAAATCAATTTGGATTTTTTTTAGGAAAGTGAAGGCAACATGGGTGTGGGTTAGTTTCCTCTTTTCAAGGAAATGTTGGTGAAAATTCCTATAAATGAGATTATTTGTGGCATTGTTATTGTTGTAGATCCTAGAGACAGCCTTGAGTTTCAAAAGACCAGTGCCTAAGACATCTTAAAATTAGAGGTTAAATGTAGATAACCATAAGGATTCCTCTGATAAAATATGGAGTAAGAGAATAATGGTTTTGGTGGTTCAAGGATGGAGAAGACCTTGCATTCGATTCATGTGAATTCCCTATACTGTGAGAGGGCTCAGGAGGTTGTGAGGCTTGATGGATTTCAAATGGGCCAAGTATAAAACAATGATCAGAAGCTTTAAAAATATGCAGAGGCGTTGAAAAAGAACGGAGAAGGAACCCATAAGAGATAGGCTTAAGAGGATTAAGAATATGTCCCCCCGTAAACTCAGAGGAAGCGGATGTGAATGAGATATGAACAACAACAGAGGTTCATGGAGCGTGAACTAAGGGAGTGCAGCAAGATTAATACATGAGCCTTAACACCTAAGCGTTATATAGACATGAATTCATGAATAAAATTGCAGACCACCGGCAGCTACATTACACAAACCATCAAAGTAGTATAGCATGAAAGATGATTACACATAAAAAGGAGATTGTTGATAATAGAAGGAAATAGATACATACTACTCATTGCTCCATCTAGAATCCAAATAACAGCTCTTTATCATATTAAGTTTAAAAATCTCTCCCAAATATGTATCTCAAAGCACAGAGAGCACAATCATACAAAACTACAACAAAATTCTTCAAAATTCCAGAACCTTTCTTTCATCTTAGGCTTCACTACATATAGAGTTATCCTTGAGGGTTTACGATTGAATATCCTATCATGATCGACCCACACAAGTGAAAACCAAAATATCCTAACAAACTAGCAGGGTGTGCATCAACCAATCACTCTTGTAACATAAATCAAAACATAATTGGGTAAAATCGGGATTTTACCAGCAAAATATCACTATCTAAGAGCAAACAGAAACAAAACAGGTTGCCAGGGAGGCCAAATTCCAGAAACTTCAAAAGTAATGGCGAGAATTGGCTGTGAACAGATGGGTGTTCAGGCCTTTGTCATATAATTCCATTTACTGTTTGGAATCCTCCACTCTCTAACTCTGATGATTTCCACTCAGCAGCTGTGAAATGACTAGTCGCACTACACATGATTGGCTCCCTAGTGGAGGTTTCCTGAGCGAACTAAAAAAACCATAACTATGTGCTCCACACATGGAACAAAATCTAGGGAAGGGATTTGATGGAGTGGCACATAGGTGGGTCCACACCCGCAAATTGCAGATCGTAATTTTTATATGGCCATAGCAGGAGGTAAAGGTTAAATCTTGCAAGGAGCAATATGCGATGGGAGGGAGGTGACATGGCACGGATGGAGGTGGTGTTTACTGCACATCACAAATCACAAGATTTATGTGATAACAGCGAATGGTAAGTGATGAAAGGTGCGATGTGCGAAGTGCAATGGTGGGGAAGGTGACGTGGCACAGACGGAGATGGGACCGCACCCGCAGATTGCATATCGCAAGGTTTATATGTAAACGGAGGGTGGTAAATGTTAAAAGGTGTGATGTGCGAAGTGCGATGTACGAGAGGGATGATGTGGCAGATGAAGGTGGGGCCACCTTCATATCGCAAATCGCAAGATTTATGTGTTAGCGGCGGAGGGTAAATAGTAAGATTTACAAAGTGCAGTGTGCGATGGGCGGACAGAAGTGGGACCACCCGCGTATCATAAATCGCAAGATTTATGCATTAGCAGTGAAGGTTAAATATGAAAATATAAGAAGTGTGAATTTTGGGGGGGTTAAATGTTAAAATTTGAGGGGATCGAAGTGCGATGAGCAAGGAATAAAGGATGACGTGGAATGATGGAGGTGGGGTCCCGCCCGTAGATTGCATATCGCAAGATTTATGGGCGCTCAGTGGAAGATAAGAGTTCATATTTGCGGGGAGCGATGTGCGATGAGCAGGGGGATGAGTGACGTGGAAGATGGATGACGGGCTGCTTACATCACTACAAGGTTGCTCTGGGGTATGGCGCACCCATCGGGGGTCTTCCCCTGCAGTTATCGTGACTCGTAGATTTGTGGTCAGCGGACTTCTGGAGGAGTCAACTGCAAAGGCACTAATACTGATAACCTGCGGGTTGTTTGTGCCCACGGGTTTCCACTAATTTGAGATTATTGCCCATTTATTTAAATCCCACCTGACAATTAGCATGGGCGTTAATCCGCGATGGGCGATGAATGATGTGGCGTGGTAGAATTGGGGGCTATCGACCCGCGCTTGAATCATTGGGACTTCATCTTACCCGCTCCATCTCTTCATTTGCTTGACTTAGATGTTGCCTTATCCATCCAAAAGAATCACAAGCCAACATTGGCTCCATTGGGGATGACACACTCGTTCGAGTGTGTCAAGAACTTGTAGACCACCTGCTTTTGTTCTTCTTAATGCGCCTGGGATGATTGTTAGAACCAATTTCAAGCAGCTTTAACCAAAAAAACAAAACAGGAATTGATGCAAAAAAACAGAGCGACATATATACACTATGATGATATGTACAATGGGCCATCATAGCCTGCTATCAGTGCTAGAAGTAAGGCTTTAGAAATTGTCCATTGACAGACATCTTGAGTGTATCTCCTTCCAAATTCTCCAGCGCAAAATTATTTTTTCCTTTGACCTCTTCCACCCTAAATGGACCAAACCAGAGGGGGTCGAACTTCCTATGTTTCCCTTTGCCTGCTCGCCTGATATCCCATCGCAACACCAAATCCCCAACTCGGATTTCTCTGTATTTATCTCTTTGATCAAATAAGCCTTTCATTTTTTCTTGATACTCTGCTAGTCTGAGGCTTACCTGTTCCCGTGTTTCATTCAACTCCACAAACTAATTCATTCTTCAGATAAGGTAGTTTGGCTCCTCCTCAATTTCTTGTAAGAATCAGGCCACAGCTAATGCAAGCTAAATAGGGAAGACTGTGGCTCTGCCATACACCAGTTCATAAGGGGACTTTCTTGTGGATTTTTTAGTGGTGATGTGATTTTCCCAGAGTGAAAACTTGAGCTGGGAATCCCATTTATTTTGATTTTCATTGATGATGTTCTTCAATATCCTCACCAGTGTCTTTTTAGATGATTCTACCAGCCCGTTCCCCTGTGGGTAGTATAGAGTGGAGTGTCCCAGCAAGATGTTGTAATGCTGACAAAAATTTACAAATTTAGCTGACTTGAAAGCCTAGGCATTATTTGTAATGATTTTAGTTGGGCATCCAAACCTAGATATTATTTTCTCCTCTAGGAACTTGATCACCATCATATCTGTAGCATTTCTTACGGGCATGGCTTCTACCCACTTAGTGAAGTAATCCGTAGCAGTGAGTATCCATCGATGTTGATTTCTAGAGGTCAGGTGAATCTCTCCTATGAATTCAATTCCCCACTATTTTAAAGGTTCTTCAACATGTATTGGGTTCAATGGGAGAGGTGCATACCTTTGCTTTTCAGCGAACGTCTGACACTTCTCGCAGGCCAGGACACGAGCATGTATATCACCAAACAGTTTAGGCCAGAAGAAACTTGCCCTCAGGATCTTGTGTGCAGTGGATCGCCAACTATAATTTCTGCCACATATGCCTTCGTGGAATTCGGTCATCACTTGGTCAACTTCCTACTCTGTCAAACACAATAGTAGGATCCCCACCAATTCCTTCCAATACAGTTTCCC
Source organism: Pinus albicaulis (assembly GCA_034641835.2). Taxonomy (NCBI): domain Eukaryota; kingdom Viridiplantae; phylum Streptophyta; class Pinopsida; order Pinales; family Pinaceae; genus Pinus; species Pinus albicaulis. Next base: position 256,630,058 of record CM076584.1, on the reverse strand, counting down.
ATTTTCCACGATATACTTTCGAGACTTCAACCTCAAGGTGCAGTACTTGGCCTTATCATAGTTAGGATGTAATATTAGCATTAAAATATATTCCACTATATATTTATACCATGAGGATAGAAGGTACTTCACATGTGTTTTTTGAGTGGAAGATTCTATGCCTTGAGGTGCACCTGCATCCTCCTATGCCTCTCCTCCTATCATAGACATATTTATCCCCAAAGCTTGACAGTTGGATTCAGACAAAAAAAATTCTAGCCCTTGGCCTTTAATGAGATTGGTATGCTTTATCTCTGGTTCGTACTCCTAAATCTTGGCTATCCACTTGCCCCTTTTTCCTTCACTGTTGACCTGCACCAGGATAACCTTCACCGTTTTTGTGGGAACATTAGCAGTTATGGAAGATTTTAACACATACACCCGGAATGACTTTAGAGATTTGAATAGAGCGTAAGCTTGCTTCTCCAGGATATTGTGTTTCAGTTCGGTGTATCATAGGACTTGGCTGAAGAACGCAACTGGTTGTTCATGCCCTTCGAAATTTCTCTGTAAAATTACTACAGCTATTATGTGGGGAGAGGCAAAAGAGAAAATCATGAACGGATTCCCATAATCTAGACCAACCAGCACGGGAGCTTCTACAAAGGCCCGTTTGATCCTATTGAAATATTCCCTGGATTCAGGAGTCCACTAACTTCACTATTCTTCTTCGGTATCCTGGTGATGTTTCGGACAATCTCGGCATAGCTGGGAATGAACCTTCTGAGGAAATTTATTCTTCCCAGGAACACTTTTACTTCCTTTTCGTTTCTTGGTAGGGGAATTTCATTTATCACCTCTACCCACTTCGGGTCGATCTTCACTCCCTCCTTAGTTACTATGTGCCCCATTAAATTTCCTTCCTCCAAGGCAAACATGGATTTTTGAGGATTCAGAGAAAGGCCATACCTGCAGCATTTATCAAAGGTTCGTCGAAGGTGATCTATGTGTTAATCGTCACTCTTTGAAAATACAGTGATGTGATCTAGGTAAATCACCACAAACTTATCTTTCTCTCCTATGAAAGCAATGTCCATCGCACGTTGGAATGTGGCATCGGAGTTTATCAGGTCAAAGGGAATTCAGGCGCACATGAAGGTTCCACAAGGCGTAGTGAAATTCATCTTCTTTTAGTCTTCTAGGAGCACTACCACCTGATTATATCCTGAGAAACCATCCATCATGGACATGCAGGAGGATCCCACCACCTTTTGTAAGATGTGGTCCATCTTCGGGAGGGGATAGTTATCTTTGAGTGAGGCTATGTTATTATTGTGAAAATCCATGTAAAGCCTGATTTCACCATTCTTCTTTCTTACAGGCACCAATTTCGCCACCCATTTAGAGTATATTAAAGGGACAATGATCTTGGCATGCAACAGCTTATTTATTTTCTTCTCAATAGCTAGGAGAAGAAGAGGGTTGATCTATCTCAGCTTCTGCTTATGAGGCTTAGCGTCTTCTTTCAGAGGTATTTTGTGATGTATAATGTCCATGTCAAAAGTATTCAGATCCTAGTATGACCAAGCAAAGGCGCCTCTATACGATTGAAATAGCATGAGGTGTTGATCTTAGTATTCTTCAGGGACCCCTTTTGACAGCCTCACCACCTTCGGCCCTTCTTTTGTCCCAATATTCACATCCCTGATAGGCTCGTTGAGGGTCATTTTTATGGGATTTACTGGGATATCATTATTTTCAAACAATCTCTCCAATTTCACGAACCCCCTGGGGATGACATTTCCCTTTAATTGCAGAACACGATGTCCATCCAATGTCTCTTCCCATATTTTTTTTGGCTCTTCACTGTCATACTCGGTGACTGAGTTGATCACCATATTTAAGAACTCGCCCACCATTTCCATAAAATTTTGGACGTTCTCTTCATCTTCGAAGACTTTCCAATGCTTTATGTTGTCCGGAATGGAGGGGCGATATCACACCATATCGCACCTTAACCTCATATCTGAGCAAAGGATTCTGTGGGGGGCGGAAATTACTAGCAGCCACAGCTAGTGAGTCTGCCATTCTTTTCTTATCCCTCGACGTCAATTGAATGTTAAAAGTAGAAAATAATTTCTCAACCAAATCCCATACCTCATTCATGTAAGCTTTGAGCCGTGGGTGTTTAGTTTGGCATTGGCTCTTGAATTGCCTCATTACACGCTCTGAATCTCCAAACACCTTGAGGTTATGTATGTTCATGTTCTACACTGTCTGAAACCCCAACAATAGGGCTTCATATTCATCCATAGTATTTGTGGCTTCAAATTCCAGCTTAAATGAAAGAGGAACCAAACATCCTTCTGGTGATATCAAGAGTACCCCAGCCCCGTTTCCTTCTCGTGAGTAAGCTCCATCAAACTGCAAGGTCCATATCTTATTTTCCTCTCTCCTCATAGGATTCTTTTGTATTGTAGGAGATATCTTCATTTCTTGTAGGACATTTTCATCCTCCTCGAGCATAAGACAAGCTAATTCGCCCTCCTTACCATATACCGGAGAATTTGTGGAACCATCGGCTTTAGTGACCATCTTCACGAATCTGGATTCACGGTATAATATTCTTTCCTCCCCACTGAATACTAGAATAGTGGCATAGGTGAGGTCCAGTTTTATGGATCCTCCAATCTTGGATCCCCAGGATCTAGACAGCAACATTCCAAACCGAGCTGGGATATCAACTATAACAATGTCTATTACCACACTTTTGGTTGGAATCTGGGCTAAGTTTACTACCAAATATTTTATCATGCCCAAGAATTTTACTCTCTTGGAATCAAAAGAATACAGATCTTTATAAGGCCTGGTAATCTACAACCCTAACTGCTCCATGACAGAAATGGAAACAGATTATGTGAAGCCCCAAAATATAGCATGCAGTTGTGCAATAACAGGTCATGTATAACTAGAGCCACATAGAATGGGGGAGTGGCTGAGTCCAGCTCTTCTACATGAGGTCCAAACACTACCATGGGTCTTTCTTCTTAGATATTGAGGCTGTCGGGAAAAGGGCCTACACCATGGAGAAGCATGAATTGGGACACTTGAGCCTTGTATGAAGGTTGTTTTAGGAGCTCCATCAGGGGGACCGGGATCTTGACCTTCTCTAGTTCTTTATAGAGGTTAAAGGCCGTGGGATATTTTTCTGCAATTAATTATTTGGACTGCTCTTTAGGGTGGTCAGGTAGGTTCAAGGCTACATATGATGACTTCTCATTTCCGGGAGGATCAGAGCCTTGCTTTGTGGAAGTGGATGCAGTGGCTTTATGATGTGTAGAATCTTCTATAGGCTTTTTCCCCTTACTAGTAGAACTATAAGAGGTCTATTCTCTTGGTATTGACTCTTTGTTTTGTTCCTGAACTCGGGTTCTCTTCCTGGAGGACCTGAGGTCATACTTATTGTGTAACTAAGCTTACATGAAATACACAAACTTCCTGCAGTAATTATCAATATCTCGGTCCTCTAAGGGACCTTCTCTTATTGCTCTTCTTGTATGGTGATTTCACCTTTTTATCCTCTAAGTAAGCGAGGAATTGATCTTCTTGGATGTATGTGACTTCTTCGGCATGTCCTTCCATTTCCCCTTCAAGGTATAGAGGAGGTTGGATGTGATCTTGTTGCTCCTTCCATTCCCGCTGCAACAACTATAGAAGGGGATTCCAGTATTGGGGATTAAACCCACGGTTTGGAATCATTTTGTTGGGACGAGGAGGGGAATTTTTGGCCTCCAATTCAAGCTTCACCAACTATTTTGAGAGGTTCCTTATCAGCTTATTCATTTCTTCAATTATGTACTCTTGTGATTCCCTATCCTGATTAGAAGTAGAAGCCTCTTCCCTGCTCTTTCTTTTGGCTTCATGCTTTGTCTTCCCTTTGAATTTACCAGTAGAAGAAATTTTTTCTTCTACCTCTAATGCATCAGTCTGGATCTGATCTAGAGATGTGGATTTTCTTTCTCGTAGGGTGAACCCAAAATCCGGTTCGAAATATCCTGCAAAACCCACCTTAGCAGCTACTTGAGGAGGCTTTATTTCAGTAGGGAGATTATTATAGAGCTTATTGAAACTCTTTATGAATTATGTTACATCATCATTGTGTCTCTTTTTAAGAGCATTGAACTCTATGAGGACATATCCATGGTCCCTCTTTTATCCCCATTTTAGTGTGAAGAAATTCTCCATTTCTTCCCAAGTGGTGACTGTGTGATCAACAAAAGATTTGAACCACATTCGAGCCTCTCCATCCAAGGATTGGATGAAAATCCTCAACACCACATCTAGGTGCTCCACATTCACATTCTCAGCAAAGGCACAGAATTTTTCAATATGTTTTTGCGCATAAGTACTATCTTCCCTAGTGAACTAAGGTAAGAGCTTTAGGTAATCTTGAGGCATGTCATTCAATACTTGAGGTAAAGCCAATGGAGCATATTTTTTGACAAGGAAACTAAGTACAGCCATGAGGGGTAGTGGTGGTAAGTTATGAGGATGATTTGGTTATGGTACAACGGGTATATGTTGAGTAGAGGTTTGGATATTTATTTTTAATGAGCTTTGGAATGTTGTAACTTCTTTGAGTTCTTTAGCCTCTGGAGTAGGGTGCACGATAGGAAAAGAAGTATTAGCGGATTTTTGTTCGTCTTTTATGGCTGAACTGGCTAAAGCATAAGTTTCTGGAGGATACTCAAGTACACGAGCTATGGAGCCAGGACCATAGATGTCAGATTTCTGAGATGATGAAGGCGAATCTTCTATAGAAAATGAGGGTAGGTCAACCTGGATGGGTTGATTTTCCTTCCAGATTCTCCTAAACGTGATATTTTTGGGATCAGATACAGAAGGGGTTCTCTGTTGGGAAGTATCTGATCAAGTATGAGGCCTTGTGTAAGCTAGGATTACAACTGATTTAAAATTTGATAATAGTGGAGTCACCAAGGTGAGGGCTATTAAACTCTTCACCCTTCGTGCTCACCTTATTGAAGGGTGAAGATAATGTTGTATCCCAGGGAAAATATCATCTAATTCATCCCCGTTAACGGCGACAAAAAGATGTTGTAGCTCCTAGAGATAGCCTTAGGTTGCAAAATACTAGTGCCTAGGACATCTTAAAATCAGAGGTTAAATGTAGATAACCATAAGGATGCCTCTAATAAAATATGGAATAAGATAATAATGGTTTTGGTGGTTCAAGGATGAAGAAGACCTTGGATTCTATACATGTGAATTCCCTATACTGTGAGAGGGCTCAAGAGGTTGTGAGGCTTGATGGCTTTCAAATGGGCCAAGTATAAAAAATTGAGAAGAAGCTTTAAAAATATGTAGAGGCATTGATAAAGAATGGAGAAGGAACCCACAAGAGACAGACTTAAGAGGATTAAGAATTTGTCCCCCCGTGAACTGAGAGGAAGCGGATGTGAATGAGATATGGACAACAACAAAGGTTCATGGAGTGCAAATTAAGGGAGTGTAGCAAGCTTAATACATGAGAATTAACACCTGAGCGTTATACATACATGAATTCATGAATAAAATTGCAGACCACCGGCAGTTACATTACACGAACCATCAAAGCAGCATAGCATGAAAGATGATTACACATAAAAAGGAGATTGTTGATAACAGAAGGAAACAGATACATACTACTCATTGCTCCATCTGGAATCCAAATAATAGCTCGATATCATATTAATTTTAAACATCTCTCCCAAATATGTATCTCAGAGAACAGGGAAAACAATCATACAAAACTACATCAAAATTCTTCAAAATTTCAGAACCTTTCTTTCATCTTAGACTTCACTATATATAGGGTTATCCTTGAGGGTTTACGATTGAATATCCTGTCATGATCGACCCACACAGATGAAAACCAAAATATCCTAACAAACAAGCAGAGCGTGCATCAAGAAATCACTCCAGTAACAGAAAATCAAAATAGAGTTGGGTAAAATCAGGATTTTACCAGCAAAACATCATTATATAACAGCAAACATAAAAAAAATAGTTGGCCAGGGAGGCCAAATTCCAGAATCTTCAAAAGGAGTGGCGAGAAGTGGTTGTGAACAAGTGGGCGGTTAGGCCTTCATCATATAATTTCATCTGTTGTTTGGAATCCTCCACTCTCTAACTCTCATGATTTCCACTCAGCAGCTGTGAAATGACCAGTCGTACTGAGCATGCTTGGCTCCTTAGTGGAGATTTCTTGAGAAAACTGAATAAACCATAACTGCGTGCTCCACCTATTAGAACAAAGGCTAGGGAAGGGATTTGGTGATGTGGAGTGGAGGTGGGGTCGCGCCCACAAATTTCAGATCGCAAGTGTTATATGGGCACAGCAGGAGGTAAAGGTTAAATCTTTCAAGGAGCGATATGCGATGAAAAGGAGTGACGTGGCAGATGAAGATGGGACCGCCCGCACATCGCAAATCGCAAGATTTATGCATGAACGGCGAAGGGTAAGTGATAAAAAGTGCAATGTGAGAAGTGAGATGGCGTGGAAGGTGATGTGGCATGGATGGAGGTGGGGTCGCCCGCACATTGCAAATCGAAAGATTATGTGATAACAATGAAGGGTAATTGATGAAAGGTGCGATGTGCAAAGTGCGATGAAGAGGAAGGTGATGTGGTACGGATGGAGGTGGGAAAATGCCTGCAGATCACATATCGCAAGGTTTATATGTAAATAGAGGGTGGTAAATGTTAAAAGGAACGATGTGCAAAGTGTGATGTATGAGAGGGATGACGTGGCAGACGGAGGTGGGGTCACTCGCATATCGCAAATCGCAAGATTTATGTGTTATCAGCAGAGGGTAAATGGTAATATTTGTGAAGTGCGATGTGTGATGGCCGAACAGAGGTGGGACCGCCCACGTAGTGAAAATCGCAAGATTTATGTATTAGCAGCGAAGGCTAAATATTAAAATCTGGGAAGTGCAAAGTGCAGGGGGGTAAATGTTAAAAGTTGTGGGGAGCGAAGTGCGACAAGCGGGGAATGAAGGATGACATGGGATGATGGAGGTGGGGTCCCACCCATAGATCGCATATCGCAAGATTTATGGGCGCTCGATGGAAGGTAAGAGTTCAGACTTGTCGGGAGTGATGTGCGATGAGCGGGGCGATGAGTGACGTGGCAGATGGATGACGGGATGCTTACGTCACTGCGGGGGTGCTCTGGGATATGGCGCACCCATTGGGGGTCTACCCCTGCAGTTATCGTGAGCCGTAGATTTTTGTTCACCATACTTGTGGTGGAGTCAACTGCAGAGGCACCAATACTGATAACCTGCAGGTTGTTTGTACCTGCAGGTTTTTGTTGATTTGATATTATCGCCCATTTCTTTAAATCCCACCTGGTGATTAGCACGGGCGTTAATCCGCGATGGGCGATGAATGATGTGGCGCAGCGTGGCGTGGTGGAATTGGGGGTTTCTCGACCAGCGCTTGAAGATGTTGGGCCTTCATCTTAACCGCTCTAGCTCTTCATTTGCTTGACTTAGATGATGCCTTATCCCTCCAAAGGAATCACAAGCCAACAATTATCACCCAAAATTCTCTTCTAGAATTTAATCACAAGAGGATCAAAAGAACAATTAGAAAAAGTGTCATTGTGGCCTCACATGGTTTCTCTTACTTCATGATAATGTTTCCCCTATTTGAAGTTAAAATTTTAATGGAACATGCAAAAGACTTCAAATCTGCAATATATACTCACCAAAACATTTACAATATGCATATTTCTACCTCTAAGCACTTGAAATGAGTAAACCTCATATTTTTGTGCCCTAATATTAAATCATTGTTTTCCCCTTGTAAGGATACAAAAAAATGATTCAAATCTACAATAAATTGATATAAGTATGCAAGCAACACACTCAAAAAATGTGCAGCAAATTATTATTTTCATATATTTTTTCAACAAATGACTTGAGCCAACAGGAATAGAGTAAAATAAATCAAACATATTTTAATGAGGTAAGGAAATAAATCAAAAATTCACATGAAAACATCAAATTCACTTACAATAAATTGTTTGTCAATAGAAGAGATTCACCTTTATTTCATAGTTGTAAATCAAAGCCTAAAAATATCATAATCATACCATAAGAATTATATGGAACAAGTTATCACTTCTCAAGTGATTTAGCCTTACAATTCTTAGGGACACAGTTGGAACATCCAACACTCAATGACAAACTTGCTCGATAATATGACATGAAAGGACTCAAGAGAGAAGTTTAGAAATGGAAGAATGAAGAATTAATGGACTCAAGAATTATCAATACTTATCTATTTGAAAACTCCACCTCTTATATCTTGAGAATGGATCAATATAAAGTAATTATCTCAAAACCCATAATAAAAAACCTAAAAGCATGCTAAATCAATCCAAAAAAGAGTGTCCTTTGTTAGGTGGTTTGATCCTCACCCAAGCCCTAAAATTTTGATACAAGGAAGAGCACCTAACACATGCATACAGCTTATCTTGAAAAGCAACTAAAATATAGAACCTTCTCTAACAAGTCAAACTCATGTAATAACCTACACTAACAAGTCACAAGTAAATTCTTAAGGATAAGAGAAGGCCCTCCATCCACTGAAATAGCGCAAACTCCAAGGATAAACTTGTATACATTCACATAATTGCTTGTTGGTCAAATGTCTTCTAAATATCAAAACATATGTGTTTGGATCTTGAAAATAAATAGTTAAAAAGCTTCCATGATCCTAAAATCATGCCAAATATATCATCCACAGATTACTTCCCTAATTTGGAAACTACCATGGATATTCCACTAGATAGTTCATGACAACAAATTTGATAAAATAGATTTACATATATACTTTGAAGGTTAAATCCCTTTAGGTTCCAAATTTAATAATTACTACTTTTTTTCTTATTCATGAAATAGATAAATGCAGTGAATAGAGAACAAAAAATAAAATCACATACAATCCACAATGAGACAAGGATTTTCTCTAGGAAACCCTTACAGGAGAAAACCCAACAAGAAGGTGAGGTTTCTCTATTGTCTTTTTGGTTTGGAAATAATGCAAGTAGAAAGGAGAAGAAATTATCTATGGATTTATCTGAGACTTGTGCCCTGTTAGGCTTCTACGAAACAGTAACCCCATTTATTATGATGTTTGACTCCCACTCCTAGTTGCACTACTCTACTATGGAACAAGATATAATAGTATCGAATGGACACCTACTCCTAATGGCTTGATTTTTATATAGCTTGATAGCCAACTAGGGGTTAGGCTTGACTCCTTCAACTCTCATCTAAGTTATAATTTTGAGCCTTTGAGAGTATTATTCAGTATACACATGGCTATCCCCTTTTGCATGAGTAACAAAGTTGACTTGGAATCCTCTCAAACCATGTTAATAAAATCATAAGGTCAAGCCTTCTAGGAGGCATGACTCTTGCATACAAATGTTGATTTACATATTTCATGCACCATTGGAAATATAACTTAAGTGTAGAATACCACCAAGGGGTATAAACTAAGAAAGAGTATTTGGACACGAAAAAAAATCGTTTCATACCTTAAAATGACCAAGAAATATTTCAAACCTCAATTCTCCTAGGATCAGCTAGTAAAAATGACCCTACAAGTTTATTCCTCCACTTTTCTTCTTTCAAATAATTGAGATAGATGAAAAATAACATAATAATCCACTCTGAATCATATCTCCCCATTTTTGGAGGCTTTTAGACCCCAATAGTGTTTACTAAATGAGTTGAGGAAACTTTTCCTCTACCTTATTTGTGGAGTACCATTTTTATTTGTTTGGAAGCTGTGTTTTCAACCCAATCTACCCAAGGTCATCTTTCCCTTGTCTTGTAGTTCTACATATATTTTGAAAAATTGTATCCTCTACCAACTCTACCTATAGTGCTAAGTCCTATATGGAAGGTAGTGTGAAAATTTTGCGCTACAAAAATATTCTGCAGTTGATAAAATTTCACTATGAAATTTTATTACAGCGACTGGAATTAATTATTCTAATTGTATTTAATTAGGCAGTTTATTTCATACGGTAACAATGAATTAACATTATTGCAAACTTCACAAATAAATTCCCCAGAAAATAATAGTGCTGGAAACTGAGAAATATTCTAACACATACATAAAAATTGACACAATTATTTTTGGACAAAAGTCCCCGAAAAAACACAACTTACGAAAATCAGTGCAGCAGTTGAGGGATTTTATTATTATGAAGTAGTGAAATAATATAAGTACAATATAGATGCCTAAAATTGGTAATCATGTAGAGAAAATGCTGGTAAAAATTAACAGATGGAAATTACCCTCACTCTGAGCAATCCTGACATGTGACTACCCCTAAAAAGCAAGTTGTCCACCTAGCCCTACGCAAGCCCTACGTCACCTCTACGAAGTCCCTCAAACACTACAGCTTGGAACTTCTTTAAATCAAATTTTCCTTCCTGATGTTGACTGAATAATTGTCTCTCCAGCACTCTTGAAATATCTTCCAACCTTCAGAACTGATAACCATCTTCACCCTAGTAAAATCAAACTACCTTTTGAAGCTTATGTGTTGCCTCTACGCAGCTTCCGGGAGAAATTTCTGCCTCTCTACAATGTACTCACCGTATCTAGAAAAACCTTCCTTTGGTTTGACTATCCCTGCCCCTCTCTATCTCTGGTTTCTTCTCTAGCTCGAACTCTTCCTGAAACTGCTATTTCTCTCTAGAAAATTGAACTCTCCAAGGAAATTGATCTCTTTGTGTGTCTTCTCCATCTACCCATCGACTTCTTCTTATAATATTTTGTTAGACCTCCAACATCCAAGATTAAAACTCAATCAAGGGCTAAGATCATATCAAAGTCAATCCGTGTGAGTTTATAGATGATTCACACCTTATCTCAATTAATTATGATTAATTAGCCACTTTCCCTAATTTTAGACTTAGGAAATATTTAAAAATAGGCTAATAATCTAATTGAGATGCTTCTAGGTGGAATTTCCATAAACTATTTCTAGGTTATGGAGAACTCATATTTTTTAGCCTATCCACAAATTTTTGATACTATAACACATTCGATGCTACAAAAAATAACACCCCCTCTTAGAGAGGAAGGTGCTCTAGTGTTTCACCATTGCTACAACACCTTGTCTTTGTATCACCCTTTGTCATGTTGTTGATGTCTGGCCACTACCCCCCAACCATTATGCAACTATGATGTTGCATATGCATTGTTTCTGACATTTATATATTGTTTCCAACTCTACATCTACACTGCAAATCCCTCTCATGTGTTGTTGCTACAACTGCAACCACTACAACTGAGAAGCGTCCTTAATATTGAATCAAATATGAATATTGCATTTGTCTCTTGAGTTTTGACTTCTACTAGCTATTGCATTGTCTACTAAATAATTTGTGTTGATGTTGACTATGCACTGTTCCACTCGTCACTGCTTCCAACACTACATTGCGCTCTTCAACACCTAACTGCTACTCTCACTTAGGAATCTGACTGCATCACTAAAACTGATCCATATTTTTATTGAATACTATGGGCCCCCGTAGCCAAGTAATGATCCATGATAAGTACAGCTCAATGGACCCTGCCCAATCTCTGAAACTCTAGGACTATAGCTCCATATCACTCCACATCTCTCCTGGAGGTATAGCTGCAAACATAGTGAAGTCTTCCTCCAACCTAGAGGAAAATTTATCTATCTCTACACACTTCGTTTCTTGGTCCTGCTTCTCCTCCTTTTCCTTCTTCCTGAAAGGACACTGGGTATTTTAGTGACCAAACTCGACACACTTGAAGCACTTGACCTTAAACAAGTCTTTTTTCTTCTCCACATGTCCCTGGTTGGGACCTTTCGATGTTAGGGCCACATTCTCCTCTTCACCATTCAATCCCTCGTTGTTACTCCTGCTGATGGTACTCTTCAACACCTACGTGTGCAAAAATAAGTAAACCTATAAGAATATAAGCCAAAAATACTACTAAAAAAAATAGTTTTCATATTTTCCCTCCAAAATTCATAACTCTTATTTTATTATTTTTTTTTAGGAGGCCACTTTTAGGCTGAAATTTCCTCTAATTCTGCCTGGTTATTGAATCTGCTACTCGCACTCCCTTTTGGAGTGAGAAGATATTCTCATAGCTACTTCCAATCTACAACTGGAAAAATTGGATCTTTAAAACTCGAGATCCCTTGACAGAAAATTCGCTCTTTATGTTTTTTTCTCTTCCACCCGACGTTGATTCTGTTGTTGAAAAACCCTTATGCGTCCAAGCAAGGAATATGCTCAGCAAAAACTACTGAGTTGTTTCTCCCACTACCTATTGGAATCACTAAATCTGGCAAGCCAAAAAAAAATTCCAACCTGCACTGAAAAATCAATCTACCCAACAATCCAAATTGCCTAGCTTAGGCTCTATGCAACTACCAGAAAAATGTCTTGTTGCTTCCTCTGAACGTTGAATTTATGCTTTCTTTTATGAGCTTCCCACCTAATCAATCTCGCTCTAATACCATGTTAAAATTTTGTGCTACGAAATTATTTTGTAGCTAATAAAATTTCTCTACAAAATTTTATTGCAGTGACAAGAATTAATTCTTCTAACTGTAATTTAATTATGCAATTTATTGCTTATGGAAACAATGAATTAATCGTTATTGAAAAATGAACAAATAAATTTTACGGAATATAATAACATTGGAAACTGAAAAATATTGTATCACACACACACACATAAAAATTGACAAAACTATTTTTGGACAGAAGTCCCCAGAAAATCCCAACTTGAGAAAACATGTGCAGCAGCTGAGGGCTTTTACTGTTATGCAGTAGTGAAATAATATAAGTACAATATGGATGCCAAAAATTGGCAACCATGCAAATAAAATACTGGCAAAAACTAACTGATGTAAATTACCCTCACTCCGAGAAATCTCGTCACTTCACTGCCCTTGAAAAGCAAATTGTTCACGTAGCCCTGTGTAGGCCCCGTGTCACCTCTGTGCAGTCCCTCAAATGATACATCTTATAAATTCTACAAATCAAGTCGTCCTACTAATTTTTTATTGGGAAATTGTCTCTCTGATAGTCTAGAAATATATTTTGGCCTTTGGAACTGATAACCAACTTCACCCCAGCAAAATAGAACTGCTTTCTGAAGCTTTTGTGCTACCTCTACGTAGCCTCCTGGAGAAATTTCGGCCTCTCTACAATGAGCTCACCGGATCTGGAAAAAACTTCCTTCAACTTCACTATTCCTGCCCCTCTCTGTCTTTACTTCCTTCTCTAGCTCAAACTCTTCTAGCAGTTATTGTTTCTCTCTGGAAAATCAAACTCTCCAAGGAAATTGATTATGTGTCTTCTCCATCTACCCGTCAAATTCTTTGTATAATATTTTTTTGAACCTCCAACGGCCAAGATTAAAACTTAATAAATGGATAATATCATATCATATCATGTGATTTTCTAGATGATTCACACCTTATCTCAAGTAATTATGATTAATTGCCCACTTTCCCTAAGTTTATACTTAGGAAATTTTTAAAAATGGGTTAATAATCTAATTTAGACACTTCTAGGTGGAATTTTGAGAAACGATTTCTGAGTTATGGAGAAATATTATGCTTTAGCCTCTCTACAAATTTTTGAGACTAGAACACCTCAGATTCTACAAAAAATAATAGGTAGTAATTTCCCCTCCTCTTCATCCAACATGGAAGGCTCATAGAGTTTGATATTTTCCACATTCACCACATTGTAAATGTGCATATATGGGGGTGTATTGAGTATGTAATCATTATATCCCACCTTTTCCAATATCTTGAAAGAACTATATCACTTAGAATTTCTTAATATTTTCCTATAGCTAGTGTTTACTTAAAGTCTTTAGCACTTACATCAAGTGTGATAAGTGCTCCTTCAAGTAGTACTATAAACCATTATATCATTCAAATAAATAATAAAAATTTAATCTAGATAAGGGCACATGACATCATTCATTAGTCTCGTGAATTTAGTCGACAATGGCATAGACCAAATGGCATGAATAACCACTCAAACAAATGTTGTTTGGTTTTGAAGATGATCTTATGAGTTCCTTCTTATCTAACTTGAACTTGGTGATACTTTGATTTTAAATCCAACTTGGTGAAGTATTTCACTTGTTGTAATTAATCCAACAAATAATCAATCCTCGACATGGGGTACCTATTCTTGAGCATAATATTTTTTAATGTCATACATTTGATGCATATTCTTTAAGTCACATCCTTCTTTGGCACAATTATAATGGGTGACCCACATGGCGAGGTACTTGGTTGAATCACACCATGCTCTAGCAGCTCCTACAACTATTTCTTATATTTTATTTCTTCTAAAATGGACTATCAGTATAGATTAATATTTGGCAATGGAGGGTCTGGAAATAACTAGATTTCATGCTCCACTTCCCTCTTGGGTGGTATCCCTTAAGGCTCCTAGAACACTCTCATGTATGCATGTAGAAACCCTTCCAAGTGTTGTTTTTTTTCTATATTACACCCCTCTAGGGATGCCTTTCCCTTATTGAATCCTCACAACGAAAGGACACTAGTTTGTGACCACTATCCAAGACTTGAGATCATTTAAGACTCCTTATCACCAAGGCATGCCGAGATGAAAAGGAAATATTCTTCACGAAGACACTCAACTCTCAGCAGCATCAGTGGCTTGACATTGCCACATCATCAAGTAGTCCATGTTAGCAGTGTCATGTCATGTCATTTCATGAGTGGTCATATGCCACATCACTATTTTGGATCATGTATATTGTATTCAAAATGTATTTTAAAGTGGAAGTCCAAAGGACACACATGGAATGCAAAGAGTCATGTAAGTTGAAAATTCATAGGAATTCAAAGAGTCATGAGGGTAGTCAAAGAGTCATGTAAGTTGAAAATTCATAGGAAGTCAAACATTCATGAGGGTAGTCAAAGATTCACCATTGGTTATATATACAACCTCATTGTATGAGCAAAGGACGTTTTTACCTTGGCTCCACCAGCAAAGCATTAAAGAGATAATGCTAGTTCTTTTGTGGAGGGAGTGGGCCAATGATCCACTATTGGAGCTAGTGGTGTTCATTGTATACATGTGTCTTGGAACTTTTACTTAATAACAGAAGCCTTCAAGGCTAACACGTTCTTCATGCATGAATTATGAATGTTTGTAATACTATTTTTTGGGTGTTTGTATTTCATGTTTTCTTTCAAATGTGCTAAGGTAGTTGAACTATTTCGATTATTTTATTACGTATCTTATTGATAATGTGATGTAATGGTTTTTATTGTTGCCGCATCCTTGTGGACTATTCTGTTAGATATTATACATAACTTTCTCATTCATTGGTTATAATGATTGTCACATCCCTTGTGGACTATTCTGCTAGATGTTAGATGAATCTTGTTGTTTTTGTGTGTCTCTTCTTGAGTGGTACTATTACCTCTCTCTTAGAGGCCCACCTTTTCCTTTCCCCCACAGTAGAAGAACTTTGACACACATACGATCGAACACTCACCAGGAACACCCCCCTTGTTTCTCGAAGGCGCATGTGCACTCCTCTCTCTTTCTAATAGTTAGAGTCAAGAAAAATTTATCATAATACATGGAAACCGGGTCGATATTCTGAATGGGGCTCCTACTCCAAACGGTGTGAGGTATAATTGGGACTTCACACCGGGGAGACCCCTTGATTGGCGTATTTACAGCACCGTCAACAATGGAGCTAGAAGGAGGGGCAGACGACAAGTTAAGCCCATTGAGTCTAGTTTTAATCTCTTATTCAAAACAGCGCTTCCCCAAATCATAATCCAGGGATGGTTTTATAATGAGCTTAATCTTACCATCCATGTGGAAGTTATTCATAACATGTCCCAATTTAAGTTTGATGGTGAGGGTAAATTAACTTTTCGTGAAAATTTGTTTCAAGTTATCCATTTTTTCTTTTCTAACAGAATTAATTGCAAGGATTTCATGGCTAGATTACTTACCCTCACATCTTTTGTGTCATACATTACCCATTGCTTCTATCCATTCATTCGACCAACCTGAAAAGGAGCTTCATAAATCATTTGATAGGTATAATCACTGAAATATTTGTAGAAGAATCAATCTCTTAAGAATGAAGCCTAATTAATCACTTGAGGATTTTTCTAATCAATTCCTTCACCTTTTCTATGAATTTATAGAAGAATATATCAATTGGGATTTATTGAAACAAGAGTTTGAGCGCTTGGTTATTATCGCTTTACATGGTGAACCTGAACCCCTATTTTCCCACTCCCCAAACTCTTGTGAATCATGAGACACCTCTAATTTCAGAGGAGGAACATACTATTCCTTTTGTTCCATGCCCTCCTCCTTTTCCAGTTCTGAGGAGGGTGCCTCCTTGCGATGATAATAATGTTGGGATATTTGTAGGTTCATAAATCTAGTCTTGAATCTGATATGGATTTCCATTATCCTCTATCCTCTACAAGCCATGACTCTTTGTACCATGACCCTCCTGAGTAATATGTTCCACCAGCTAGTTTTTCCCACTCTCTTGATTTGCGTGCTGCTGGTTCAAATTGCAATTAGATACAAGGCAGTCACATTACACAGGTAGAGGAGAAGGAAGGTGAAAGGGCTTTCGATCTTTATTCTATTTTCCAAAATCCTCCATGTGAAGATGATGTGCTTCCATTCTTGGATGATTTTCAATCTACTAATCTTGGTGTTATCGTTCTATAATTTAAAGATTGGCAAGAATAATCATAGAATGACAACATCAAACCACTTTGGAACCTAGGATCTAGCCCTCCTAGACTCAGAGACGGATCTCTTTGTAAGATTTAGCTTTGTTTATAATGTTTTCTGATATTAGGATAGTTAAATTGATTGTGAATTTTGTTTTTGATTGATAGTTTTGTTTGGATTAATGGATCTCTTTAAATTGTTTTCCATTGGGCTCTGGAGTCACAACAAGTTGGGTGGTTGCATCAATTTTTTTAGAGCAATTGCAAGGCAAGATAACTGTATTTACTATATCTTTATAACATAGTGAATTGTGGAATGAATAAAAGTGATTTCAATAGTGGTTTAAAAGAAATTATGTAGTGGATCTGACAAGAAAATGTATAGAAATAGAAAATATGCCCAATAAATAACACCATAGAAGACAAAACTTCAGATCTTCATTAATATCAAAACCCTTAAGGTAGGGCACCACCATACATTCACTCCTTAAGGAAGGAGATCACTCCACAAGCCATATGCTTGCCAATACAATAATCCTTGACTTCCCTGAATGGAAAGTCTCTAGCCTCTATATAGGTTTCATACATGCAATACCATGGGTAGTTACCATGGCTCTCTCAATACCATACATCCAATACAATGGGCTTATCACTTTATTCCCTAGCTACATGTGGTCCCTTGCATAATGTGGGTTAACCACTTTATTTATTAACTATGGCCCATTTATTTATCATTCTTACATTATTACAGCATATTATTACCTTGGGTACCTCCCTCTATACCCTATATTATTCCCCCTAGGTATACTACATTACACCCCCCTTAAACATGTTTCGTCCCCAAAACATGAGAAGAACACAAATAATAAGATCTACTCAAAAGAGTATTCCACTGGTACCATTCGTGTACATCTAGCCATCCCAGAGAAAGGTGAACACTCGATCTAGTTGGTGCCTCGCTCGCTTGAGATGGAAGCGGGTTCTGGTGGTTCCTCTGTGTTGATATGTTTTGGGTGAATCGCCACACCTCTCTATGTGTTGTCCAGAGGTTGTTTTCCTTGTTTTTAATCCGTTGCCACCTTGCTAGTTGTTGTCTCACTGGGTGATGCGGGTGGTGATATGTTGAAGCTTTAACTAACGGAATATCTTTCATTAATTCCTCCACTATTGGTGATGGAGTGGTGTCTAGTGCTTTTGCTAGTACCTAATTTGATGTCTGCGTTTGGCTATCTACCATCAAAGGCTCATCATTTGATGTGTCTGTGTCGTTAGAGAATTGTGATTCTTCCTCCCTAGTCTTTGCATTGTTCTTCATGCAAATATCCTGCAATGTAATTTTCTTCTTTTTATACCAGAGCTTCATGAATTTCTTTTGCACATTAAAATTGACAGTACCAACGGATTCCATCCAAGGGTGTCCCAAAACAACATCCACATCAACCATATTTGAAGCATAAAAATCAGAATGCAACACATACTTATCCATATAAATATTCAAACCTTTATAAATTTCAACATCTTCATTATTAACCTGTGTGTTTTCAATATTTTTTTCTAGAACTTGCAATTTTTTAGCCAAATTCACATTGATACAATTATGCTTGCAAATAGGAATGATAGACACAATGATGTTGTCTTTCTGAATACTTCCATGAACCCATAATATGGTAATATTAATAGAAAATAAGTCTTTATGGCTCTTACTATCCTTCTTTCTGGCTTGAGACCACTTGTCCAAAAGGACTTTTTCAAGTTTTTTCTCGAGAAGTTTCCTCACTGAGCTGTCAAGTGAGGTCCACCATTTATTTGCCTCATCTTTCATATGAAGCTCTATGGAGCATATCCAAAAATTTCAGTATTGAGCCTTGTGATATTGTAAAAAATCTTCAATTTTAGGGCCATCATCTTTTCCTGTAAACTTCATATTGTGAGAACAACTAAAACAAAGTAAGGGTTTTGAAGAAAATCACTTACTTTGGAAAAAATTTAAAATGGACATTACTTGGTCAATATAACTCGGAATCCTTAATATAACCCATTTTCGGAAATGAAATAGTCATTCTGCATCTATCTATGTGATTTAAATCTTGATCTAGGTGCTCTAAAAACACAGATCTGTGCTACAACTATCCCAGCGTCACAAAATTTCTGAAAAAAAATGGTTGATTTTAAATCAGTGATAACTCCCTCATCCGGACTCCGATTTGACCGATTCTTTTTTTGAAATTGGGTGTTTTTTCAAGGGGAGACCATATCTATAATTTTTTGTCTAAATTTCTGCACCAAAATCTACAAAACAATTTAGGAGAGCCGCCGTATACAAATTGTCGTCAGAAACATTTCTACAACACAGCTGAATTTAAATCAGCGATATCGCCCTCATCCGAACTCCGATTCGACTGATTTTTTTTTTTTTGAAATTGGGTATTTTTATGCAAGGAATCTAGACCTAATATTTATTTCAGAAAATTTTGCACCAAAATTTTCAGATCTGCTTTGCAAACTTGCCGCCCAAACATTTCCTGCAAAAAATGAAAAAACAAATCTTCTAAACTCTGCCCAAGAAAGTGCTCTGATACCACTTGTAGTGGATCTGACAAGAAAATGTATAGAAATAGAAAATATTCCCAATAAATAACACCATAGAAGACAAAATTTCAGATCTTTATTAATATCAAAACCCTTAAGGCAGGGCACCACCATACATTCACTCCTTAAGGTAGGAGATCACTCCACAAGCCATATGCTTGTCAATACAATAATCCTTGACTTCCCTGAATGGAGAGTCTTTAGCCTCTATATAGGTTTCATACATGCAATACCATGGGTATTTACCATGGCTCTCTCAATACCATACATTCAATACAATGGGCTTATCACTTTATTCCCTAGCTACATGTCGTCCCTTGCATAATGTGGGTTAACCACTTTATTTATTAACTATGGCCCATTTATTTATCATTATTAAATTATTACATCATATTATTACTTTAGGTACCTCCCTCTGTACCCTATATTATTCCCCCTAGGTATACTACAAATTAAGTATTCTTAAACCAGACATTAGAAGAAAAACACATATTGTAAAAATAGCCAGAATTAAGGTTCTCTAAGCAACAAATCTTAATCTTCATATTTGTGTTTTACAATTAGAATTTAAATGATACATTGAAAGAAATAACAGTGAAAAACATTAAAAATAGTAAAGAAAATACATCACCAGGAAAATACAGCACAAGAATCTTGCAAAATGGTCTTTATTATTGATGCTCCAACTCCAAAATTACAATGCTCCAACTAGAAAAGAAAAAAAGACCTTAAAATCTAGGGTCCAACAACTAATATTGAATATAAATGTAGTATTTAAACTAATTCCTACTTATTGTCATATCAACAGAGGAAATCTATTATTTATTACAATGATAACTGAAAACTGACAAATGTGACCCCCACATGGACACATTAGAGTAGCTGTGACAAGTGGTTGCAATCTCCATGAAGTTGTTATTGTGAATTGTAATCTATTGTTGTGATGGCATATATGAGGTTGATACGCTGACCTGATACACTTGTCTACAGAATTAATTGATGAGCTTAGATGGTTGTTCTGTTGATGTGCTGGGATTTCACCCTTCCTGGTAGTCACATAACTTCTCCCATTCCTGCGGATTCGGAATCTTGATTCTAATTAGCTTCCTATAGATTTCATCGGTTTCTGTGTATTTCATAAATGTTGGCCTTAACTGGAAAATATTCTTGATCTCATGTTGAATATACAAATCATTGTCCATGGCCTCTAAGAAGGATATTCCATTCATTAGGCATTTGATTCCTGTAAATTTGGTAGTATATTTGGCAATCTCCTTCAATTTCTTGACATAATCTAATATGTGCATGAGGTTTTCATTGATCACAAAAATAGAAGGCAGTTCTCTTTTGATTAATTGTTCAATTCTATTGAAGAATCTGCTGACCCCAATCTGTAGCTGATGACACTTTTCTTCTACCTGTGTAACCAGATTATTTTTGTTTATTACTTTCTTGACCTCCAAGATAGTTGTTGTCCTTTCCTCCACTCCCAGTGGTTCCAATTCGAAACTGCTCTTGGAATTCAAGAATTTGATGATATTTTTTGTAGTTTCAGGCATTCCAGTCAGCTCTTTGTTGGCTTTGTCAATGGCAACACTCACTAACCTAATTATATCTCTCTGTTCAAAAATTATCTAGATGGAGGACCATATCTCATTCATGGACTCAATAATACTAGTTCAAATAATTTCCTTGGCCTGGCCAATGGTCTATCCAATAATGGTTTCACTCTTTGCCTTGATAAATTTCTCAATTTGCTTGTGGGCCCTCTGTATCTCAATTTCATGGGAATTGTCTGACCTTTTCTAAAAATCCTTTAGTGTGTTGATATCTGCTTCTAACTTTTTAATATTTGATGTTTGAAGGGTCATGTTCTCAATGGCCTGTGCTAATTGCTCTGCACCACCCAATTTGCATGTTGTTAATGGTGTTGTTGTAGGAATAGAAGCAATTGGGACAGCGTCTAATGGAATGATGGCCATTTCTACTTTCTCCTTTTCTTTCACTAGTTTTCCCATCTCTATCTCCATTTATTTTAACTGTGCAGACTGATCCATGATCAACATCATCATCTCAGCCTTATGTGCTTCATTTTCTTCAATGTCCTTTGTTAAGGGATCTTTATTTGCTGATAGTTTGAGTTGTTTCTTGAGGGCTGCTATATCAGCATTATTTTTCTTCAATATTTCTTCTACAACCTCCACATTTCTTGGATCATACCCAATATTTACCACTAAACCCTCCAAGGATTTGATTATTGTGTCTTTGACTATATAAGAGATATTCTCCATGTTTAGCTGAGATTGAAAGTCAGATAAAGATACTTGCAGTTTGGATAAGCTCATGGTATTCTTGGTCAAAGTAGAGGAAATCATTTCTCCAGTTTTCTTATGCATCTCCATCTGATCTATTGGATGGATATATTTTACATCAAAATCAAATGAATTATGTTTTTATTCTGTAGGTGTTTTGGGTTGAGAGATATATGCTTGCAAAAATTCCATTCTCATTTTCCCTTTCTTCGAATCAAAGGCTGATAAAAGCCTACTCTGTGTGATGCTTGTCTGTTTCTAGAACTGATTGTAGGTACTAGTTTTGATAATTTCATTCTTCCTTTTGATCTCTCTGAATGTATCAAATATGTCTTCCTTCTTTCCCCCTGTAGTAGCAGTGGATGTGGGAGTTTGAATGTTCTGCTGCTGGAAAGGAATGGTGGTTGAAGATGTGGAGAAAATGGTTTGGCCACCTGCTAGAGAAGAGCTTGGAGAATCCCTAATGGTGATAATTGTACGTTGTTATTTTTCACTGTTATGGTCTATGTCCATGTGGACTCTAGTCCTTTTTCTATATTTCATCTTAAATTCTTTGGTAGATGTATCAGTCTCCATGTCAGACTGATCATATCTTGTCCTCTTCCGTGTTGTTTCTCGTTCTTTCCCCTTGTCTTCTTTGTCTCTTGTATTCTTCTTTTCATGTGGAGTGGGGGTTTGAATACTGGAGGTGGAGATCACTTGTTCTTTAGCTTCTTGCAGTGTATTTGCAGCCCACTTTTCTTGATTCATATATTTTTCGATCTCAGCCCTGTGTGTATGGATATATGGGTTTGACTTGTTCTCCACCCTTTTCTTGGAGATAATCCCCAATGGGTCATAAGACCAGGTGAAATTGTGACTAAATTTCATCTCCTTCAATAGCTTATCGGCCTCCTCCCTTACTGCTCTGTTGTTACAAATAAAAGGACCAATTTGGGACTTGATCCTAAATTGGGATTTCTTCTTTATAGAGACAAAGTGCACCTCATCTGCATTGATCATTTGTCTTATGTATTCCAATGCAAATATCCTCATGGAGAGGAAATTTGGCAGTTTAGGGGGCAACTCACACCCATATATTCTGATCTCAGTGTAATTTGGTACAAGTACCAATCTTATGTTCTTACTTGATCTGTCAATTTCATAATCTTCTTGGTTTCCTCATTTATCCGTGTCTCAGTTGTATTGCTGAGTATATTGATTGCTAGATGTACAAATGAATCCAAAAAACTCTTGTATGTGTAATTCTTCTGCTCCTTCATTAGCAAAGTGGTCTAAAAGATGACTGATTGAGGCTGATAGTAATCATTAAGCTTTGTCATCTCAAACTAAAATCTGTTGGCCTCGAAAGAAAAAAACATGTATACCAAAAAAGAAGTGTATTTGAACACCTCCTCTGTATGAAAATTTAGTAATTGATCATGGATGGCATCAGCGAGTAATTGGGAAAAATTGAACATGATTGAGGGCTTGGAATCTTAAAAAGAATGAATAGAAAACCAATTATGGCCTCATCTACCCACGGATCTGTATGATACCCTAGAAAATATGACAAGACAGTAACAATATGTTGGGTCCTATCAGGGAAAGAAGGTGAAGGATATGAAGGATTATTTTTAGGCATTAGGGCATCAGTGGCCATGAATATTTCTAAAGTTTTAGCTCTGCTGGAAAATTCCATCTTTTGATATAACTCTCTAAGAGCTTCATAGGATAAATGAATGGTTTCTTCAACAATGGGCGCCTGCATCATCTGCTGGATTGATTGGGCACTGACAGTAAACAGAACCTCTCCTATTGGGGTCACTACAACTCTTTGATTGATGTCACAACAGGCATGGAACTTTCTAATGAACTTAGGACAGTTATGGGTCTTTGGGAAAATGTAATATGGTAATTTGGTTTCCAATAATCCTATGTCATCAACCTCATCTAAAAATTTATCCTCAAGCCTATAGTAGACATCGAATAAATCGATTTTTGACTCTGTCTCGTGGATCTTATAATCTCTATTAGCTAAAGCCACATAATCCAGGTCTACCTGAGGGTAGGCCATAGGATTGAAGGGTTTTTTATCTTTCTTTGAAGGAATTATGTCTTCTTTGAATAATCTAATATGCATTTAACCATTGCAAAGAAGAATGGGAGGAAAGAAATATGGAATTTATAAAGGGAATTGTTGTAGATCAGAAATGGGAAGGGAAATATTTGAGAGGGAGTTCTGATCGATCTATAGATAACTAATAGGTTTTTGTGCGCTTGTTTTGTTGTGAAAGCTTTGAAATTGAGCACCTGCAATAATTGGATAGAATAACAATGGTAAACCTTACCATCGGTGATGGATTTTGGCTTTATGGAGTGATTGGGAGACCATTTGATATGGCGCGGGCTCATTGGATAACGGCCTGAGCCATTAATTTTCCAACGAGCTCTTTGGCAGGAGCACATTTGATTGGATGGAGGGGATAGGTAGGTGGATTCATGGCGCAACGGTAATGGATAACGGTTAGAGGCACGGTGGTAAGTGGCATGGTTTAGGCACAGAGAAATCTACTTTTCGTAGGAGGTGTGAGCGGTAAGTGGTAATGAGTGGGGGGGTGTGAATTCATTGGCGCATGACACGTAGCGATGGAAGCAGTATTGGAAACCGTTTATCATTGCATTACCCCACCCCCCTCCCACTCCTCCGCCGACGGGCACGTTCGAGGCTGAGGGGGCCGAAAAGTATCGTGGTTCGCTGGATGAATAGACAAATACGGGGATGGGGTGAAAGTGATTGGTGTTTAGTGGAGATGTTACGTGGGACTTGATGGTGGAGTTGGAGAGATTTAATGTGTGGCGGGGTATATCTTAGGACTTAGGATAAGGAGAAAATACAATTTAGGGACTTAGGATAAAGGAAAATAGGAGGTTTTAGGGACTTAGGATAAGAGAAAATATGACATAAATATGTCATAATAGACTTTTAAATGAACATTAATTCCCTAACTTAGGAACAAATACCCCTTTATCCTTTGATTTTTCTTTGTAACCATAGAAAACATGAAATTTTTAAGATAAGCCTTTGGAGTAAATTTCTTCTTTCTTCATTTTTTTTCTTCTCTTCATGTCTACCTACCCATGTCATTAATCTAACATTTTTTGTTCTTTTGCAAGGTGCATTTGGAATTGCAGACCCTAAAACATATTTTCTTTAAAACTCTAACCTAAATCTAGCCTTATTTCTTCCATTGACTCGGATTAAACAATTGAGTCAATTTCATTTCTACCTATCTATTGATATGCCAAGATTAAACAGTTTGGAAAATCCTTATTTTCTAACCTATCAACAGAAATTTAAAATTGTAGAATCATGTTCAAATTGTATGATTGAACAAACCTATCTAATGAGTAGTGCAATTTTGATTTGCAGCACTTTCAGTATTATTTCTTTTGGGGTTTTTCTTTCTTTCTCTTTTTCTCTTTTTCCTTTTTTCTTTCATACCCTCCTTTTTTCTTTTTTTTCATATTTTTTTTTTAAATCACTTGAATATTGAAAATCATTCTCAATATGAAATTTCAAATAAGATGAAATATCCAATCACCTTGAGATCCTATGATTTATAGGATACTAACACTTGGTAGTGAATCAAATGTAATCAATTCTTTCGATCAATCTGTATCCTTAGGAAACAATTGTTCCAATGATGATAACTTTGTTGATGTATGCAATCACGAATCCCCGGGTGTATCGTTTAATCTTTTAGTCTCTCATGAAAATTTTACTTTAGATATAGAATATGCTTCAGTCAAAGAACATGTGCTCACCAAAACTTCCCTTCCATCTCATTATCCCTTGTGTTTCGCAGTTTGTGATGCATCTGCTTGTGACTGAGATACTCCATACTCTTTAGGTTCTTCATCTGATGAGTTATCTTCTCGATTGACACAAGGCAGTGAGATTTTCCATGATTATATTGAAAACAGTCAAATCATTGAGTACTCTTCCCATCCCTCATCATCTCTTATCTTTCATGAAGACAACTCTTCAAATCAACATGCTCACGAAATTTTATGGATTCATTTATCTTTGAATTTTTTATCAAAAGAATCTTTCAACTTGAGTAATATGGTTGTTGAATTTGAAAAATACGGTAAAATTCGTGACAGAGATGGATGCCATCTAGTGAGAAGTGCCCTTATTGAAACCAATGGTAACAGTTATCCTCAAACCATGCATGATCTGATTCAATCTTCAAAATGCGATTTTAAAATCCTGGAAAGTTTTGGGACCTCCCGGGGATTTGGGGCACTTCAACTTTTGTTAATGGTTTTGTCAGGATCTCGCGACTCTGGTAAGCCCTGCGAACTAAGTCAGATATGGTTTCTCTCGAACAATGCTTCTCTTTGCATGGTTTCACTTGATGTATTTTAGATGTAATATTTCAAAATTTTGAGAGTTTTCTTCTGACCAGATTCAAGAATATTTTTTGTTTCATTCATCTGCATGCAAATCTCTTGTATTAAACTCCGGTTTGGGATGTGTATCTCTCATAGAGTCATGGAATTGTAAATTTTATTATTCTAAAGACCATATTTGGCTGAAGCAATCATATCTATCATATTTGTTTCAAGATGAACGGCTCCTAGATTTCCTTGTAAATATCATATTGTGAATCATGTTCTTCATCGCACCTGAAATACTCTTGAGTGAAAATGAATGCACAAGTTATCGCACAAATCAAGTTCTTTGATTACCATGTCCTGACCAATCTCTTGTATTTGTTGTGCTAGAATCCCTTCTAAATGATTTTTATGATTACGATGCTTGTACAATCGATCATTGGTTACAGGAAAATGGTTTGCCACATTTGACTTACGAGGAACTTGGTTCAATTATTCAGAGCATTCATGGAGCTCTCCAAACTGATTTATCTTGGTTATATATAAATTGGGAATTTGATGCTTTAATTAGCCCATTTGATCACTATTTGGTCACCAATAACTAGCATTAATCCTATCATCTCATCTAATGACATTTGTTTTACATCCTTCGATCTTCATCGTTCAATATCCCACTATTCAATTTTTTGTCGAGTAGTTAAGGCACTTCAACCTTCGTTGATGGTTATGGCAGGTCCTCATTGTCTCGAAATCACTGCTAAATATGATCAGATTTGTTTTCCCTCACAATATTCCCATCATAATCCCTTGCCTCTAAATGAAAATTCACCTTTTCAAATATTTTGGGGTTCTCAAGAAAATTATCATGAATTTCATGATCCAATCGTTGAATTGTTGGAACAGTCTTACCTGGAAAGCTTGATCGCAAATAACAAGTTTCAATATTCCATCACACTTGCTAAGGAGTTCAAATTAGATGGATACACATCCTCGAGAAGCTTCCAAGTTTTTTTGAAATATGGTATTCATCGAAAAGGTAATAATGTGAATTGGATGAAAGTAGTGGTTGTGACACATATTTCCACCCACAGGAAAGACCTTCAAAGTTTTTCGCAAGTTATTCAAGTTTTTATCTTCTCTGTCACACAATACCTTATATCCGTTTTAATTGTTCACATATTTGTGGATACAGTTAGGGAACGATTATGGTGGCTACATTGGAAACTCCATTATATGTGACCCTGACCCTCTAGTTGGTTAGGTTAGGAGTAGGTCCAGTTGCATTGTAGTTTACCTGCACATCCATCCTGCATTCGTTGCCTGTGTTTTGTCTTGTGTTTTCTATTTTTGTTTCCACATCACGTTTTCATTTGGTCATTTTATGTCTTTTCTTCTTTTTTTCTTTACTTGTTGTGTGTTGTGTTTCATTTCATTTTATGTGATCGTGCATGAAGATGCTCTGTTGGCACAAAATGGAATGTGGTTGAACTATAAGAGAGTCTTGTAACATTTGAACATTTGGCTAGCCATTGGTTCATCTTCCTTGTGTTGGTTATGTATTTTTCCCAATGAAGTTCCAACGGAAAATGCGATCCGTCTGTAAGGAGAGTTTTGGTCAAACCATGAACTCATGTACATTCAAGAAACCTTGTGCATGTATTTGGTTCTTTATGTTTTGGTGTTTTCATGCTTATCCAATCAATAGAAAAGGGGAAGGGGAAAATATAAACGAGGAAAACTAAATCATGGTTCTTTATATGCTTCTATGAAGGAACAACCTCTCTTGCTCTCAATAATTCATGATCCCTCTTCCCCCCAAAATGAATAAGTTCCAATGCACAGTCATCTTTAAATGAATAAATAAAGGTGAAAGAAGAGAAAGGCTTCCTATGTAGAGAGGTGAAGCAATCAACTCCATTAGGATATTTTTTAGGCTCGATGACATCAGAGCAATGTTTATGTTCCTTTAGTGACTTTTTCATGGTACTGTCCAGGCCTACTGGTAGTGGAGCAACACCAGAGATGAAAAATTATACCCTGAAAATCTTAAACTTGCGAGCTTAATTACCCTTCCCAGCGTGAAAAATTTTGATAATGATGAACTATATGTGGAGTTAAATCGATATGGCACGATGGGGACTATGTTTTTTCACGAGCTAAGTGGGGAAACCAAAGTAATCTGCATGATGAATCAATACTCCTTGAAGAACCAAGGCCCTGCATGAAAGAATTTAATCGAGATAGAGAAGCTAGAGATTCTACCTGTGTGTCGCCAAGTGTTGTAGCTGCTATAACACCCTCCAAAATTTTGACCTATACTAAATTTTGGATCCTTTCTTGTTCTTGTTCATGATCATCGCAAACTTTGAACTTAATTTTATCTGTTTTCTTGGAATGTTGTGATCCCTTTTGCAAGATAGGAAAAGTGTTGTCTTTTGGCATGTTGGTTGTCGCATTATATGCATGAGCTTATTCTAGTGGTTCCAACAGGTCACTTTTGTGCAAATGAGTTGTTTTAACCTTGTAAGTATTTGTCGCACTCATTTCCAAAGTTTTGAGAATTTTCGCATAAGTGTCGTCACAGTCGTCGTAAAGTGTATCTTTGGTGTCGCACTTGTCATAATTGGTCGTAAAGTTGTCACACGAAGAGAAACGATTTTTTTGTATATCATGGATGATATATTTTTGTTGAGTCATCAAAATATGCTAAGTGTGTGATCATAGTCAAATTTTCATCATCATTCACACCAATCTCACTGGTCCCGCACTTAGACATTTTTAGGAAAAACACCAACCAACCTAGCTTCACTCTGCCTCCCCTGAGCTGCACACTACGCAGTCTCAATCCTATAGTTGTGACCTTGTTTCTTGGCACTACGCAGTGCAAAGTTCCTACCTCCCAGGACTGCTACATTACGCAGTTTATGTGACCAAACCTTGACCCTGACCTCTGGAATTGCGCAATCATGACCCCCATCCCGACTTGAACTATGCACTTCACAACCACAAGCCTCAAAATCATCCCTGATCCCTTGAACTATGAAATTGAGCAGTAGCTTGACCATCCTCGACTCCCATAACTTTTCAGTAAGCTCTCCCAGTTTCCATCCCTTTAGCTTGTCCCACTGGCTCCGAAAATTATGCAGACTTGTCCCTCAACCTAGCCTGAACTACGCACTGTGCGGTCTCAAGGCTCAATGCTTCCCCTTTCCTACCTGAAATGCACAATTGTGCAGTCACTTAGCCTCCCTTCCCATCCTGTCACTTGTTCCAGGCTCATTTTATGAATCAAAAAGCATCATCTTAGGATATGGTTTTTCATATTGATGTCATCTCGTCATGAGTGAACTGCAGGAAAAGGTGCCATATCATTTCATGGAAAGATGATAGAGAAGGAGAAGAAGGAGGGAAGTATGCTCAAATACACTCTTGCAGCTAAACTTACAAGTTTATCGATCTGGAGAAAATGAAGGGACACTAGTTTGTGACCACTATCCAAGACTTGAGATCATTAAAGACTCCTTGTCACCAAGGCATGCAGAGGTGAAAAGGAAATATTCTTCACGAAGACACTCAACTTTCAGCAGCAGTGATGGCTTGACATTGCCACATCATCAAGCAATCCATGTCAGTAGTGTCATATCATGTCATGAGTGGTCATATGCCACATCACTATCATGGATCATGTATATTGTATTCAAAATGTATTGTAAAGTGGAATTCCAAAGGACACAGATGGAATGTAAAGGGTCATGTAAGTTGAAAATTCATAGGAATTCAAACAGTCATGAGGGTAGTCAAAGAATCACCATTGGTTATATATACTCGCTCATTATACGAGCAAATGACTTTTTCACCTTGGATCCACCAGCAAAGCATTAGAGAGATAAGCTAGTTCTTTTGTGGAGTAAGGAGTGGCTCCAACGCTCCACTATTGGAGCTAGTTGTGTTCATTGTATACATGTGTCTTAGAAATTTTACTTAATAATAGAAGCCTTCAATGCTAACATGTTCTTCATGCATGAATTATGAATGTTTGTAAGACTATTTTGCGAATGATTGTATTTCATGTTTTCTTTCACATGTGATAAGGTAGTTGAACTATTTCGGTTATTTTAGTACTTATCTTATTGAGAATGTGTTTTAATGGTTTTTATTTTTGTCGCATCCTTGTGGACTATTCCGCAGGATATTAGACACACCTTTCTCATTCATCGGTTGTAATGATCGTCGAATCCCTTGTGGACTATTCCATTGGATGTTAGACATATCTTGTTGGTTTTTGTGTCCCTTCTTGAGTGGTACTATTACCTTTCTCTTAGAGGCCCACCTTTTCCTTTACCCTGCAATAGAAGGAATTTGACACACATACGATCGAACACTCACCAGGAACACCCCCCTTGTTTCTCGAAGGCGCATGTGCACTCCTCTCTCTTGCTAACAGTTAGATTCAAGGAAAATTTATAAGAATACATGGCAACTGGTTGATATTCTGGATGGGGCTCCTACTCCAAACAGTGTGAGGTCTAATTGGGACTTCACATCGGGGAGACCCCTTAGTTGATGGATTCCAGCACGATCAATAGATCCTTAAGAGAATTTTTCCCTTAAGGCATCAAATCTAGCTCAAGGGTGGCCAAATACAAGAAATATCGTAATGTTTTTGGGGCTATAGTTGGGATGAGAGTGGCTCTCCCTTTTTCAGCTTCCAAAAAATTTAAGTGAAGTATATAAGTGTGTCTCTTTCCTTGCTAATGATGTGAAAAAATTATTTAGTATTTCATGATTCTTGCCATGTTGGAATATTGTGCATGTTTGTAACAATTAGCTGAAAGTGTTATGATGGTATATTGAATACGTATAAGTGATGAGGTGAATGTAATGTTTATTTTAGCTCGAATGCTAAATGATTACCTCTTTCATGAATGAATATTGTATATAATCGTAATCTCTAAAATAAATATACATGTGACTAATACGGATGTATATTTTAGTGAGGTGATCATGTATAATTTCACTAGATCCCTAAGGTTCTTCTTTTTCTTATGTTAGTGTGTATGGCCTTTCTAAGCCTGTTATGGAATGGAACAACTATGTTGTAGGAGATTTGAAAGTTTATTAGTGAGGGGAGACTTTGTTTCCTCTAGGGATAAGCCAGAATGTTGGCCTCTCTATGCGTAAGAATCTAGAGTTGGAAGTGTGATGATTGTAGTTTACAGCCCAAAGGAATGAGAGTATTTTTTATCTTAGTTGGGTGAAGTTGAGGAAAATTAGCCATTGCTCATTATGTGTCTTTCTATCATGGATATGTCTTGTTAAAGATAGCATATAGATTTCCTTAATAGGATGGAGAAGACTCCTAAGTCATTATAAGTCCTTGTGAAATTTTTTTCCATGTTAGAGATATTTTCTATAATCAATAAAACCAATCTAAGAGCTTAGTAGGAATTTCATAAATTCAGGGATGACTCTTAGAAATTTTGGCACTTCTTATCGAACGTTTTGTAAAATTAAGGATTGGAGGCTTTATCCCCAACCCCCATTCATATGATCTAACAAGGGATATTCGATAAATATCTAATTGAAAGGTGCTTAAGTCCAAAGGCATAGTATCAATATATTAGGATATCAAGAGTCACAGTTCAAAATAACATCAAGTAACCCTCTACAATGAACCTCGATACTGACAGATCTGGATACACCTGTCAATTAAATGAGATTATTTTTTCAATCAACAATATGTTATCCAGTTTTAACTATGGGCCCCATGCTATCAACGTTCATAGTATCAGGGTCCTCGCTATCAAATTTCAGAGTATAAGGGTTACAACAATTGACAATTAAAAAGACAGAGTATTGGGCGTCAAGGATACATTGACCAACCCCAAATTGAAAACCTCTGATATTGATAAATCCTGGAAAGTATATTAAATAATGAAACTATTCTCATTGAATTGACATACATCAATTGGATCAGGTGAAGTGGTCAATAGTGGAGCTTTGTGCTTTGTCGGTGAGACAATGGTCTAGTGGCCTAGCGACCCAGTGGACAAAGTGTTAATAAATGGAAATGCATGTTCATTATTTTACATTCCATTATCGAGTATCGAGAGGTTGGGACAATATCCTTTGGGGTTTCCTCTCGACACCAAATAAACCTAATAAGGTGTAGACATGGCATGTTGATGACATTGGATGATGTGTCATGATGATGTGGCATGAAGGAAATTTTTCATAATGTGGTATGCTAGCGTGCCTAAAGGATGCTTCATGGTGATATGGCATAAAAGAAATTATTTGATGACATAGCATGTCGATGTGGCTTGTTGCATGGAAAGATGACATGTGCAGCAACACTAAGGTGGTAGTCAAGAGGCAAATAAGGTTAGGTGATAATGACTTCACAATATTGGTTATGTTGTGTAACCAGGTTATATTGGTTAAGTACGCCATTTTTTTAGTGCAATGGGTCTTCCTTCTTGCATTAAAACCGCACCAATTCCATTTCCTGAGGCATCACATTCCACAATAAAGGTTTTCGTGAAGTCTGGCGTAGCTAAGACCGGTGCTAGGCACATTGCCTCTTTAAGATGTTCAAAGGCCTTAGTTGCTTCAGGAGTCTATGAAAATGCATCTTTCTTCAATAATGTTGTTAGAGGTGCTGCTATTCTCCCATAATTCTTAACAAACTTGCGATAATACCCTGTTAACCCGAGAAATCCTTGCAACTGCTTTATGGTTGTGGGGACTTTCCATTCCTTAATGGCTTTAATTTTGTTAGGGTCTACTTTAACACCCTCGTGAGATACACTATGACCCAGATATTCCACCTCTTGTACTCCAAAGAAACATTTGGATGTTTTTGCATATAATTGTTTCTCCTGCAATAGTTTGAGCACCCTGTCAACATGTTCAACATGATCCTTCCAAGACCTGCTGTAGATTAGTATATCATCAAAAAATACTAGCACAATTTTCTAAGGAAGGGTTTGAAAATGGAATTCATCAACCCTTGAAATGTAGAAGGTGCATTGGTAAGGCCAAAAGGCATGACCAAAAATTCATAATGACCCTCATGAGTTTGAAATGTTGTTTTTTGAATATCTTCAGTCTTCATTCTAATTTGATGATATCCTGAACGAAGATCCAACTTGGTAAAATAAATTGCTCCATGTAATTCATCCAATAATTCATTAATCATAGGAATGGGAAATTTATCTTTAATGGTGAGCTTATTGAGCTCCCTATAATCCGGACACATTCGCCATGATCCATCCTTCTTGTGTACCAATACTACAGGAGCAGAGAAAGAACTTTGACTAGGTTGAATTATACCCGCCCCTAACATTTCTGCAATCATACGTTCAATTTCGCTCTTTTGGACGTAAGGATATCTATAAGGCCTGATGTTTGGAGGAACACTTCCTGGAATCAAATGAATAGCATGATCATGAGCACGAATAGGTGGGAGTCCTTTGGGAGTTTCAAACACCTTGGAATGATTGTCCAAGACTTGTTGGAGATCTGCAGAAATAGATGATTTTGATGTTGGAACTTCTAGTGAGCATAATTGTGCAATTACGCCTCGCTGTTCTTTCTTTATAAGCTTTTTCATGACATTAGAGCTTATTATCCTTCCTGGCTTCCCCGCAATACCCCGTAATTCGACTTCCTTTCCTTCTGAAAAAAATTTCAAGAAAAGTTCTTGAAAATTAAAAGCTACCGTCCCCAAAGATTGTAACCATTGTACCCCTAGTACAACATCAGCACCTCCCATAGGAATGGAAAGCATTGGACTAGTCAATACATATTCCCCCATGGTTAGCTTGATATTATGGCATTTTCCAGAGCAATTTGTAGTTCCTCCATTTGCAACCATCACTTGACATTCTGGTGCTGGGTATAGGAAACAATTTAATTCCTTGGCTACCTTACAATGAATAAAATTATGGGTGCTACCCGAATCAATCAACACTATTACCTTTTTCTTCTTGATTTGTCCTTCTATCTTGAGAGTTTGAGGAGTGGTAATTCCTGCCAGTGCATTACACGATATGGTCGGATTCATTTCTTCCTCTTCTAGGGCTGGTTCCTGGTGTATACCCTCTTCTTGTTCATTTTCTTCTTCCTCTTCACAATCTATGTAAAATAATTTCTTCTCAGCACACTTATGACCTTTAGTGTATTTGCTATCACAACTGTAGCAAAGCCCTTTTGCTCTTTTTTCTTCCAATTGTTGTTGTGTCAACCTTGTAGGTTGTGGAAATCTAGGCGTAGCAACACTTCCTTCTTTATAGAATTGAGTGGTAGGCTTCCTTGTTGCCATTATTTTACATTCAACTTTTCTTGCCAACCCGAATGCCTTCTCCAATGAATCCGGTTCCAAAATGCGAACTTCATGTTGGATGTTATCCTTTAAAGTGCCTATGAAGAGATCGATCCTGTGTTCCTCCGGAATATCAGTTACCCTTATATTCAATTTTTGGAAGTCCTCAATGTGCTGCCCCACTAAACCCTTTTGTTTGAGATTTATCAATTGGCTAAAGAAGGTGTTGCTCTTTGTCTCCTCATAATGTGCTATCATTTCCTCCGTAAAAAATTGACCAAGTGACAATTTTTTTACGGGAGCAAAGCCATCGATACCATACAAATGTATTTTGTTCTAAATGTAAAGTTGCAATGCGTACCTTTGTGTGTTTTGCACGTTATGGAGATCAAAATATTGCTCCATCTGTAGTATCCATGTTACAGGATCCTTTCCATCAAACTTCCTCATATCCATCTTTGGAATATGGTGGTTCTTCCCGCCAACATTAGAGTTTATGAAATCACAATTAACATTTATTTTATTCTCATCATGAGGTTCTTCTACTATCTTTTCACCATTAGGAAACCTTTCTTGTATCAACTTTGTCAAACCTTCCATGTCTAATTTTAGAAAAAATTTCATGTTTTCCATTTTCTCATCGATCTTAGCTTCCATGTCATCCATCTTAGATTCCATTCCAGCCTCCATGCCATCCATCTTAGCTTCCACGCCTTTCTTCAAACCTTCCATCTTCACTTCCACGCCATCCATCTTAGATTCCATGCCTTTCTTCAAGCCATCCATCTTCGTTTCCACGCCTTTCTTCAAAACTTCCATTTCATTTTTTGTTTCTCTTTGCGAGAGTGAAATTTGTTGCACTTGCTCTTGTAATTTTGATAGATCATGTTGCAATTCTTCATCTTCATGAGTCATGGTAGAGCCTTCTGAAGGCTTAATGGGTGTTGAATTATTTTTAGGGGCCATTTTAGAATCCAATATTGATACATATTCTACAATATGCCCTTGGAATCAATTCAACTTGATTCTTCAAACAAGACTTATGCAATTCGGGGAAAAAAAAAAAAAAAAAATTAAATTAAATTAAATTAAATAAAATAAAAATTAAAAATAAAAATAAAAAAAAATAAAAATACACACACCTTTTACTTGCTTTGAGGAGCTCAATATTGAAATTGAATTATCTCTGTAGTTGAAAATCTTCAATATCTGAAATTCAGCCCTGTAGTAGCCCTCTGAAGCTTCTTTCAAATGCCACAGGTCTGATCTAATTTGGATTCCCCAAGACAAAGTTGTGTCAAATCTCCCACAATAACCTAATTCTGGACTGGTTCAGTAGAGCAAACTTGTAGGACTTTCCACGTGTCATTTTTTCGTCCTTTGTCTCTGAAATTGATAGCCAAGAAACTACAATCCGTGTAATTGCGACCACTTTTAATGACACTCAAATCCACTGCCCAGAGAGAGAGAGTTATTGAACTTTTCCCACGATCACCTCTTTGAGATGAAATTCAGGAGCCTGAAAAAGCACTACCTTCCACAGATCATATCTCAAAAATTATTGCGAACCAAGTTCTGAAAGTTTTTGACGAATTTCCTCAGGATTTCATCTTTGCACCATATGAATTTCAGAGTCTGAACCTTCGTAGAAAAAAAATTATAGCGAAAATGCCACGATGACCTATTTAGGAGCTTGAAAAAATACCTAATTTCCACAGATGATATCTCCAAAAATATTGCGAACCAAGCTCTGAAATTTTTAGAAAATTTGCCTCAGGATTTCAGCTTCGCACCCTAAAAATTTCAGCTTTTGAAACTTTGTAGAAAAAAAGTTACAGCGAAAATTCCACGATGACCTGTTTGGAGCAGCGAAACCCTAGAATCCAAAGCTCTGATACCAAATGTTGTGTAACCAGCTCCAAAAATAGAAGAAAAGAGATATCAACGCCTTAGAAATAAGCCACTTTGAGGGGGCAACCTCCAATACATTACATAAATGAACAAATCTTGGATGATCCAATTTACAAAACCTCCTTTCTATATATAGGAGTCCATGGGGCCATAATGTAATCCTAGTGGGCCACAATGTAATCCTAGCCGACCTAACAATAATAATTTATGGGCACAATAATAACAAAATGGGGGTTACAAGGGTACAATAATAACAATAAGGGGGTTACACTAACAATAATAAGGGACTATACTAGTGATATAGGGACCTAACAGGTTATCGGTTGTCAAGTGTCAGTACATCGAGTATGAGGATATCAAGGAACAGATGTGAATGTTTCCATACATACTTCCTATACTAATGGACCCCAACTATTAATTATTGAAGAAAAGGCTAATATTGGACTACATACTATTGGTCTTCGAGAAATCAAGCTATCGGGTATCGAGAGGTTGGGACATTAGTTATCTAGGTTGCCTCCTGCTACGCAATTTGTCACCGTCCCTACCATTCCCCGTCCCGCACAATGGAGGACCCATAACGTGACCTGTGAACACTGTCATGCACCGAAAACATCATCATTGCATCCCTCTGAGTATGAGCTTCATTTCCCCTTGAGACATCTCCTTGCAAAATCCATGAAAAACAGCTCTTTTTGCATTGGCGCGGGTAGACAGTTCATTGCTCGCGCCAATCAGGGAAATCCTGTAAAGAGGTCGCGCCACTTGGCGCTCTGTCATAGAGCAGCAATCGCGCCACCCATTTTAGGGACTGTTTTTTAAATATGGATGGCGGAAGTTGAGTTCAAACAAACTCACAAACCACTGCCTATCTTGAGTTGGGAGGTTTGGCTGCGGGAGTTCTATGGAAGGAAATTGGTTTTGCCACCTCCCATGGAACCTTCCTTGTTGATAGGGCCAATCCCATAATGATAGGGATCCCAACTCCCTCCTTCCCCATCTATAAAAGCTTGCTCAGATCCATGGCAAGCTAGTCTTGAAGTGCCGAAGCTTTGCATCTCCCTATTCCCAAGTGCCTTTGTGCTGTAAAGAATCCCTTCTTTCCCTTAAGGCCCATTAAGCAAGGAGACCATTGTTACGAGACTCTGGAGAGGTTTCCCTTTCCTTGGCGAACTTTGCGAGACGGACAACCGGGACCTTGCTCAAGGAGGTCAAGGAATAGCCGAATCCCGATTGTAACTTCTATTGCTTATCACTTTAATAACATGACTATGATTATGGTTCCACTCCTTTTGGGTAATCATGTTAATGCGAGTAATATCTTTCTCGACCGATATTTAGTTACGCGTATGGTCAAGGTTCCCATGCATGTAACTCGTTTCGGGCCTCTTCGGTGGGTGCAGTGTTCGTCCACTCGAGATACCCAGCATTGTGATCTCGCTGTGGCCGAAGCGACTGGGCATTCTCTTCCTCGCATCTAGCGTTGGAATCCAGGTCGGCTCTTATCCCAAGTCTTTCATTCGTAACTAGGAGCTTGCGCCATAGCATTGTTTGTTTGTTGCTAGACCCCTGCTGGGCTAGTAGGGATCGCCTCTGTCCGCAGAGGGGATTTACCTCCTCAACAAATTGGCGACTCCGCTGGGGATCGTCCGGTTTTCCTTGTCCCATTTATGATTGGTTCGCTTTGATTGTTTCTCCTTGCTTGATGAACCTTCTGGGTTGGATCCTTTCATTATTTTAGCCTCTTGGTTTGCTTAGCTTGCGACGTCAGAACTCGGTTGTAACTTCTATTCGTTTATCACTTTAATAGATGACTATGATTATGGTTCCACTCCCTTTGCAATCATGTTAATGCGAGTAATATCTTTTCCGACCGATATTTAGTTACGTATGCTGGTTCCTATGCTTGTATCTGTTCGTTTCTTCTGTGTGCAGGTGTTCATTCGCGGAGATCGTGGACGGATTGTGATCTGCCAGGGTTGAAGGACGAGGACACTTCTTCTTCAGATCGTAGCGTTGGAATCCAGGTAGGCTTCTATCCCAAGTCTTTCATTCGTAACTAGGAGCTTGCGTCATAGCATTGTTTGTTTGTTGCTAGACCCCTGCTGGGCTAGTAGGGATCGCCGGGCCCGCGCAGAGAGGGGGATTTACCTCCTCCTCAACACCTCCTCATACTAATAGACCTCAATAAGGTTTTGATGTGGAATAGGAAATATGATGTGACAACTAACATGGCCTTGTGCAATGGTGACGCGTGAATAAAAGGACCACCACATGACTATTAAGTGATATGGTGTATATTTTGATGTGGCACCTTGAGGAAAAGCTTTAAATGGATGTAACTTTGTGCTTAGAGCTCATAATGTAATGAAATTTATATCGTTGGAAATATCTTAACGAGAAGAAGGTGGTGGCCTTCGAAATGATTTTTAAGGTGGTTGAAAGAAGAAAAATAAAATTTAATAACCCCGCTTCCTTAAAGTGACCTAGAAGGTTGGGTCCAGATACCCTAGATCCTTAATTGGGCATGAAGGGGCTAGGTATGTTACACTCCCACTTAGTTAGTCATGGATCTCCCTCCAACTTAAGTTTTTTTGTATGTATTTCCCACCAATTCAGAGCATGGCCCTCGAACTTTAGTCTATCAAATGATATTTTATACTCATCTATTTGGTGAACACTAAAATAAATTCTTAATCGCTACAACTAGTGATTTAATTTTAATGCATCGATCTCACATTAGTATGGCTTTATGTCAGCCTTCACTTCCATTTTAAATAGGGATTATGAATGGGTAATGAAATTTGAACTCGACTAGTCTTTCTCAAGTTTTTTGGTTGACCCATATTCTGGGTCTTTATGATCCCCTAATTTTCCCTCTGATCTGACCTCTGAATTGGAACCTATAATCCTGTTTGTTAGAGTTTCCATAACGAGGTTCATATTGCAACTAATTTGGATGACATGTGTTTATATCCTCACAAATATATTCTAACATATTGAGGTTATTGTGAATAAACTCATCATCTATTGCTAGGGTTCTGCGACTTTCAGCTTAAGCCAATTCTTGGATCCCTTGCAACTTCCCATGAGATTTCCCCAAAGAAACCTGCCATGGGTATTCCACTGGATAGTTTGTCAAAATATATCTAATAAAATAAACTGAAAATATATATTGTGAAGATTAATCTCCTTTAACTTCCAAATTTATCAATTACTAATTTTCTTTATGCATGAAATAGATAAAATGCAAAAAATAGAGAACAACAGATACAATCACAGGCCATTTGCAATGAACATAAGCATTTTCTCTAAGAAACCTTTATGAGAGAAAACTCAGCTAGAAGGTGAGGTTGCTCTGCTCTCTTTTCTAGTATGAAAATAATTCAAATACAAAGGACAAGGCACTCTCTATGGAGTTACTTAAGACTCACAACCTTTTAAGCTACTAAAGAAGACTACCCCCCCTGTTTTATGATTTCTAACTCTGACTCCTAGTGGTTTAGCTCTACTATGGAACAAGATACAGTAGTATCAAGTGGAACCCTTACTCCTAGTGGCTTGGTTTTAACATAGCCTAATAACCAACTAGTGGTCAAGTTTGACTCCAACTCTCAACTAGAGTTATAACTTTAACCCTTCTAGAGTTTTCTTCATAGTCTGCATGTTGCTATCCCATTTTGCATGAGTAATGAGGTTGACATGGCATTCTCTTAAACCATGGTGATTCAACTAAAAGATCAACTTCCGAGAGGCATAACTTTTTCATCCAAACTCCAATTGACATTTTTCTCGAATCATTGGAAAGGTCTCTAAGTGTAGAACAGCATCAAGGGGTCTAGCATAAGTGAGTTTTTACACCCAAAAAATTTTAATTTAATATCTCAAAATTGCCCCAAAATGTTTTAGACTCAAATTCTCCAAATTGGGATATAACATACCCATCCTCTAAATGCTTGATTAAGGATGTCTGATATCCAGACCCGACATCTGAGGTCACCTTAAGGAAGTGGGTTTTCCAAATTCCTATAAAATCAAGCACCTTAAAACACAATTCTAAGGCCACTATTTTCTTCTGCTCATCAATATTTTCTATTGATATAAATTTCATTTCATTTTAAGCTCTGAGCACAAATTTATACCCATTTGAAGATTGTCCTACAAGTGCCACATTAGGATCCATACCATACCACTTGGAATTCATGTGGTGGTTTTTTTTCTCATGTGTCACCCTCATACAAGGCCATGTTAGCTACAACATTGCCCTACCCATTTCATTGGTTTTCCTATCGACCACATGACCACTAGCCAATATACCATCGAGTTAGTCTTCTTGCTTTCCTTCTTGTTCAATCCCAATCCAATTTGATAACAAACCATCAACTAACGTAATTTCATCTTCTATAAACTACCATTTGTGTTTATTGCTACCCTAGGCCACCAAGACACAACACAATTCACTTTAATTCAACCCAATATCCGATGACCCAGCATCTTAATAGTACAACATTTGACCACCTTATAACCCGAAATCAAACAGTTTGATATCCTGATATCATGACGTTCATGCCAGCTCTACCTCAACCACCACCTCAACTCTACTATGCACACTAATCCACATTAGGACCACATTAGAATTCCACATCATCAGAGACCTACCTTCATGCCACATCATCATGACACATCATATAGCCACATTAGCACGCCACATCATGTAGCCACATTAGCATGCCACATCATCCAAACCTACCACATCAATATACCATGTCTACACCTTATTGATTTATATTAAGAA
The DNA here is from genome assembly GCA_034641835.2 of Pinus albicaulis. NCBI lineage: Eukaryota > Viridiplantae > Streptophyta > Pinopsida > Pinales > Pinaceae > Pinus > Pinus albicaulis. The sequence goes on along the minus strand of CM076584.1, from coordinate 256,588,908 downwards.
ATGTGAAAGGTTGCATTGGAATTTAAGTTATGTACATCTAACACCCTATGTCTCGATCATTGATATGTTGTCATCCAGATGATGGGAAATTCTCTGTTAGACAATGAATGTCATCAAGGTTTTTTTGTATTGAAATTTTGCACTAGTCTTAGTTTAAAGTGTTACCTAATACTGATATCCCAATATGATGAAAATCAATATCCAATCCTTTGAGGCTTGAGATCCCTTCAGCTAAGCTCTTGGTCCTTTCCCTCTTATCAAACCATATGACTAGGAGTTGGGGCTAACGCATCTAATCCCTAAATTTCCAAAAATAAAGCTTCTTATAAGCCATTACAAGCCAAATTTTGATATTTATAACTTGACTCCAGCAAGGAAAATATTATTCTCAGAAAATTGTTGAATCAGAAAGGTCCTCACTAACAATTAGGAATGAAAAATCATTATCCATAACCATCCAACATAAATTTTTATCTGAATATGGGAAAACTTTTTATTTCTATGCAATCTCCATCATTAGTATTAAAAATGTGTTTAAGGATTGGCTCCAGATAACCACTTGTGAAGGGATTTATGTGTGTAGTTTCATGTGTCTTTGGAGATCAACTTATGAGTTTATTAACAATTAAAAACTTATATATAGCAAATGAAATGCATAAATATAACTCACAACAATCACATACCACAATGGATGATAATGGAGTTCACTCCTCCTGGGCTACATCTCCATAGACCTGCTTTAACTAGCTAGGCCCTCTTGGGATTGTGAGTAAAATGTCTGATTATAAGAACCAGTATTGTTCCAATTGTTTTTCTGACTATTCCATTGGCTTCATAACACTCATTTACCCCAAAAATGACCATTCAATCACTAAATTTGGTTACCAATTCCTCTAGGCTTGACCTCCATCCCCGGTGGCCATAGGCTTGTTTAATCTCCAAAGTGAAAAAAGCACCTTCATATGTGCTCCAACACCTCTGCAAACTATACCACTTTGTTCAAAGAATCAAATACATCAAAAATTTACTATATATTCACTCCATTTGGCCTTCAGCGGATTTGGGCATGGCCTTCCCTCCTGGTGGCCCTAGGCTTCAAAATTCTTCAAGTGACAAAAAACACCTATAGATTTCCTTCATTGCCTCTGCAAGATGTTCCAATGGATTCACAGCATACCAATCTGCAAAGAACGACTATCCTTGAGCAAAAATTGGTCGAAAATTGACCAAGATAGACCTCATTAAAGTTTCCCCTAGAAAACTCCACCAAATCTGGCAAACTGGAGTTAACTGGAGTTAAATCTGGCAACTCTGCCGAAAATGGAGGGACTGCCAAAACTGTCGCAAGCATAAGTGCAATTTAATTAAGGCTAACTGTGGATTAACTGTACACTAATCCCGCTTAGTGGGGCGCTTAAGTCCTGGTCTCATGGTAGGGTCACATGGAGGAGGGTTGGCCCCCTCCACTCCATTTGGTTCTACAATGCATTTAAATATAAGTTTGAGCACTAGCCTTTCAAAGTATGAGGGCATGGCCCAACGGTAATGTGCGGGAATGATATGGGGGAGGTCAAGGGGTCGAACCCCAACCTCGCCCCTCACACAATGTTTTTTCACATTTTATAAAACCCATCGAATAACCTTTGTAATTCGTTTAAAAATATATGCCACCATACGCATTAAACCCATGTATAACCTTTGACTTTGGGTTAAATGTATGCCATAACTATATGGTTTTCACTCCACCATATTAAATATGAAACCCACCAATATGTTACCATAAGGTTTGCCATCGTAATAATACTTAGATCATGCGGACTTTAGGAATTAAGCTTAAAATTGAAATGCCACTATAATAAACCTCGAACTTTGTGTTTAATTAAATAATATATGTGGAATATATATATTAGTTTGGATATATATTAATAATAGTTTGGAGGACATTGGGAAATTTTTACCTTCACAAACCAAACTAAGAAATCCAATTATGACACTTGCCACAATCCCATTGGACAAAAACTGAAGAAGATTCTCTGCATGTTGACGAGAATTCCATGTCATCAGTTGCACATGTTCTGCAATATTTGTTTTTTTTAATTTCCCTATTCTGAACGGCGATTAGCAAACCATAACTTCCTCATTTGAACTCGATTTTCAACAAAACGAGTTGCGTTGGATTCCTTGCGACGGGATGATCGATGTCTTCCTGGTTTGGTGCAATTCTGAACGCTTTCATTTCTTAGATAATTTGTGCCCTTGATCCAGATTGTTATCAATTTTCCTCCAAGGAAATAAACAAACCATTAATCATAGTTAGTTTCACCCAATCATTTCAATGGTTCTTCAGTAACTCTATAACACTTTGCCTTAGATGTTTTGAAAAGACCCACTCCCCCTAGTCTCCCTTTTTCAATTGAGGATTTTACTCTTTCATCTAGGTCCACATCATCAAAAGACCTTTTGACCACCACAGGGGACTCAGAGCTTTCACAAGTTGTCTAAAGCAAACTAAGCTCCCTAAGTTAAGACCCACTAGGAGCCAACCAACTAGCCATCAAGGCTATCCAAGAGGTTGAGGGGTTGACATCCCCTATCTTCTCATCCATAACATCATAGTTGATAAAGACCTATAACAACTATAACCATTCACAACAACCAGGTCTAAGAATCTATCAGTTTGAGGCTCAAGTAATCCATTTCATCCCTATCCATAATCATTAAAATCACATCATAAGAGCACATTAAATATCAAGAAGCATGCATGTAAATATTGCACATTCATCATAGTCTAAGTTTACCAATTCTTGCCATGATCATATATCACATAAACCAAGAAGTCCAGTCAACAAACAGAGACATAAATATGCACAACTTATCAATCAGCATTTCTATTTTATTGAACATGATTTACATTACAAAATAATTAATTATATAATTTAAATCAAATTATAACTACAATTGATGAAGGGTGAGACATGTTCCACCCCGTCATAAGCGCAAGTACACTGCAGTCTTTTTTGCAATTGGCCACCCCCAAGCCAAACCAAGAAGCCATGAGTGAATTTTTCACTCAACATTACAGGGAGGATTCATGAGGGTCGTTTTCCATCATCAAACCAAACTCATTGATTCCTCTTGAAATCACACTAAGCTTTAGAGTCTGCCTAACTATTGTGGGTGGTTTCTCAGCGATTTCATGCAAGCACCCAAAGGGAAATTTCTCTCAGGCTATTAGTGGTGTAACAATGAAGTCCATTCTCCATCCACACAATAATCAATATAAGGTCTTTCAACCTATCGAGTCAAAGCCTATTCTCATTCATGGTGTGGCCACAAGGGGCCTGCACAGCACAAAGGAAGCCCTTCTCTAACTCAATAGCCCCTTGGTGCTTCCCTTTTTGTGTTTTTTGTGCATGGTTTAACAAGCTTTCTCATTATTTGACCACATTGGGTCGATTCAACATGGAGGGATCCCTTCTCTAAGTCAATAGCCTCAACACTTCCCTTCTTTAGTGCTTTTATCCACAATTTAGACAAATTCCTTGGCAATTCCAGTTGGCCCTCTAGCACAAGTTAAAGACTAACAATGACTTCTTCAATAAATTAAGGGAACTAAAATCGTGCACAGGTTGTTGCATGATACATAGGGTTTCCTATCCACACGAGGGCCTCCTCTCTATGTCTTTGTTCAATTCTCGCTAGTACTTCTAGTATGAGAAATTGGGTCCCCTTTCTTGGGTTACATCGTCAATCCAAATTCTCCAAAATGGGTACATGGCCCATACCTTAGAGCAGTTCAGTACCATTTTCCCCCATTCTTCTCATAATTGTTGGCAATTGGGTAGTTCAACTACCAACTCAAAAATTTGGACAATTAACTCTAGTTAAGATAGGGAACTTCCCCAAATCTCCATTACAATGTCCCTCCTCCTCATGGCTTCTCATGGTTCGTATGAAGGCTCCACCTCATCATCAACTGTTAATTAAAATATAATTACAAATGTTCTAGATCTTTTAACCAATTTACATTTAATTTCTCATACGGGTATCATTAACATAATTAATTACAATTACAATATCCATGGGGGATTTAAATTCGGTGACTCATAACTAAAAATGACCCTATAAGTGGATTCCTCCATTTTTTCCACTCTTAAAGCATCGAGATAGATGAAAAATAATATAATGGTCCAATCTAGATCATCCACTTATTCTATTTGAGAGAGATTGAAAGCTTTTTTATAGGAAATCATTATCATGATGGAATACCCTAAATAAGAAGTTGAATGTCCATTATCACAAAATGAGGTGGATTGAGGGATTTCAAGGCATTTAAACATCCAATGCTTCTGTTAGGACTAAGTACGAGAGTGGTTGGTCATTCATGAAAGTTTGACAATAATAAGTCGACTACATCATACTATGCTTGCAAATGAAAGTTGCATGATTAAGCTTGTGATGTCAAATTGCAAGTAATTGGAATGTTCTTGTATTGGTTTCTTGTTCAATACAATCTTTTGTCACTCTTCTTCATTAGAAATGGGGAATGTTTCTAGGGATGACAAGCATACAACTTCATACATTGGTAGGAGTTTGTGGGATTTATTCAAAATTACATGCGTCCTTTTCTTGTGGAAATGTTGCTAGCATGCAACTTTTCGATACAAAAATACTTTGTTCAATCTATAAGAAAGTTCTACACTTAAAATTTGATTCTACAAACTTCGACCAAGAAGGTTGTAGTAAATAAATATGTATGCTCTTCAAACTATAGTTTGGTAGGAGCATGTGGGATGCAACTTATTCATGTGAAAATACTTTGTTATCATGAAAAACAAATTACACATTTAAAATTTGGTTGCACAAACTTCAACCAAGGTTGTTTATAGTAAATACATATATATACTGTTAAAATTGGAGACATGGATGGAGGTGGTAAAAGGAGAATGTTATAACTAACCATAAGTTATAACCGGGACCTCTATCGTTTCCCAAAATGGATGGAGGCAATGTTGAAAAACTCCACTAGATAAATGACTCAATGAGACCAAAGTGTGAAAAGCTCAATATCAAACAATTGTTCAAAAGGAAGGTTTTTATTTGCCTTTTCCACATTTATAGAGGTACTCCTACAAATACCCATCAACGATGAAAAACACAAGTCATTGTTTAACCCATAAAATGGTATAATTCACTTCTATCAAGTTTGACTAACCAACAGAGTCAAACTCAAAGCCAAGTTAACTCATTTTAACAAGAAGCCCTAATTTAGTTCATCTAGGGAGCACTCAAAATTCTATGATTTTTGCTCAGTGGATTATGCTGGCAAGCAAAAGGGTGAAGGCCATGAACAAAAATGCACTCAAATAAACTTCTGTAATACCACATTCAAAATGAAACGTGTAAATAACCAACCTAGCTCCTATGGTCTCTACCATAAAATCAATCAAATGCACTTGAAGCCTTCAAGATTTTAGAATCATTGTGTTCTAAAGAGAATACGTCAAGCTTGGCATTGTGCATCCAAAAATTTGGATCGTGACTATTTGAACCCATCACTACAAATGGGTTTAGGTTGAAGGAGTAATTTGGACAATCTCAAAAAAGAAACGTAGTTTGGGTTAATTACCCCTTTGTTGAGAAAAGCAGTTGGCAACAAACTATTCACAGATGAGATGATTTATGGTACAAGGGTTCAAAAAAGTGGGCATCTTGAGCTATGCTTATTCAATCTCGAAGACATGAGGCCATTCATTTATTCCCTCTTACTAGTGTCATATGATTCTATATTATAGTTTATTTAAACTAAACTTGGATGTTCAAGGACCTATTCAAAAATATTGGAAAGTCTTATAAGAAATCATTATTATGATAAAGATCATCTAATAAAGTGGAATGTCCAAGATCATCGAATGGGGTGCATCAAGGGGTGCCAATGCATAAGCCCCATTATTCTCTTTAGACTCCAGCAATAGAGTGGTTGGTCATTCATAACAATTTAGCATCAAATGATCAAGTACTTTGAACTAGGATTACAAATGGATATCACATGGTCAAGCTCATGATGTGGAAATACCAAGTCACTAAAGGTTTTGGGACTAGAATGTTGTATAGTACAATATTCTATTAGTCTCTCTTCTTCATGGGCAAGGGGATCATGTTTGGGGATATGGCAAGTGGGTAATTCTGTAATTTTTTAGGAGTTTCATGAATGTGATCAAACTAGCATGCATTTCTTTCTTGTGCAAATTTTGTTAACATGCAAAGTATCCCATATCCAAGCCTTTGGTCAACCTAAAAGAAATATTTACCTTCACATCAAATTTGGTTATGCAAACTTCAAACCAAACCATTTTCAATAGATATATATATACTCTTCAAATTTTGAGCCGATGCAAATGGAGGTGGAGGAAGCAACATGCCATTAATTTACTAGGGGCTATATAGTAGATGAAAAAGGATGGAGGCAATGTTAAAAAACTCAACTTGATAAACAACTCAATGAGGCCAAAGTGCAAGTGTTCACTAATACTCAAACATTGTAAATTCTTCATGATGAAAATTATTCAGGAGGGAATTTCTCTACCATTTTGGCATCCCTGCTAGTTCTTGCCATCTTTTTTCCATCCACACACAGGTTGGACCCATCAAGCAATTAACAATGTTAATTTAGTGCTATAAAAAGGTCAAATGGAACTTGGTTTGAGCTCAATCAAAAGGCTTAACAACTATACATGCTTAGCAACCAAATGGGTCAAGGCTATGGATAACGTAATCTAGCAAATATTTTTGCAATGCAACTTTTAAAATGCTATGGCTGTAATTAACATAGTTGTCACCATGAAAGTCTTTATGCTGATAAAGTCATGTCCTCAAGAGGACAGGTCAAGCTTGCCACTTTGTACCCAAACAATGGCATTGTGATTATTTGAACCTATCATTGCAGATGAAATTTTATTGCACAATCAATTTGGACTTTCTCAAAGAGCAGGCATTTTGGGTTAACTCCCTCTTTTTCAAAAAATGGTTGGCAATTAAGACTTTCATCACTCCCAAAAACATAAGCTCATTGACCAATTACCTTTTACCACAAAAGTTAAGACAATTTAGATGCTTGAGGACCTGGTTGGAACGTCACCTAAATAAGAGTGGAATTTTCAAGATCACATAATGAGGTGGATCAACAGGTGTCAAAGGCATTTACAAGTAACGCTCTTCTCTTATAACTCAAGAACTACAATGGTTGTCCACTCGTAACAGTATAGCAATAACAGATCAAATATATTGTACTAGGCCTACAAATAGATGGTGCATTGTCAGTGTCACTCGTGGCGTAGAATTGCATTGTTGCTCAGTGGGAGTGGATCGTTATTGAGTACAATATTGTTGGCCTCTCCTCTTCATTAAGAAAGGGATTGTGTTTGGGAGCAAGTGGATAATTGTGTAGGTTGGTAGGAGTATGTAGGATGTAATCAAAATAGCATGCATCTTTCTTGTGAAAATTACTCTAGCATGCAACTTATGGACAGAAATATTTTGGTCAACCTTTGGAAAAAAATTACACCTTACATCAATTTGGTTCTGCAGACTTCAACCAATGCAAGTTTTAGTAAATACATAAATACTCTTAAAAATGGAGCCAGAGCTGATAGGTCTACTTGCTTAGAAATGGTTTTAGTATCACTGCTCTATGGCTCTTCTTAGACATGCCAATCTTGATATGTATATATATTGAAGTATTATATGGTGTATTTTCAAAAAAGTGCATGTTTTATGGAAGAAACATGAAAGCAAGTATACACATACAAAAGACAAACGGAAAAAAAAATCTTTATACAATACACAAGGAAATAATAACACATATAGTTCCCCTAATTTAGTAATCCTGGAAAAAATAATTCAGGAGCCACCAAAACTTCATGAGAGGGCATAAACACCAACAATAAGGGTAAGTGCGAGATTGAGCAGGAATTGAATTCCACCATGAAGCTTATCTATTAATACAAGATTTTATATATGATAAAAACAGATATGTAATTTGACCAAAATCATCACATCCGCAAACATTACTCTGACGAAATATTTTGGCAGTGGATGTGTTGACTATCCATAAAACAAGAAACAGAATAGCAAATGTGGATACCTATTTTTTCCCATCCTCATTTCCTCGGTAGATTACTATTATCACCCTACAAAACGAAAGGAGAGATTGAAGATTGGACAGAAGGAATGCACTAGAAATTTCAACAAGTTTAATGAGTGTCCTTCAGGAATAAATGTAACAACTGCGTGGTATGTTTCAAAATTCAAATCATCAAGTTTTAGTTCATTTCCTCTGACTCGATGAGTATTCACATTCTAGGAAACCTCATCATTAGCTCTACTCCCAAGCTTGCAAGATCTCAAAAACAGTCTATACAGCTGTAAAACAAAGGCACCAAATGACAATCTGACATAGACAGTGAAGTCTTGATATGATGGCCATGTTTTTACTAAAGACATAAACCAAGTTCCAAGAACATAATGATTTAACTAATTTATAAATTAGTTACACAATCCTTTTCAAGTACATGTTAAATAAATAATTATAGTAATCTAATTTTAAGGCCACAGACTAGACAAACACCAAATTGATGTATGAAGGCCCCTTGTTTGTTGGACAAGGGACCCCTCCACACAATGTTTTGACTGCTTAGTCTATGGAATGTATATATCAGATATTGGGGATAGCACATTTCTTAGGTGAAGAAATAGCAATAAGAAACAGTGAAGTGCAGTATAAAACAAATGAACTGCTAAGGATTCGTAACAAGAAATATCAATATTAGGATATTATATATAGAGAGAGACAGAGACAGACAGGAGAGAGAGGGGAAGAGAGACTACGCAATATTTCTTGCCATTAATAATGTCAAATCAAACATCCTTTCAACTGCAATAAAATGCATATAAAACAGGTGCACACTTATATATCAGTGCCTAAAGCAGAGCAAAGTAAGTTCCCAGAACCATTCATTCCCTGGGACAACTCATGAGCACCATTATCAATCCAAACCTGTAAACAGTCAATCTGTGTCCAACCATGAACCTTCATCTATCAGAACAAAAAGCTATGACAGCAATAAATTCAAGGAACATAAACCATAATACTATTTTGAAAAGGTAATATCTTAGGAAACACGTTATGTCTAGAATTCACTCCCTTGTTTCAGTCCCTACCTTTTCTCATGCATCTAAAAGATTGAGCTTACTGCTTTCTTTATCTCAAGGATACATAACAATTAAGAGTAAGATAACCCTCTCAGGCTCACTCTCCTTGTACAACTGGACATAACAAGTCACTGTCTTGTTCTGTGCACACAATTCTCCAACTAGATTTTCCATGCACACACTGCTCTAACTAGCGTTGATCCCTGTTAATTTGCATGCACATATCAATTCCTTAAGAAGTGCATTCCTTATTGCAATTCCTAAACAACATCCCAACTTGACAACACTAGTTCCACAGTTGACTGATCCCTTGTTGACTCTTCTTACATCTAAATGGACTTAAAACAAATTAATACGAATATCCCGAGGCATGCTTATTATTTCTGCAATTTCTACCAACAACACATTCTTAACTGCTATGTTCCACTGTCAGTTTGCACCAACTGTTCTTTCATCTGATACTTGAAACACTACCAGTTTTGAACCACTATCAAGCTCAAGCATTATAATGTCTCCTGTTACCAGAGACATGAAAATGCACTCCCGATCTCAAGACCATGCCATATAACATGCAGAGTTGTAAAGTTTGAAACTAAAAAAAATTGTAAAGAAACAAATTTTGAAGTAATATAATCCCACTAAATTATGAAGCTTCCTAAGGTTTTGTATAAATCTAACCAACCTTCAAATGCTCTGTTGTGAGAGAAAGTACATTGCCAAGAGTGATCTCAGGGGGATTTGCTAGATGGGAGCGTAAAAGATCTTAGACGATGGCCTGATGGGTTTGGTTTTGGAAAGAATATTGTGAAGATGGAAGGTCAAGCTTTCCCATTGCTTTTCCAATAATAATTGTATATTCAACAATGAAGATGATTCTTGCAGTTCTTGCCCACTTCTTGCAAAATGCCCTTTCAAGATGGTATGCTTCTGTTGTGCTTTCATGGCTGCTAGGATTTCATCTCATCCTCTTAAACAATTTCAGCTCGGGACTCCATGGTTGGTCCCTCTAATGACATTGTAGCATAAGGTTTACAGTCATTGGGGGTGTCCTATGCAACCTTTATTGCACATCTTTGAAGAACATATGACAAGCATCATCATGGATCATAATTTTGCTGCACAATTCAAAAGTTATTGCGGGGCAGCTAATCGTCTTCTCACCAGAAGTCATTCCTACCATGATTTGGCCTACTATTTATATGCATGCCATGCAGGGTCTCTTCTTGCTGTGATCTGTTTGGGGGCCTAAACATGAGATTCCCAATTCCTTGTTTGTAACTCATGAGGATTAAACTTGTGTTCTGTGACCTTAAAGAGTAGCCTGTAGTTTTCAAAAAAGTTTGCCAGTCACAACTGCCCATACCTGCAAATTGCCCCAATGCATGTCTTGGAATTGTAAGTATCCAGCTCCTGACACCATATTCGTCCTCCAGGCAATAGAATCAGAAGACCATCTTCTTCATGATAGCCCTTCTAGCCTATCTTTCTAAGAAGACTAGAAATACAACAACAGGCACAAGAAATCAAAGTTAAATAAGCTCAAAAGAGGAGTACCATGCATGGGAATGGAGATAAAGAATAGTCACAAATATAAACTATTATTAGTCATAAGTTGTAATTGAGCAGATCTGAACATATAACTTTTAAGAAAACCAGGATAACCTATTTGCACCACATCTGAAAGTAAGCAGTCAATGTACAACAGAATGCAGAAAACATATGCAATGCAAACTCTATAATTCTATAAATGTTTGCACCACATCTGAAAGTACGCAGTCAAAGTACAACAGAATGCAGAAAATATATGCAATGCAAACTCTATAATTATATAAATGTGATGTTACAGTGATGCATTACTTTGTCATTCTATAAATGTAATGTTGCAATTATGCATTAGAGTGAAATCCTGGACTACCAGCTGTCAAAAACTAGGAAAGAAAGATGTAACATGTTTGTCCACATACCACATTGGAATATCATATGTAAAGAGAGAAAAAACAACAGATATCCGAGTGGTATTAATAACTATACCTAATCTATCATCCAGATCTCAAATCAACATCAATGCTGCACGCAGTTAATAAAGCATTATAACATACTTGATGAACAAAACCATCTCCATTGAAAACTGTTTTGTGGTATGGACATCAAACCCTCACTAACTTTGTACATTTAGCTATAAAAAATGACAATCACCAGTCAAAAGTATCCAGGTCTTCGCCGCTTTGTGCCGGCATACAAGGAATGCAAGAAACATTTTCCATAGATCCAGGTTGATTCAACATAAGGTACACATGGAAAGGAACCTTTGTTAAAGATTCTCCAATCACAAATCAATTGCCGAGTCACTACAAGTGAAACCTAAAATCAAGTTATTCACCAGTTGAAGCTGATGAAACTGTGTATGATACATTTCACGTCTACTGTTCCTGTGAGCCAACTTCTACAGAAATAGGTTATGGAGACATCATCCACTTTGCGAAGGCATAAACTCAACTGCAAACTGTCTTCAGCCGTTTTGCAGCTTGCACAAATCCAGTTATCACCTGCAACTCATCCAATTGCTTTGGAAAAAAACAAAAACACCAACATTTTCCATGAGTCAGACAAATTAAACCGGTACTTAGTCTTAATCAGAGAACACCAAAAAAAAAATATCCAGACACTAAAAATATATAGTATGTTACCATCCTAGACAACCAACTTTCATGTGCACAAGAGAGTTTACGGGCCTGTGTGTTGCATTCCTTTCTGTTAAAAAGATGGGTTTTGAAAAAAATTATTCCTTAAAAGCCTATCAGGCACAGACATTAGGCTGCCCTGACAAACTCATGATAAGCTCCAACACCCTTATACTGAATGTGAATATCCTATATTCTAGTAACTCGATACAGAAAGACCAGAGTATATCTCAGTCCCATAACCTTATTACTGGACACAAAAACAACAACTTTGGCACAAATGCTGAAAACCATCAAGCATAGCCAAGGACATCAAAACAAAAGAAACAATAGCAGTAAATAGAAAATTTATAGTAGCATATGACGATTAAAAAATTTGCATAGTATGATAGATGAAAATCTTCATCATTCAACTACACAGGAATACCATCGGACAATTAGCAATCACTTGTTTGCAACAATAATACAAGACAATGAAAAGAATTCCTGAAAATAAAGCTAACACTCCATAACTACAATGCAAAATCTAGAAGTTACAAATGGGATAAGATTTAAAAAAACGTTGTAATAAAAATCCAGAAAGAAAAACGTTGTTCCTAGAGAATGCAAACAAAGTCAAATAGAAAACAGTAAAAACCCATATTTGTAATCAAAATCCTAAAAACGTGTCTCTGCTTAAAATCATCAGTTTGCATGATTAATGGATTAAACTTTTGAAAGACCTTATCAATATTGGGAAAAAACACTGCATATGTATGTGTAAACTCTTTAACAATTGTAATTTTGTTGAGCATTCATGACTGCTTTACAGCAACAACAGTAGAGATGACATTAAAGTTCTTCATAATGCGGTCTGAACAAGAAGAAATATGTGCAGAAGCCTGAACGATAAACTACTCTGACTCATTATATCTAAGAGAATATGATTACCTGTGAAATAAAGTGTCTTTCAACAGCCCCAACTAATTGATCCTTCGAAGGATTGGGACCAACTTCAACCTGTTTGAGGAGCAGAAATAAAAGAATTTTCAAGGTGCAAGAAAAGGCAGAAGGCAGATAGCATAAGACCTGAATCCAAGATACACTGAATAACTCACGAGATTGAAATGCCTCCAATATCTCCATAAGGCCGATGTTTCCAATTTGCTCAAGTCCACCTTCTGAATCATGCAATACATGCAAAGTCAGCAATTCCACCATTAGGATCACTAGCATGCAAACATAGACACATTTGCTGATGTAAATTTACAATGCAGCAACCAAAGTGTGAACTCCAGAAAAATAGCCTTCAAATAACAGAGAATGCAAACATAAGACTCTTTGCTAATGAAGAATTGCAAAGCAGCTTTATATTGTAATCAGTGTGGATATAAAACCAAATAAAACACTGCAAAATAATCAAAATCCAAAATATGCTAACATAAACCCATTTTCTAATGCAGAAATTCAATGCAGCCTTATAATGCAATTAGGATAAATAAAAAATCAAGTAAAATGCCCCAGGCAATATTATCAAATAACATAAAATGATAAACCTAGAGCCATTTGCCAATGCACAATTGCAATGCAGCTTTATACTGCAATCAGGGTGGGTATAAAATTAAGCAAAATACCCTGTACAAAATAATATATAAATGCTCTTGCAAATAATGTAATGCAGATGTATACTGCTAAAGCAAATAATGTAATGCAGCTGTATACTGCTAAAGCAAATATTGTAATGCAGCTATATATCACAATTCAGGGAAATATGCAATCAAGTAAAATACCCTGTACAAAATTATCAAATAACAGTGCAACTATTATAAACCCATTTGCTAATGCAAAATTAGCAATGCGGCTTTATATTGCAATCACAGCAAGATTATAAGATAACAAGACCACCATCGTGTTAAATGTATTTCAAATACACCCATCACACAAAGGTGGATCTCTTCTGCAAGAGAGGTAAATGGGAAATGAAAATAAAAGGCAATGCAAGATTCTCTGAAGAGAGATCTGTAGGGTCTCTGTATCATGATTTTTTCAGGGAGATTGCTCAAAATGCAATTATTCGCATTAGGGTATTGTAGTTCCACATAGGATAGGATTATTTGCATTTCATTGACATAAAATTATTCTCCCCAAAATGCATTACAAATCAGATTCCAAATATAGAAATGGAAAAAAAATAACACAGAGGGTTGCAAATGGCAATTTACTAGCATTCCATGCGAATGGAAGTTTGACCCGCTGGATTGCAATTGAGAGGCGTTATTATTCCTGCTGCTTGATGCTCCTAACACACGAGGCCTCGATTTGGTCTTATAAAGCTTTTGCAAATCATCACAAACTTCAAGCATAAAAAGAAAGTTAAATCAATATCAATAACCATAAAAAATCCATACCCACATTGCTGAACTGATATTTAAAAATAAATACATAAAGGAGGAGCACAAAAACGACCTAAATCCGAGCTGTTATTATTGGATGAAGGGTTTTCGCATTCATTATCAGCGTCATCCTCCTGACCAGAGGGCAGTTCAATCACACTCAAGGCATTCCTTTGCAACTTAACCTCTGCTCCATTAGTGAGAACCTACAGACAGAAAAATACCAAACAAAAAAACCATTATGCATGCCTGGTAAAACAAAAGCAGTGGGATCAGCATAACAACAAAAAAAAATGAATGAAAAAAATACCAGCCAATGCCAGCCAAATCCAACGGCTTTCTTGACTGTGCCATGGAGGCCGAGCAACACAGAGTTAGTCCGATTGTTGCCTGTAACAACGACTTTAGTGTTCTTGGGAAGCACTGATAACTCTACATCCTCCTCCTCCCCATCGCCACAAGGAGAGACGGCTGAACCCTCAGCCTGCATTTACTTGTAAGCGGATGAATACCAGATCAAATCCAGAGGCCACCCAATCCCCCTCCTCCCTTCCCTTCAGATGCCAATGATAAGCACAACAAAGCAATTACCTCATCTCATCCCAAACTCAACTCTATACAAGAAGATTACAAACCCCCTTGCTTTCTCTTCTTCTTCGGCTAAATGCCAAATGAAATTTATATTAAACCCAGGACACCACCTAATCGTTGAAAGGGACGGAATAATTACATAAATCCAATCCTTGGGTGACAAGTGGACAGATGTGCACATGTGGTTTTAACCCTAAATTTTGCATTTCCTCCCTCGCACACCCACATGGTATGATGGTTAACCAGGACCCACCCACTCACTTAATGTGCATGTGGATACATAAAGGTTTCACTGTTAGCAGGTATTTATTTATTTTGAAAAATACTGCCAAAATGGTGGGTAAATTGATTTTAAACCATTTGGGCTTTGACATGTTAAACTTGATTTCTTTCATCATTTTCGAGGTGGACCCAAATGTTGTTGGATTATGCAAGTGTTTGCAGAGGAAGGACCTCTGATCCTCTTAATACCTCATATTAAGGGTACGGGAAGGGTGAATGACAACTAAGTTGTTGGAATGATGATGATATATTACTGAATTATATATTTGATTGTAAAAGTTTAATGTTGAATTAGATTTTACCTATAACATATGTTTTCACATAAGCAAAAATTTAGGTTGAAAAGTTTTATTAAAGTATGTTTATCTTATTAATAAGGAAAGGGGTGGGGTCCTTTCAAATCTTTAGTAGTTTATGTTAGTAATAGTATTTTTTGAAATTTGGTTAGGGAGTGAGGTGGGGTGGTGATGGAAATAGAAAATGATGAAATGTAAATGTGTTAGTTCTTTAATAACGATGGCAGAACAATAGGATATTTTCATTTTAAATTATGGTGGTTTCTCTATGTTTAATGGTGTTGTAGTGATCTCGAGCTTAATCTTATTGATCCCAGGTTAGCAAGTCTTTTTGGGAAAGACCTCTCTTAGAGGGAAATAGAAGAACTGCAATTTTACAAGTTAGGGCTAGTTACTGGGAAGAGAATGGGCATTGCACTCTAGGTGAAGGCTCAATTTAAATTCAAAATTTCGGTCGATCCCTTTTATAGTTAAGATGCCTTCATAACTGGAGGGGCACTATCTGTTTGTGACACAAATTGCTTAGAACGTGATAGTTAAGGGAATAGGTGCAACACGTGGAGGAAAGAAGGAGTGAGGGCATGGGTAGACAAGACATGCCTCATCGTCATCCCATCCATCCCACCTCACCAAAGCAAGGTGAGAGGTGAGGATAGTAGAGGACCAGTATCGCAACCGAGTCTTTGTGAAGGCACAAAATTTGATGAAGAAGTGGCAAAATAGGTGGGGACAAAATGCAACATCATATTGAAGGACCAAATCATGGATGCATGGATGGATGGGTATCAAACTCGTCTATTCCCGAACACGTGATACAAAATTATATAAACTTATAGAGATGTATTTGATGACCAAAGTCATAGTAGCCCAACCACTAGAGAAAACATAAAATAGGCATGAAGATTTCATGCACACAATTAAGATCTTTAAGGGCACTAATGTGCATAAGAGTTCATGGAGTCAGTTTCTCAATAACACCTTCCATTGCTTGAGGATGTAAAGCGGGATCAAACAAACCTAACTGGGAGCACCCCTGCCAATCCAATTATTCTAGAGGAGGAAGATTTATCGCCTAGGCCACAGAAGCAATGTATTTCCCATGAGGTGCAAGTTGAATGGGTCAAGGCAACTGAGCAACTCATGATCCCCCAAATAATAAATAGCCTGGTGTAAGCTAACAATAGATACATATGATTTTCAATTTTTTTCTCAAAACAAAGGAAATGGCTCTCCACTGCTACAAAAAGAAGTTGATAGCAAACTATATGATATATATTCAAATTTTCTTGCAAGAAGCATGTTTGACAAAAACACCTAGAATCCTAATGACACTGAAAAACATAGTAGTCAACAAAATATATATTATTATCTTTCTCTTGCCCAATGTCTAAAAGAGGAAAGTTTTGTAATTTAGTGACCATCAATTCCTTCAAGTGATGCATTGTTTCAGCTTATTTGAGTTCATCCTAGGTAGAATTTTCTGTAGCCTATTATTTGAGGCTAAGGATAAAGAGTCCTTGTGAAGATTTAAGGCCAAATTTTGTAGCATATTGCTTTCAACTTCTAAAATTTTAGTCATTTTCTCGTGATGGACTAGTAAACTCATTATGTTTGCATACTAAGACACAATGCTGCTCATTTTTGTGCAATGTTTGTGCACTTCCATTGTAACTGAGAATCACTAGCTCCTTAAGGTTGAATGTTTTCTTTATGTCTTCTCAAAAGTCTTGTGAATTCCAAAATGTCTCGATTCTCCACAAAATGTATGCTACTATCTAAATCAAACAAGATATTGTGGGGCCAAAGAGAAGGATTTTCCGAACAAAACAAAGAAATATCCAACCCTACACCCACTCTAAAACTTCAAAGGCAAATTAAAACCACAACCTAAGATTTTTGCACTATGAACCAAGATGAAGCAAACCCAAGAAAGGATCAACAAGGAAAGAAAACTGAAGCCAGAATGTAAAGAAACTTGAGATTCAAAGAAAACTTCCCACAAAGAAAAGAATGGGTGTCTTCTCCATAATTCAAACATGGTATCTTTGCTACATTCATGTGAATGGATCCCCAACACAAAATTTTAAAACCAAAATAGAGAAGTAATTCAAAAGCAAAGTTAACGCTTACCAAAGGGTCAACCACCTCCAATTTAAGATTAGGACCTAAACCAATTTTTTAAGGGGAGAGGCTCCTTCTACAGTCAGGCATGATGTGTAAGGGTGGGCGTCCATCATCAAAGTTTCATTATGATGTATAAGGGTGTACGTCCATCATCAAAGTGTAAGGGTGTACATTCATCATCAAAGTTGAAATTTTTCTCATGTTGGCCAAAAAAAAAAAAAAAAAAAAATTTAAAAATTATACAAAACATTTAAATAATGTCTGCTCATAAAAAAAAATTGCACTTGAAGAAATTGGATACCTTGTAGCTCTATGTATGATGGATCTATGTTGGTTAACCTTAAAATCATGTCTATAATTACTTTGATAAACATGTGTATTTTGAAATTAGAAGGAAGCTTCCATTGCATGACTTGGATGCATTCAAAAGTCATCCTCCCTTTTAGTCATCTCCTCATCATCCACTTTTAAATCTCATTTTTAGTCATTATCGTCCACTTAAAAAAAAAAAAAAAACATCAATAATCCTCCTATCTAAATTATATGCAATGACTTGAATAAATTTAGGTGGGCACTAACATTGATAATTATGCAAATTTACGTCTTTACTCCAACCTAAAATGCAAAGAATTGCATAAATTATGGTGGGTAGTAACTCTTGGTAAATATGTTTATTATGTGGTGTCCCTTTTTCAAAATAAGTCTCCCACAATTTTAATTTAATTATCACTAATTATTAGGTGGATGGTAGAGATTTAATCTCCATGGAGTATGTTGGAATGTTCATAGTAATATTCATAGATCAAGGGTTACGATTTATCTCCAGGTTAGTTATGCTAAAGGGTTAAAATTTATCTTCAAGTTAGTTGTGTTTTTTAATTAAAGAAAATGCCATATCAACACATGTAATATTATGCACCTGGCATTGATAAGTGGTGGCATTGACCCATCGTATTATAAGAAGAGTTATTTACAGGTGGGGGTGAATTTTCATGTTTAAGAATATTGTTACATATTTTTTAAAATGTATATATGTTTAACTAATATATTAATTCTTTAAGTATGAGAGGTTTTCGTGCATTATGTTAGATATCATTTTTGGGATTCAATTGCTTTAAGTAAGTCATTCATCTATGACCATTTCCATGAGAGGTAGTCGTAACTGACTAATTTCTCATGATTTTTGAATAGTCCCCTTAGCACTCTTTGCGTCGGGTGATGCTCATATTAATTCTTTTTATAATTGATAACAATCACTTCAAAATAAAGTTATAATTTAGTTAACTTTTATGATGATTACTTTTTTGTTTTTTATTTTTATTTTATTTTGATTTTGATTTTTTTTTTTACTTTTTTTTTTAAATTTGTGCAATGTGAGATGTATAATGGGGTAAGTGTTTTGATGGTTATCATGGATTGATGCATATGGGTGTTTACTAGTCATTTAATTTATATGGTTTCACTAGTTTACCTTAATATAAAGACGGTCTAAAATAACTTTTGGATTAATGCCTAGCGACATTTACTAACCATTTAATTTATATGGTTGTCCTTGTTAACAACATCATCTTTGTAAACAACATCCAAGTCGGCTTCAACTCCTAATAAACTTCAAGTAACAATATATCTATGATCTAAAATTTTTAAACTCTTTAACAATAATTTATCGCATAAAACAATTTTAAGTTTTCCAAAAACACACCATAAACACGTTTTTTTTGTAAGCTTACTTTCTATTACGATTATAACAATATTTACATTACATATAGTAGAAAAGCGCCTCAAAGAGCTTTTGTCTGTTGATTTGGAAACTAGACAAAATACAGAATCTGAGGTTCCAACATATGACTATAAAAATTTACAATATATACATGATATGTCTAATAAAACTAAGCAAAAAATTGGGCAACTTGGCCCTATAAGCTACGATGACATATGACATGATATGTCTAATAAAACTAAGCAAAAAATTGGGCAACTTGGCCCTATAAGCTACGATGACATATGAAAGCCTATGTGCTTAATTCACTTGAGCTGGAGGAGTAGGATTGACTGGGGAAGGTGGACCACAGTCACACAGAAGGATGCCTTTGATGCGGTGCAAGTGCTCATCCATAATCTAATAAAGCAAATGCAATTCCTCCATCTAGAGGAGGAGTACATCATGACTCTCATCGTGTTCAAACAATAATTTTCCCAACAACTCCTTGATATGCCAATAGAGATCAACAATTAGAAAATATTAATTGTGACGATTGGGGATTCAGTTGGAGATGGACACCAAAACCTTGAAATCAAATCTTCATGTTCATCGATCACTTCTTATTCAGTGTCCTATATTTCATATTGCACCACCAGGGGAGTGTGTGATCGATACCTTTCTGAATCAGCATGTGCTTTGGCTCGAGCTTGAGCATTTTCGAGGCCATCAAAGCCTCCAACTCCCTATCTAAAGCATCCTTTCTAATGGGGCATGACTGATATATGGAGATCACAAAAGGATAGAAAGTGAGGCAAAGCAAGACACTCAAGGAGGAGAGGTTGAGAATCACTGTAGAAAATGGAATGGATGACAAGAGGGCGAAGAGGCTTCCTTTGGTAGAGGATGTAGGAGGAACATAGTGCAAGAGGAGAGAATGCCATGTTGAACCCAAATTACATAAAATCCATGCACAGAACGAAAGAGCCATAATACACAGGAGAATTACCTGAAAAACAGAGTGTTGTCTAATTGAGAGGGTTGATGCCCCGAACACTTGTCAAATCGCTAGAGATGAACTAGCCACAACTTGTTGGAGATGGGATCCCGCGAAGTAAGCAACAAATAAATACTCCGCAGATCGAGGAGCGGAGCACGCAGCACAGAGTCTATTTTGAGTCTTAGGGGCTTTGGGGTGGATCAAAGCCCCTTATTATGTAATGGGATGGGATTATTTTGTCAACGTTGGACTCCGCCCATGGTTTTGGACCATGGTATTGTAAATGTCAAACCTATATAAGGAGTCTAGGTAGAGTTCACAAATAATTCATTTGGATGTGAGACTGTTTTGAGTCAGAGTCTGTGTTTGGGTTAGAGGAAAGGCTCCTGCAGTTGTGTGCACAGAGACCTTAGGAAGTCTCCAATTGTGTGCGCAGACCCCTGTAGTTGTGTGCACAGGGTGGAACTAAACGTATGAGAAGGATTTGGATAATAATGAAATAACTATTGGATAGATCTGAGTTCTACTTATGTGTTTGCTTTTACTTACTATTTATGAATGTCTATGTTGAATAAAGGTTTTTGATCTGTAATTGAATAACACATTCTAGTTTATGGTTGTTTACTTTGTTTAATGCATGTATAAGTGATATCATGCAGTCTGTTAGTAAGTTCAACGGATGTGTTGAACAACGCTTGTATTATTGATAGATTTGACCTGCGAAGCTCTGTAAAGAAGGAAAAGCCATAAATCCACAATCCTCTATCCCTTTGGATGCAAAAACATGGTTCTAGCATCCCCTTATATTGCCTCGGGTGAGACTTCGATTTTCTCAAGCAGGTCGCTGTCGAAAGGGCCGGTAATAGTGGGTTTTGTTGGACTGCGCAATCACATTGAACCTGGGTTTAGGCCCCATCAATCCAACAAATGGTTTTGTTGCTGGGACCGGGATCTAACTGAGGGATAGTTGGATGTGGAATCTGTCTAAGCAAGAGATTTAAGATTGGGTAAGTCTAAAATAATGTGAGTTTGTTGTGCAAGAAAATAGAAACCCGCGCATCTCTACTAAGCATTGGTTACAGAAGTATATCTATACAGATCAGTACAAGATCTTTTTCACATCATTTGCTAGTGAGTTGTACGAGTGGATATTAAGATTAGTTGTGTAGATGGGTCGGTTCAATAATAAGCTAACTGCATAGACCCCATATCTAATTGAGAAGTTGAAAAAGACTAATAATGAGATCAAAAGGGTTGCTGATTATTGGATAGAAAATATCCTTGGAGGGTTTATCACTAAGTTCGTGATCGATACTTCTGTGTCTTATAGCGAAGCAGAGCACAATTTCTTTAGAGGCCTTAGAGGTAAGTACCTAAATTCACTGAAGTTTTGGATTAGAATGCTATTGTGTGAAAAAGGTATACTACAGATGCACTCAAATCGATGTTCAAAGAAAGAGAACTAAGTTGGTGCTACACGGAGCAGTAAAAGATTCAGAACATATTGGGGTACTTACGTTGAAACTAAATATCGTCCAATGTTTGGGTCTAAAGAAAGAGAAAGCAACCCCGCTAACCCGAGAAGTCTAAGATCTGAAAGTCAACAAAGCACTGCGGAGATTCCCCAGCCTTCCACCCCCATCATCACCCCATCCCATTATGTTCCTCCACCTCCACCTCCCCCGTTCACCATATCCCAACCCCCCTAAGATGCTTGTGTTCAAGGGATCGGATGATCTAGAACAGTTTTGGTTTGTTGCATAAGCGATATGGCGTTCACAGAATATTACAAATGAAAATATGATGAAATCACAGTTGGTTACGATGCTGCAAGACAGAGCATTGTCCTAGTACATGAAATATGTTACAACGAATGCAAATTCTTCTTTGGCTGAGATGAAGACCGCGCTGAACGTTGAATTCAAAAAACCAAATTTGCAGTCCCAATGTATCACATAGATCAAATAAATTAAGCAGCTGGCTACTGAGACCATATGGGAAATAGATTAGAGGTTTAATACACTATTGATCCATATTAGTTTCAAGATCTAGGATGAATAACATAGATAATGTTTCATTGTTGGATTGTTGCCACATCTTAGATTTCCATTATCACAACAGAAGATTGCAACTCAGGATGAAGCGTTGGAGATCGCGATGAAGCTTGAAGCTTCGCTAGTAGTTGATACAAGCATAAGAGTGCATTAGATTCAGACTCAGTTGGCGAGCTTGCATATGGAGCTCCAAGATCTAAAGAAGGGAAAGGAGGTTTTCCCAGAGATGAGAAAGAAGGTCTGGTGTATCAAATGCAAAGTGAAGGGTCATTATAAAGATAAATTCCCTGTTTGTAGTGATTATTTGAACGTTGGGATGTCAAGTCCATTGAAGCCTGGATCGAGCGTAGGGCCAAGTATAGGGCCCCATGTATGGTGTAGCTTATGTGAAATTGCATGCCAACATTCCACGGACTATTGTCACCTACTGCAAAAGTTTGTCAGATCGCCAAAGCAATTGTTCTGCAATTTTTGCAATTCGGTGGGACATGATGAGAAACATTGTAAGAGTTATGATATGATGATGCAGAACAGTCCTGGTGCATATTGAATGCAGGTAGAAGTGCGTGAAGCTTCGGGTTCACCGACTATTCGAGGAGGTTTCCTAGGCCGAGGAGGAGGCGCAGGTCGTGGACAAGGGCAGAGCATATGTTACAACTGCGGATAGCCAGGACATTTTGCGAGGGATTTTCAGAATCCTACTACAATTTCCTGTAACTATTGTCAATAATTTGGTCATGAAATCGAAGATTGTCCCATTTTGTTAGCTAAAATGCAAGAGAAGCACAACCAACAGTCGTCTTAGAACATACAAATTATGAGGGTTGAACCGCTCCAGGATTATCCTAGTGTTAACATAGTAACGCGCAGTCGTGTGAATACTATAGGAAACCACACGGAAGAAAAGAGGATTGTGATGAAGACATGGGTAAGGAAAGTTGAAGATAAGAACAATGAGTTTAATGTTCAGCCCGAGAAAGAGACATTCATGGAAGAAAATAAGACATTAATGACTCCTAAATCTGATCATTCTATCTTGGTGTATTTCTTGCAGACATGTATGAAATTTGCTGAGGGACCAAAAGGTTGTAGAAGGATTGTAGGAGTTGATAGATAACTACGCTGGCAAGGAAAGCTGCAACTGGAACAATGCGCAGTAAATAAGGTGTACAAGAACAAGAAAAGGATTGGTCAAGAGATGCAATTGACTGCAGAGGTTGGAGATTATGAGATGGATCAAGTCATTCTGGATCTAGGATCAAATGCCAATGTTCTTCCAAAACAGACATGGGAGTGAATGGGAAGGCATAAGCAGCAATGGTCACCAATTCAACTGAGGATGGAAAATCTATAGAAGATCATTCCTATGAGGCTATTGTAGGGGATCAACGTAGATATTGATGGAGCCAACGTGTTGGTTGAATTCGAATTTATCGAGATCATTGATGATAGTAATATGTACCATGCGCTATTGGGATTTGATTAGGCTTCTGACATGGATGATATAATCAACCTGAAGAAGATGCAGATGATCTTTGAAAAGAATGGTACCTGAGTTGTTGTGCTATTAGATCCTTATGAAGGTGCACGCTATATAGAGCATGCCCAACATGAGTATGGGGATGTTGAGATTGATCAGATAAATAAGCGCAGGATGAAGACTGGATTAACCCCACCGCGAATTGTAGAATATGTTGGAAGCGCGATAGTTCGTGTGTTTCAGATTTCGATTAAGCGCTGGAGCATTGGAAAAATCACATGCATGAAGTCACTACTAAGCGTTGTAATAGAGTCACCAAATCTCTGTGTTGTGTCCACTCGGAAGTGCGTGACTTGCCTTTGTATGATGGAACGGGGAATGTTGTCTTGTTTCTGGAAAAAATTGAGCAAAAAAGGTGCCAGAGGACCAAAGATACGAAGATTTGGACTTTGCATTAAGGTATACTCTAGCCCGATGGTGGGTCGTGCACAGAGAAATTTTAGGAGGATGGAAGGAGTTTTGCAAGTTGATAAGGCTTAGGTTTGGTCATGTTGATATGAAGATCATGGAGAAGTATGATGGTTAGAAGGATCCTTGCAAGAATTTGGCTCGTTGGACTGCAACTTGGGGCATCGAACTTCAACCATAATGGGTGCATGTGTTCTTTCATTCCTTGGAGATGATACCTCAGCAATGGTATCTTGAAACAGAGTTGCACCATGGCACTACGGATTTGCACGAGATGATAGAAGGATTATTGTTAATTTATAGCTTCGCTGATGGCTGGGAGTGTATTAATGAGGCCCTTCGAGAAGTTAAGGTAGGAGTATTCTGAATTACCAAGGAGCCAAGGACGTTGGTACAACCTGATTGGGTTGCACATTTGGAACAAGCCCGTGAATGTTACAATTTGACTACAAAGGAAGGTGAGGAGGATCCACACGACGTTAAAATTCCTGAGTCAAAAGGACAACGCAAGGTTGCAAGGCCCGAGATAACAATGCTGGATATAGCACAACCTGTCAGGATTCAACAAGTCAACATAGGCTCAAAGGCGGAGCCCAAATTTTCCAAGATAGGGGACTATTGGGATGATGACACAGTAACAAGGTCACTAAACTACTGCATGAATACCAGGACTAGTTCTCTACAAAATCCTCAGAGTTAAAAGGCATTGTGGGTGACCTAGGAGTGATGCACATCACTTTGAAGCTTGATGCAAATCCAGTCAAGTAGCATCCATATCAGCTGAACCCAAAGTACAAGGAGAATGAGAGGGAAGAACTCAAAAAGATGCTTGACGCTGGCATCATTAAAATAGTTGAGGAGTCTGAGTGGGTTAGCCCTATGGTGGTCTAAGAAAAGAAGACTAAGGGTGAGATACAAATTTGTGTTGATCTCCGCAAGCTGAATGATGCATGTGTCCAAGATCCATTTATGACACCATTCACGGACGAAGTATTAGAGAATGTTGGTGGGCAGGAAGCCTACTTATTTGCGGATGGATTCTTAGGGTATCATCAAATCAAGGTTGTGTCGGAAGACAGGAGCAAGACCACCTTTGTTACTGAGTGGGGATCCTTTCAGTACACTGTCATGCCATTTGGTTTGAAGAATGTACCAGCTATATTTTCCAGGGTTATTGTTGCAGCTTTCAAAGAATATATCCATAAGTTCCTGGAAGTATATTTCGACAATTGGACAATCTTTGGCATGTTAAAGAAGCATGTCTCTAGTCTACGCTTGATGCTGGATACCTACAGGAAGTATCAGATCTCATTAAACCCGAAGAAGTGCATTTTATGTGTACCATATTGTGTTCTTTTGGGACATATTGTGTGCAAACAAGGATTGATGGTAGACCTTGTGAAGATTGGCGTGATTATCAATTTGGAACCCCCAACAAGTGTAAAATATCTACGCACAACGTTCATACATACAAACTATTACAGAAAGTTCAGTAAGTCGTACACACAGATTAATGTGCCCATGGATAAATTATTAAAGAAATATGTCAAGTTCTTCTGGGGTGACGATTGTCAAAAGAGTCTCGATATACTAAATAAAAAATGGTGACTGGGCCTATTCTCATCTTCCCATATTGGAAGAAGGCATTTTGTGTACATGTCGATGCGTCATGCATAGCTTTGGGAGTTGTGTTAGCGCAACATGGAGAAGGAGATATTGATCACCCTGTAGCTTTTTTAAGAAGGAAGTTTTCTAAAGTGGAAAGGAACTACTCCACCACAGAGCGTGAAGGGCTAGCAATGGTATATGCGCTACAAAAAATCAGACACTATCTATTGGGTGCACACTTCAAAATATTCACAGATCATTATGCTTTGAAGTACCTGGTCAACAAGCCTGTGTTTGGGGGGAATATTTTTCGATGCATGTTGTTATTCCAAGAATACGATTTCGAAGTAATTTTCAAGCCAGGACATTTAAATGTCCAACCAGATCATCTGTCTAGAATTGAGACAGGGGAGGAACTGACAAATCTTGAGGAAGGATTACCTGATGCGCATTTGTTTGCTATCAAAGTTGCAGTTGAGCATTTCCTGGATATCATTTAGTTTCTTTTGAAGGGAATCA
Source organism: Pinus albicaulis (assembly GCA_034641835.2). Classification (NCBI taxonomy): domain Eukaryota; kingdom Viridiplantae; phylum Streptophyta; class Pinopsida; order Pinales; family Pinaceae; genus Pinus; species Pinus albicaulis. Next base: position 256,562,524 of record CM076584.1, on the reverse strand, counting down.
CACCTGTAGAATACACTACGCAACAGGGGAAAGAGTTGGTCGTAAGGGTGACAAATTTTATTCTGATTGCAGGACACCTGTATAAAATGGGGGCTGATGAGATCCTACGAAGATATGTTCCTAAGCATGAACGACATAACATACTGGTTGAAGTGCATGACATAGTAGCTAGAGGTCACTACGCAGGAAAAGCTACTGCGCGGAAGATTCTGCGCATTGGACTATGGTGGCCTATGGTACATAAAGATTCAAAGGAGTATTGTAGCATATGTGATATTTGTCAGAGGACTGGAAGACCGTTGCGAAGAGATGAAATGGCATTGTGACCCCAAGTTACGTTGCAAGCTTTCGATAAATGGGTGATTGACTTTGTGGGACCAATCGATCCGCTAGGAAAGAAAACAGGTGCACGGTACATTATTACTGTGATTGATTACCTCACTTGGTGGGCTAAGGCACAACCAAGGAAGAATTGTACTGAAAACATGGTGAAAAAAATTATTTTCGAGCATATTGTGTCATGATTTGGTTGTCTGAAAATTTTGATGAGCGACAGAGGTACGCATTTCCTGAATAGTACTATCGACACCTTGACCGAAGAGTTCCAAGTGGGTCACCAAAAGAGTATGCCATATCACCCCCCCATGCGAATGGCACAGTCGAAGATTTCAACAAAATACTGGAGAATGCGTTAAAAAAAGTATGCAATGTTAACAGAAATGACTGGGATTTGCACATTCTTGCCATTTCATGGGCCTACAAAACTACTTGTAAGAAGTTGACAGGTCACACCCCTTTTCGACTAGTGTATGGTCAGGAAGAAATGATGCCGATGGAATTTATTATACCTAGTTCGTGCATCGCAACAGTGACGAATATGACAGACAATGACATTATGGAGTAGAGATTAGCGCAATTGCTCGATTTGGAAGAAGATTGGTTCATCGTTGGATTTCATTAGTAGGTTCAAAAGGAAAGAGAGAAGGCATGGCATGATCGACATATTAAGAAAAAGACGTTCAAAGATGGGGACCTAGTTTTGTTTTATGACAACAAGTTTTCAAAGTTCCCGGGAAAGTTGCAAATGTATTTGTTAGGCTCGTATATTGTCTGGGATGTGATAGAAGGAGGCGCAGTCCAACTCGCCACACTGAATGGGGAATTTTTCCCTAGTCGTATTAATGGTAGTAGATTAAATTTATACAAAGACGACTCTATCCTTGGTAGTTCGCAATGACTATATGGCTGGCGTAGAGTCTTAATGCGCCTCGCAATTGCTGAAGGGCGTAAGACTATTAATGAGTTGTTGATACATGCGAGTGTGAGGCAAGCGAGCTTGGCTCAGGTGAGCGAGGTTCCATAATGTGGAAGGAAAGCAGTGCGCTGAAGCAGTTCCACCATTGAATAATTCCTTGAGTGACATCAAAGCGAAGATCGATGGCGCACCAGCTTTGTGACTTGGGACGAGTCACAGTTTTGTGCTAGGGGCTTGTTGGAGATGGGATCCCCATGAAGTAAGTAGCAAAGAAAGACTTTGCAGATTGAGGAGCGGAGCGCGCAACACAGAGTCTATTTTGAGTCTTAGGGGCTTCGGGGTGGGTCAAAGCCCCTTATTATGTAATGGGATGGGATTATTTTGTGAACGCAGGACTTTGCCTATGGTTTTGGTCTATGGTATTGTAAATGCCAAACCTATATAAGGAGTCTAGATAGAGGTCATACATAAGATTGAATGATAGATCTAATGAGATGCATTTGGATGTGAGACCATTTTGAGTCAGAGTCTGTGTTTGGGTTAGAGGAAAGGCTCCTGGAGTTGTGTGCACGAATACCTTAGGAAGTCTGCAGTTGTGTGCGCAGGGCCCTACAACTGTTTGTGTAGGGTGGAACTGAATGTATGAGAAGGATTTGGCTATTAATGAAAGAACTATCAGATAGATCTGAGTTCTACTGATGTGTTTGCTTTTACTTACAGTTTATGAATGTGTGTGCTGAATAAGGGTTTTTGATCTGTAATTAAATAACGTCGTCTAGTTCATGGTTGTTTGCTTTTTTTAATGCATGTATAAGTAAGATTGCGCAATATGTTAGTAAGTTCAACAAATGTGTTGAACAACGCCTTTATTATTGATAGATCTGACCTGCGAAGCTCTGTAAAGAAGGAAAATCCCTAAAGCCACAATCCTCTATCCCTCTGGATGCAAAAACTTGGTTCTAGCATCCCCCTATATTGCCTCGGGTGAGACTTCGATATGCGCAAGCAGGTCGTTGTCGAAAGGGCCGATAATAGTGAGTTTTGTTGTACTGCACAGTCACATTGAACCTGGGTCTAGGCCCCATCAAGCCAATACAACTCCTTTCCCTATTGGATTTTGTGATAGCAAAATGAAGAGAGGTTGTAAGAGCAACCAACAAGTCTTGGGCATAAATTGGAATGAGACTCTCCATAGAGGAAAATATTGTGAGAGAAAGTGTGAACCAGAGATGAAGAAATGATAGGAATGAAGGAGTCACGTCAAGATGGCTTGGTTCTTCCATAGACTCAGCATTATCAAACTGGCAGGCTAGAGCATGATAAGCCAAGAAGTGCCCTAACCAAATACGATGCAGACTGCATCATAAAATCACAAAGGCTAAAAAAATTCCCTTATTCATCCTATAGCTAGATGGACTAACCTTGAGATGTGTGACGCCTTGAATGGAAACCTCCAAATCTTAGGAGAAATTCATTGTGACTTCAATGCGAGGTGACACACACTTCTGTAGGTAAGCCATTGAGTGCCTTTATAACATCAATCGACGGTATGGAACACACTCTTCCAAAGACATCTAATGCTTGAGCGTGAAGTAGGCACATGGAAGCCAACTGTCCTCCCATATTGTCACCTCTCTCCCTTTCTCAAACATCTCGTGGCTTAACATTATGATTATCCTAAATAGATACCATATTGAAAACACTATAAAATATGTTACAATAATAATAATTTATAGTATTTCATATTTAAAATATAAATAATTCCAAAACAAAAATATCCACAATCATATTTCTAAATATTAAATATTATTAAAAATTAAAATAAAATATAAATATAATTTTGTTTTTGTTTTTTAAATAAATATAATTTTATATTTTAATATTTAATAATTACAAAATTAAAAAAAAAAAATATATATATATATATATATATATATATATATATAATCAAACCTCGTTTTCATTTTCATGAACAAGTCTCTTATATAAGCCATTGTAGATCACAAAATGTAGTTGATACATTCTATTTGTTGTGTATTAGTTAGATTATTAAGGGAAAGGCAAAAGTTGAGATTGCCATGTCCCGGTGATGTGATACAGTGGCATCATGTTGTTCTTCCAACACTTTTTGCAAAAGGTTTGTTGGTTCATGAGGGGTGGTTTTCATTAAGGAGATGATGTGCTCATAAATTATTCTCCTTTTTATTAATTTAGGTGTATGTTTGAAGATTAAATGTCTTTTTTAAAGTCTTTGAATGATTATGTGGACCATAGTTTATTATGATTTGTAAGTTCAAACATTACATTTTATTGTTTGAGATAATTATCATTTTGAAATTGTCAATTTTTATGATGTGTTATTGTTGAAGTATCACGTGCAAGATGCTCATGGTTTATGGTTTATGGTTAGAGTGGGTTTGAGAAAACTTAAAGTGTTTTAGTTGGATTTTGGAAATTATATTTTAAAATAGTATTTTTTTAAAGTTACAATAGTTAATTTATTATGAGTAGATAATTTTTATTTCATAGATATGAAATTTAATATATTGATTTGATATTTATTTTTTGTAAATTTGGTAAGATTATATTTTTATTATGTTAAATATATCACTTCGATTAACTAATAATTTCATATCAAAAAATATTTTAACAAAATAATTAATCACTATCTATCTAACGCCCATAAACAATATATTAATTTAATATTTAATATATTTATAATTTGAAAATTAAATTATTATTAATATAAAATAATAAATATAAATATATATTTTATTTTATATTTATTATTATTTTAAAATAAAAATCTTATTATATATAATTAATTAAAAATATGTTTAACAAATTAGAAAAAAAACTACATAATTTATAATTTATAATATAAAAATATAATAAATTATAAATAAAAATATAAAAAATTTATTTGGAAATTGAATGCTCTAAACGAGTAAACAAATTGGATAAAACAACAAAGCATAGTCTCAACACTATCTCCTTAAATCATGAAGACCAATCCAAACTTTTTAATTATAATTGCGAATCTGTTTTAGATTTGATCATTGAATTTATATTTTAATTAATTAAATTGAAAAACAAATTTTCATTGCTCACCAAAATATCATAATGTTGTTAAGAAGATATTATTCCCAAAATATGTAATTATGAATTTTTAAAAGAAATATTTGGTAAAAATGTATTTTGTGATGAAAATTAAATTTGGAGTTATTATAATACATTTTTATTAATTTAATAATAAAGTATAATTTAATTAATTTAATGTTATTTTTTTTAATTATATAAAGTGAAAAAAATTAAGGATAATTTAAGATAGAATAATTATTTAAAAATTAGTGTTTGTTCATGAACAAATTTAATTTTCATTTAAATATGATGCTAATTTGAATAGTTGCACGAGGGAGAAGATCATATAAATTTGGGTGAGATCACAATTCAACAACTTAAAAAACTAAGAGTATCACTGTTTGATATCACCACCTCCCAAAATATGGCATTATCACTATAATCTCTAGATACCACCATCTCCTAAAAACCACTATAACCTCTAGATGTCACCATTACTAATATAACCATTAGATACCACCACCTCCCAAAATATAACAACATAAAATTTACACTAGAAAATTGAGAATTGAGAATTTGTTTATTTATAATTATTATTGGAGTTGTCTTTAGTGCGATTTTTTGGAGACTTTTCTCGTGGATTTTTCCAATCAAATTTCTTTAAAATCTGGCATAAATTCATTGAAATCACATGTTTGACGGGTAACACTGCACAATTCAAGTGCCTTAGGAGTTTTTTAAGGTGCTAAATCCATATATATATTTATAATTTCAGCTTTCGATAATAATCACATGTGATGGAACATTGTCGACGCATTTCGAACCAACCAGTGTGATTCATCTCAATTATTATTTTATGAAAGTGAATAATTTTTTTTGAAAAATCAATTATTGAGAAACTTCTAAACCACTTATTCACATTCATTATAATTATAGTGTCTTTCTTGAAATAAAGTTTATAAAAAGAATAAACAAATTAAATAATCAACCTTCAAACCTGATACATAAAACTCAAAACACGTATACAAATTGACCCACCAAAAGTAAATAATATTTATAATAATAAATCCCTGATTTGGTGCCAAACCTAAGCCAAACGATGATGGTACAATTACCAATTCCCTATGTAAAGAAACGAGATGACCCCTCTTTGAACCAAAAAACAAGTGCAAGGTGGAGATGCGCCCATGGTTTCAATTACCTAAGATTTAGTTGATCCCAACTATCCAACTTTTATAAAAATGAGAAACCGACGTATGTATATCTTTTAAAGTCCGTCCACATCACATTTGTATGGATTCCCGCTCCTCTGACTCATCTTATAATGATGTGTGGATTCTCCCTTGGTGTTATCTCTTTTGATAAGCGAGATAAATAACCTATATACTTTTCTCGAGGAGTTTGTCAACACTCTGAATTGATATATACACATACTCTGAATTGATATATACACATAAGTGGAAAAATAAATAAATAAATAAAGATCATATTGAGTAAGCCATTCAAAATGTTATATTATTTTATATTTTATTGAGATAAACAAATTTATATATACATTTATATATACCCACATGTTTGATTATTCGAGGTATTTTTTTGAGCAATACATTTATGATGATATTAATAAAATATATTATATAATTCAATATATGAAATAAATGATAAATTAACATTAATGAAGATTAACACTATCAATGATTCATATATTATTGGACCAATTTTTACCTGCGGTAAGTTTATGATGATTATCCTATCTAACTTCCTTGACCCATTATAAGTGGGCCCATGATCTTTATAAATGCATTGGTGGTGTGAGAGGACAAACAGGAAAATATAACTCATGGGTGGAAAAGATGACTCATGGGTGGATGAATAAATGGGTAGACAGATACTTAACAGTTGTGCATATCAAGGATGGAATCATAGGAAAATTTGTCCCTACTTACATCTTCTAGATTGTAAGCATTATCCAATCATGATATTTTTTATTTTTTTAACAAGTTGAAATTTTTCATTTTCAATTTCTTATTTAGATTAAATGTATGATTCATAAATGGGTAATTATAATTTATAATAATTATTATTTTTAAATATATATTTTCAAACAAAATTAAATTTAAATTTTATATGAATTTTAATTAATAAAAAAAAATATATATTTTTAATAATTTATCAATATAATTTTGGGCGAAATTTTGATTTCTTACTATTTAAAATGTATTTTAAAAGCATAAATAAATTTAATATCTTAAAAAAAAACGTATATTACATAATTTATGAATTTTAAAATCTCTATTAGATTTTGAGAAAAAATCATCATAAAAAACCATTTCATATATTAATTAGACAACACAGTTTATATATATATTCTTTTTAAAAAGGTAATAAAATTTGAATATTTTATTTATTAAAATTGAAAGCGTCATATTTCAATATAATATGTTTCTATTATATTTCTTTACCAGTACATTTTCTCTCTCTCACTTTTTCTCTCTCTCTCTCTCACACACACACATATATATATAATTTTTAAAATAAAATAATACAATTTGGATTTTTTATCTGTTAAATAGAAAGCATCATGCTTCAATATAATATGTTTTTAATTATATTGCACTACAAGTACATTTCTACCTAAGCCATCTAGATAATATAAGGAGAAATATAGATTTTTATTAATTTTTAAAGGAACATTGAATGTTAATTTTTTTGTTTTTTTTGTTATATTGTTGTTTTATTATTAGTTTAAAGTGTAAATTATGCATTATAAAACTCTTTATTATAGTAAATTAATAGGGTAAATAATTGTTTGAAAATTGAAATATAGAAGAAAAAAGTTTCAACATGATAAAAGTAGTTGACAAGTCATGTACAAGAATCTTATAGAAAGGAAAATGGAAAAAACACATCAAATGAAAATAAAATAAAATATTACATAGATAATTTTAACAAAATAGAGGAGATTAAAATGCAAAACTACTTGAAGTGTCAAAAGATCTTAGTTCGAGTGGTTTTCCATTTATGAAAAGTTGTATTGGTGTAACAATGGCAACTGATCTTTGAAAGTTACCGATCTCAGAATTTCAATATATATATATCACAACTAATAACCACACACTCATAAGTTGAAATGTGAAATAGGGAAATAGAAATATCCAAAGGAGCAATGGGAGGAAAAAGTATGTCAAATATGTGGAAATGGGGAGGTAGAAGTTTTAGTAGCATTTTTTTTTTTTTTTTGGTAATATTTTACTATGATTTCTATTTATATCCAAAAAAAAAAATTACATATGATATTCTTGATAGCCCAATACTGTCCTGGTCAGAATACGGGTATGTTGATAAGTACATAACAAAAGCCTACCACCAAAGGGTGAACCATTGACGTGGTAACTAACCAACCATACAAAAAACGACAATAGATACCAACAATTGATCATTTTATCCAGTAACATCCTTCACCATGCAAAAATAAGGATGACAAAAACACAATAACAACCACCAACTATGAGACCATGAGAGAGAAACAAAAGCATAGATGGAATTATTCATCTAGGATAATCACCGGGTGATCTGGAGAGGAGTTTGCACTGACCATATTAATTGGTTGAGCATATATAACTGCTTCATCATCTGGAGGAGCATTGGAGTCAGTATCAGAGTCTGAGATGATACAATTTTATATTTTTCTCATTGACCACAATTTCATCCATGTCATAGCGGATATCCCTGATAATCCGCTTCAAATCCTTCTGACCCGCAAAGAGCTTATAATTATCAACCTGCTTGTCTCATATCACCATGTGAAGAAGAGTCTCCATATGCCTATGTGTAGATATAGAATGCATGAAGTATAACCTCCTCTTCTGAATTTTACCAGGGTTTAGCACCCATTTGGTGTTGCCACTGCAAACCTCAGAATCCGAGAAATACATACCGTCTTCGAACCCTTTAGCTTCCATGATGTGGATTTCCTTCCAGACCTCCAAGGGAATTGCATCAAAAAAGTTTACAACAGACTCCCATCCAAAGAGTCTTCGGTGTCTCGAAGAGGACGCCCTAGGTGCGCCTCCCCTGCGGCTAAGTAATCATTAACAGGGGGTCATTAAAGACCAGTGCCTGCAAGAAAATAGAGCTCGAGCAAATTGGGACAACCAAGCGAACTGACTAGGACTAAAGTGTGGACAAGATAACCTAGTTAGGACCCAAAGGACTGAGTGAAAAGTATCGTGAGGCTTATAGTTATGAACGGAAAATGCAAGATATATATCATTGAAAAAAATACAGAGGAAGGATCCATAACCTAATGGAACGTTGAACCCTTTATAGACAAGAAGTTGAGAGTACTTGACAAAAGCCTTCTCGGAAGCTCGAAAGAGAACAAAGTCAAAACCAAATTGAAAAATACCCATTGTATCAAACACCCATGACCAGAACCGAGCAATTGAACGAGATTCTAGAGGGATTGAGGGATTGAAGGTCAAAGGTGGGAAGAACAACAATGAGCTCAAATGAAGGCCTAAACGTGGTATTATGAAGAACACACACAAAGAACATTGGCACTCTTGTTGTAACTTGTTACCCTTGACTGTGAGACATCTTAGGAGAGCACAATAAAACAGGGGCCCACTAAAAGACTTACAGATAACCTGAAAAACGAAATTGCAAGACATACGACACCAAAATCAGTGAAGAACAATGATACGAAACCTGACGTAGACCCCGAATAACATATGACAATGGCCAACAAAAGGATTTAGGTTGACTTGAAGACTTTAGGTAAGGACCAAAAACCAAAATTGAACTACCTCTCTGAAGACAAACGATATCAATTGAGTGAGAAATGTTGAAAGGAAGGCGAGGAACCAGAGCGAGCCCTGTATGCAAGACAAGAGAGGTTTGTCACCTTAAAGTCACCTGAAGAGTTCACCACCGTACTTCATGAGACAAACTATTATATACCGCAACATGTGAAACACAACGTTTATCAGACACAAGCCCAAGTTAAATCAATACGCCCACCAAGCACCAAGTGTGATACTTCTCCCGTGAAGCTATCATCCCAATCATTTTCAGGATGGTGAGGTCATAAATGGTCCTCGATCACTTGTTAGGGTGATTCCCTACCATATCCATTCCTACGTATGAGCTCACAACCTTACGTACCCTGAATAACCAATTCATTTTTCGGTAACCCTCCCAAACACACATTCCTCATCCCCCATCCTCACAAATTTAATGTGTAAATGCCTCTGCCATACCAAGGCTCTACATATGTGTGATGTGAGACATTCCAAGTGGAATCCAAGGCACGACCACCAAATCTTGCCTCGAACTTGGCCAAATAGATCGTTTTCATGTTAATCATGAGTGGCAAGATCACCAGTTCGTTGGAAAACGAAAGGTGGATGACTTGCAATCAACAAAACACCCCCATCGGGAAAGTTTGAGTAGCATTTTCTCTTACTTTATACAACATACTTAAAAATCATGGAAAATGTTGAATTTTCATCTTAGATATTTAAGAACCATCATTTTAGGAGGATCTAGTTAGAGGTATAAGAAGGTTGGATGAGATAATTATATAGCAAGATACATATGGTTTAGAGTAGATTCAATTGTCCAACTATCTCTTATTGAAAACCGAATGGGGCTAGACTCAATTGAGTAGGCCATGTCCTTGATTTGGGTCTTACAACTACACCAATTATTGTTTATTGTAATTTCTAATTTTCTTCTCTTGGTATTGGAAAACATGTAAATTTTGTTATCCCATATGGAAATTCAATCTCATATACAATTTAAAGAAATATATCTAACTACTTAAGGTAAACTTCATTGCAATTTACTACTTAGATTTTCCTGATAAAAAAATTTAGGATCAATAAAACATCTTCACTTCCTATTTACTACTCAATTTTCCCGAACCTCAAATATATATATGTATATGTATGTATGTATGCATGTCTATATATAAGTTGTCCACAATACTTAATGGTTATGTATACACTTTGAGTGGGCATAATGGTTAAGAGCATGTGTTTCCTCATAAGAGGTCATAGGTTCAAATCTAGAGGGGTGTAGAGTATGTATGCCTTCATAGACTTAGTAGTCAAATCGTTGTGTGGAGGTCGGTCCCTTGTTCCACAAAAAAGGGGGTCACGTACACCAATTCAGTGTCTAGCTTGGTTATGACCTTAATATTAAATTATTATTATTATTTTATGGAGCAAAAGAATTTAGATTGTGTAAGCCATTCTCCAATAGATTAAAAAAAAAAATTTACAATAACTCCACTAGTTGTGTAATGGTAGGGCTCTTGCTCTACTTAACTAGATATCACCCTTGTTGCTATGGATCAAGGGTTAGTCACCTCATTTAGTGTACTCTCAACCATGTTATTCTCTCCAACATTGTCTTCTCAACCAACCTTGTTCAACCTCTCACTAAATCATCCTAAAATGTGGGTTCTCAATCTTTGATATGTAAATTCAACCTCTCCCTCATTTGTGAGTATATTGCATATGGTATGAGAAAGTGTTTCCTAGATTTTATACCTCCCTATTTCCTCATACTCGACATAATATTTCCTCCCACTACTCCTTGGGTGTGACAATCTCCATTTTTCTCTAACATATATCCTTCTCCTTTTGTCTTATTCTTTGTCTTCAACCTTCCAAATGAGTGATTCATTATCATGAAGTGAGTTTATGCACTCATTTACAAAGCAAAAAGACTCTCATATAACATACACGTTCACCATGCAACCCTCTAGTTGCACTATGATTTTAGTTCCCTCATTTAATTGTCTAAGAAAAACATCCATGGAGTACTGATAGCACCATGTAATGCAATGTCGTCCACTAAATGCACTAAAAGATTTACATGCACATGCATGAAGCTTTATGATTGTTCTTTCTCCAAGGTGTAAAATTTTTATGCAATATTTTATTATCATCAAAAAAATGGAATTGATAACAATCTTCCTCGAAGTCATCCACCTATATTCAAATTAATATGAAACATAACATAATCATATCATTTGCAACATTGGTTATTATTTAGATATTATAAAATTCAATAAATATTTTAGAATTAGTTCGTCATTAATATTGAGCAATATTGTCATTCATATAAATGTTTTTTAATGAATTGATAAATTAAATAAAATAGCTTGATTAGGCCATGGTGTCCTACAATTGATTCTCTTCCTACTTGTACATATGCAATCATCTTTTGTAGTGATTTTAGCAAATACTAGGGTTTTCTAACAGTGGTTTGATACCCTAAGTGCTCTAGAAATTTAAAGAGATAAGCTAACACAATATTCAATCGACCTTCATAAGTAATGTTTATGATGATATGTAGTGCCACTTAGTCACACGACCTCCACAACATGTCTCTTTTCACACCCTTTCCTATGTTTTTATATCATCTCTCTAGCCTAGAAGAAAATTCTTTTCATGGAGTCCTTATTACTTTTGAACCATTTTTTCGCTATTGTTGAAAGGTTTATTGATTCTGCAAATGGTTTCCTCTATTACTTAAATTATCAAACCTCAAACTATTTAGATATTCTCGGTAATGAAAATCGGTAATTACTACAAAATTATATCCATTAAGTCTATTGTGAAACTTTTTCCATCGAGTACATGCTAAAATGTTTTCTAAACTTGTGGAGTGCCATAGATTAAATCAAAACATGCTAGCTCTTTTCTATTTAATGTCCATCCCTTTGTTGTTGTTTTTTTTAATTATACATGTTGGTTATAATTTGATGGTTCTATAGCTCTTTGTGACGTAATATTCATTGCTACTTTACTCTCTTTGATTGTAACCAATAGAGTTTAATCTCCTACATGGTAGTACAATAAGTCATTGTTTTTTAATGACTACATGTGTCTGCAAAATCTAGTTGAAATCTATTGCTACAGTGGATAAATGATCCATAACTAGCTCTTTGTACTTATCATCTTTTACACCATCTTATACCTACTTTTTATCCCTTTTTGCTTACTTATGACCTTGTATATATATATATATATATATATATATATATATATATATAATTTATTTTATTTTATTTTATTTATTATTATTTATTTATTATTTATTTTATTATTATTATTATTATTATTATTATTATTTTTCTCTGAATAATGCTAATTCTATTTATATATAAAACATATTAGTACATGGCAACCACAACTTCAGCTGAACGAGCCTGAGGTTGGGTTTGAAACTCAAAAAGCTAGTTTTTGGACTGCCCCAGTAGGGGAAACCAGTCCCATAGACATAGATTGTGCTGCCCTCGCTGGGGAAACCAGCATTACATGATGACAGAGTAACAGATAGAACCATGAAATCAAAACTTGACAAAACTGAGAAATGTTTTCCAAGTTCAACAGAGGAAAATTAAGAAAAAACCATAAGATCTCCCAATGAACCTGGGCAAAAATGCCGTGTTCCATATGTGATGGCTAAATTCACTTGATATCTGTCGGCGGCGGAGGTTCTTCCACGACCCTGCAGCGGTATTCATCGCTGCTACTTTCATCCTCGTCGGTGGTGACATGCACATCCAATTCCTTTTCCTTGGCTTTGCCTTCCCCATGCTGTTCCGGTGCAACATTCTCACTAGCAGACCTGTCAAGAGCCAAAGGGGGTTGAGGGGTGGGCTTATCAGGAGGCTTGGAGCTGGCTGCTTCTTCTTGGAGGGAGACATTGATATATGCGGTGAGGACAGGGCATTCCATGGAGCATACGTCGAATTGGAATTCGGCTCGCTGAGAAGTGTGGTGGAAAGCAACAGGACAATCGGTGGAATGGGGGATAGGCTGCGAGGTTGAAGCGAAGCCATGGGTGGAAATCCCCGACCCCGCTCGCCCTCTTTTGCTTCTGGTTTTAGGGCTATGGCCACAAACAAAATCCTCAGGCTAGGTATCAGCATCAGAAGAGGACTGGGGTTGAGAAGCTCGGCCACGAGAGCTCCCTCTGTGGCTGTGCATTCTGTGCCGAATGCGAGGCATGCTAACAGTTGGGTGGAGGTCGACAAGACAGATGGGTAAGCAATGGAGAGTCGAATTGGAAAATAGATGAATGTCACCCCTGTGACTTGAGTGACAGGCTCATAGACAAAGAGCACGCTGAGGGAGGTGATAATTCGGCAGAGTTCCCAGGCAGCCTAGAAGCAAGCAGTGCCTCTCGAGGTAGCAGCAGTGCCGAGGAGCCAGAGAACAATGAGCAAGGTGAATAGGAGCAGAGGCTGAATGAGCCATCAACGTATTAAACTAGGGACACGGGACAAGATGGCAGTGGCGTGAACTCTGCGTTCGATGGAGATGATCAATGCATGGGCTGGCATCGTTAATGCAATGACTGGTCTCATAAATGGAGAAGCAATTGCGCAGGTGGGTGCCCATGTGGCCATACCACACTGCCACATATGGAACGTAGGTTCCATCAATCGCCGAAATCATCCGCATCCGGAGCTGCATTATCTTTGTGCACCAGAGTGGTGCAGTTCTGTAGGCGCGCACTCTCATGGAGGATCTCGATGGGGCCATGATTGAGAGTGTTGGTACTTTCAACTCCTATATTGGCCAAGAAATATGCTACCTTGTTGTCATCCCGTTTGATATGAGTAAACGAGACAACCTTATAGGTCTTAAGCCATCTTTCTATTAATTCAAGCCATGCTGCGAGTCTCCAGCTGGTAGTGACCTTGGCCGCAGTGGTACCCCATAGAAGTTGGTTAGCCATGTTGATTAGCACCTGAGAGTCGCCTTCAATGACAATGGGAAAGAGGTTGTGTTTTTGAGCTAAGCATAGACCTTGCCATTAACCTTCCAATTCTGTATTAATCTATATTAATGCATATGTGAAAGATTTATGCTCACCGTTTTCCATTGCATTTCTTAATATTTCGATGAATTTTTATTACCATTAGGAATAATTAGTGTATTTTGTATTTACTTTTGAATAATGATTCAATTTGGGAATTGATATAGATCAATTTATTGTAGATGTAGGAATTAACCACCAATAACCATGTAGCCACTTTAGGAAAATATATTCAAAGATGAATAGTGATTTTAATTATGAATGATGGATCTCTACAAACACACTTGTATAAATCCAATATTTTACATATTCTGAATGGTTGAGCATGATTTATATTCTTTGCACAACTACCACATGCACTATACATTATGTCAAGTGTAGCACAACCGAAAAAAGTGGTTTTTTTGCATCAATTTTTGGTGGTTTTTAACACAGTTTTTCCTCTTGTGGTTTTGTGGCATCCATAGACCATCAATCTAGTTTTTTATTTTTTGTCGGTCAAAGACTTATATTAGTTTTCAAAAAAGAATTACATATGAAAACAAAATTCTTATCTCTCTCGGGTCTCACTCTGACCATATTTTTTGGCCGAAGGAGTTGTACAGTATCTTAAGAACAAAAAAAGTGACTTTTGCAAAAAACTAAAGCACAAATAGGCTCTAGTGCCCAAAACATTTCCAGGACCAAAAAACTACCAACTACCATCACAATTACATAGGAGGATTGTGCCCTGGGGCATTACCCGAGGCCGTAGGTGGACCTTGACCTACGTGGACATGGAAATCTATATGTGTCAATCTGGCCTGTATCTCGTCTAGAAACTCATCAAGTTGGCATTGTTTACAACAGATATAAGATAGACGTTCCAAAATTTCCTTTTTAGAAAACTGTAGATCATTAATATATGAACTTACCTCATTCTAGTATTCATATTGCTACTTGTGGAGGATGACTAGATTGTTTTGGATGTCACACAGCTAATCCACAATGGTTTTCATGGTTGGAGTTTGTTTGACTCGACTCGATGACTTGGGAAACTCCTTTGCTACCTCCTCTTTCATCAAGGCTCCATCTTCTTCTTGATCTCGCCTTCTATTGTGCTATTCAACAACCCCACATTATTTGTATATAAATAAAAATAGAAAATAATGGGGATCCTTTTTGGTTTTAAAAGTTAGAAAAATAAAACATTTTTATTGCTTATAGGAAAAGAACATCATATCGGAAGGATTAACTCATATCCTAATGGTTGAAAGGACTTAAGCAGAAAATCCAAAAAACCTTCATCGCATATCTCATATCGCAAATGCAACATAATTAACCGTTCTTGTGATTGTGATATGGATATCCAATCGCAAAACTCACAGTGTTCTTACTCATCTAATGCTCTGATAGATTCAAACCACTGGTAACGAACTTAAGGATTATTTAAATGTAAAATCTTGATCGCATATAGGTAAGATTAAAACATCACATGTTTTAAAGTTGAGATCCCAAATAATGTTGCGAAGCGAAATTTTAATTAAACTCTAAGTTGTCCAAGTCAAGCATGTGAAATCACATTTCTCATTATTACTTAGCCATACTGGTATAATGATCTCGAGCCTCCAAAGTGATTTGATGGCCTATTAATTAATGTCTCGTTTTTTTCGCATTTCAATTATATTCGCCACCACTTCAAGTTTTTATGCTAATTGTTCTTCATTCTCCTTTTCTTATATTACAGGCTACTCCTGAGAAGTAGAACTCTTGCGAGATGTCAAAGGCTACAAAGAAGAGCAAGAAACCCATGGCTCCTCCAAGCCCAACAACTCCTGCTTCAGAAGTAATAGAGATGCCTCCACCATTCTCTGACACAACATGTGCTCCAGAAAGTGGGTCTTCATCATGGGAAGCCATCTACAGGTTATTTGAAGATGAAAAACCTAACATAATTCAAAGATAGCCACAACTGATGCTTTAACGTCTTCCAAAACCTCTATCAGTGAAGTTGCCAATTCCTTTCTCCACAGAATTTCTGCTCGCCCAAAGATTATTCCATATACTGAGATGGTAAAATGGATACTCGACAAACTGAATATCGACGATAGGACAATTATAACTTCAAGAGATACAGTGATAGGTTCTTTTAAGGTAGAGGATTTAAAGAAAATTTATCATATACCCGACCCACAGAAGGTATATGACAAGAGTTTCCTTGAGAAGTTTTCAAAGGAGAATAAGTTGTAGTCAAACCCAATAAGACAATGGAGGCATAACCCTAACAAGCACAAGCATGACGATAAAGGTATGTATTTGTTATCTTCTCTCGTTGGTCCCTATTTCTATACTGCTGCTATGATGTGTGGGATTTTCGGTTCCCCTCATACAAGTAAATTATCAATTGAATGGGTCCCTCTCATGGAGGTTGTATCAGACTCATACATTATGGATTAGGGAACTATTCTTTCCAATAATATTGCCTCACAAATTCTAGGATATAGAAAGAATCGTATAGTCACCTCCAAGACAGTTCCCCCATTTTTTATGAGTGCTTATATCATGGACACAATGTGTTTTACTTTAGATTTCTCAAACATGGGATGGAAATGGACCATTCAAGACCCTACTCCTATCCATGTATACCCTCCATGTATACCATAGTATCCTCTGGTAATCCAACTATGAGTCTCTTTTTTACAGAATTTTCCATGGAGTCATTTTACCACTTCACCAAGCTATTTTTGGTGATAAAGCCCCAAGGCTGTCAAATGAAGCCCGGGCTGATTTCACGACCATAGGAAAATGATTTGGAGAAGAACTATTTACATATATCAGAGTTTATGGAAGTCTTGCCAAACCCCATGTTCTCCCACTATATGTACCAGATAAGCTCCTGGCAAGAGAAATTTCTTATCAAACAGTAGGATATGGGTTAACTAAAGCCTTGAAGGAGGCTAAAAAAAATTCTTGACCTTCTTTCCCTATCAATTGTGCTGTTTATACTCTATAAAACTACAAACATGCTGGATTGGAAATCAATCAAATTCAATGTTTAAAGCTATCTAGTATTCCCGACAGACAATTTGATCCAAATAAAGTAGCCCAAGACTTCACAACTCAAGTAATTCATTCATGAACCTGTAATTCATTCATGAACCTGATGACTATGATGATTTTTTTGAATCCACTGAGACCTATTCACATGTTGAAAAAATAGCAACAATTCATCTTAATCATGAACAACTTTCCCAATTTAAAGAATACATGAACAAAATGTTGGATAGTATCCCTCTCGACATCTTAAAGGTGTCTCAACCTATTTCACAGAAATAACAAAAGTTGGATCAGCCTCCCAAGAACACTGAGGTCCTACAGGGATCAAAAGAAGTTAAATCAATAGAAGAAAATACTATTAATCCATTGTTCAACAGTGAATTGGATAAAGTCTGGAATCAATTTGATCAACAGCTTAAATGACAACAAGAGGTGGAAACCATTAATCCTAGTGAGACGATCACCACACCTTAAGCCAAAAATCAGCACACCTCAAGTCAACATAGAGGAAATTGAATTCATCTCCCTTCATTTGAAATTGTTCTAAAGATAGAAGAAATACCTCCCCTTGACATCGCTTACGGTCCCAAACGTCGGACCGTAATGAGAAGAGAGAGAAAGAGGATAAGAGTTGATCAATCACAGAGATTAATCCCTGGTGATATACCCATGGAAATAGTGTGGAAAGATCCAAAAACTAATCCATATGAAGATATAACAAGGTTGACATAGTTTGCAAATGCTTATGCATCTGCCATAATTGGCAAGGCATGAGAGGTCCAACAACTAGTCAAAGAGAAGGATGAAAGAATCCTACAATTGGAGCAAGAGTTGTTATAAAAAAAAAAAGTATTGATCATCAATTGCAAACTCAATTATCACAACTCCAACAAATATTTGATCAGTTAAAATTATAGCATCATTATAACATCAATACCAAAGACAGTCAAATTCAACAACTCCAATTCACATTGGAGCAACTGAAGGATAATCCAAAGATAAAGGACTCCGAAAAGGAATCGTTGGAGTTGAACACCATGTTGGCTCAAAAATAAGTTGTATTTTGTCAAAAGTTGACAATCATCAACGATCTATGTGATAAAAGTGATTCACTGGTGAATCAATCGACCGACCTAAGGACGAACTTTGATGATATTGATGAAAAGATCACATAATTTATTAATTGGAAAGACAATGCAGAGGGCAGGAAATAAAATACTCCCAGAATATAGGATTCCAAAAAGGAAATTCTATTTACTAATTGGGTCATACCACTGAACCAAGCAAAAAGAGAAATATTTAGAGTAAGATATGTGACTAACAATATTGTTGAAATTGTTAGCAATAATCTATTTGGTGCCAGTTTAATCCATGAATGTACACTTGGTTCCCTTCCTAATGTCAATGATTTGATGAAATGGTGGCAGGAAATATCAAAGACAAAGGAAGAAAGCATCATAAAGCTAGAGAAAATTGACTGGGAGAAGTATTGGCAATATATGGTGAAACTACATAGTCAGTGGCTAATGTTGCAATGTATTACTGACACGTCCTCCCATATGCTGCTTGTACTATTAGATGTGGTTTATACTAGACAACTGTAAATCAGGCCAACTCAGCCTCTTGAAGTGCAGCCAATGTTGGATATTCATCAACTCAAGCAGCGAATGGGAAAGGAGAAAACATCGCACTCTTGAGCTAGTCGTACAACAAATTCTATTTATGTCCTATTTTCACTTATTTTTAGCAGAGTTTTTTAAGCCTCTGCAGTACTTTGTGTATTTTCTATGTTTATATTTTTAGTGTTTACTATATAAACCCTTTCATGTCTACAAAGAAAGGGTCCTGAAATTTTGTAAAGAAGGTTGTGGGAAGTTTCACTATTGTACTCTTGAAATAATCTTAATAGAAAGATTGGACCAAAGACTATTTCTTTCATGAGTAGAGTTAAGATATACATGGGACTTCTATATTTATATTTTTGTTATGTTTTTATGTGATTGATAGACATACTTATTTTATATTGTTTTTTATATGTATCTTTTTCAATACAACTAAGCATTAATTCACTATTGAACATGCAAATATTGTCACCTTTTAATATATATACAAGACATG
Organism: Pinus albicaulis; assembly: GCA_034641835.2. Taxonomy (NCBI): domain Eukaryota; kingdom Viridiplantae; phylum Streptophyta; class Pinopsida; order Pinales; family Pinaceae; genus Pinus; species Pinus albicaulis. The sequence goes on along the minus strand of CM076584.1, from coordinate 256,543,191 downwards.
CAGCTATTTGATACGATATGAACTTAATCAATTAATTTGATTAACTATTTCATCAAATTAATTGACTTTAATTTTTTTTCACTTCTGTAAGTGTCTGATAATCTTCATTCTCATACACTAAAGATAATCTTTCAAGATCGCATATAAAAAGCATAATTAATCCTGGGATATAGATAGGTATATATATACTCTGTTAGCTCGTTATCACTCCCATTATCAAGTTACATTCAGTTATAAATAACCACATCCATTAAACTATACTTTATTTGGAAACTAGTCCCATCATCCCCAATTAGAGCCGCTATTCCAAACAAAAAAGGAATGGTTTTCAAGTTCCCGATCGAGTGGTTATCCCCCGATGTTGTTACAATGATTTTTGAGGCATAAACATTTTTGGCACTAGAAGGAGGGCCTACTAGACTATGAATGACATTAAGGTATACTCATAAATCTTAACGCCATCAAAAGAGTCAATCTCCCTCCAAATCTCCTACAACTTCTGTAGAAATTATACAACAAGCATGTATATCTTGGATTCACCCGATCTAACAATGTGCTAATGTTAAATACTGAATTGCTTCTACAAATATTTTTCGGAATTAAAAACAAAATCCCTAATCACATGAACATGAAGAAATATCAATCACACACAACACAGATAATTTCCTGAAGAAAGCTTACAGCTAAAAACCCCACTATCTTCTATTGTATAGTATATCATGGATCATGAAAAAATTACATACAAAACTCTTCTCACAAGAGCCCTCAGTACATCAGCTAATTGTCTCACACTGTCATACAAAAATTGGCAAATCCCTTAGCCAATTTACTACCTCAAGACAGCCTGCCTTCATTGTGTAATCCCTGTTGAATGCAATCCCTAAATTGATGCAATCCTGCCTGCCTTGACTGCGCAAGTATCATGGGCATATCCAATGGGTGTTTGCCTGCATGTGTGTAATTGGATAATGTCACAACTGATAGTCAACTTCCATTTCACTTAGAACTCAACCGGGTCTCCACTGGATCTGACATGCTTGCAACTAATAATAGTAAATCCTTAGTTGCATGTGAGATCACTGATTGTGAATTAATTAATATTTACTTCACTAGATCTATCACTAGTGTATCTTCAGTTACAACTAACACAACTAAGTTTGACTCACTTAACTGAGTTAAACTGATTTACAACTTGCACCAACTCATGCATCACTACACTTCGAACTCTGTTACGACTAGAATTACTCTACATGTCCCACCAACCAACCTCTAACTCGAAATTCACTAGCTAACTGAATTTCCCACTTCAGATAACTATTTCAAATCCACATTGAGAATAGATTATAGTTTAATGTCCATCTAAATTAAGGGATAATAAAAATAGACATGCACCCAAAAATAGCCTTGTGGGCCCCACCCTAGTGTAGGTGCTTAATGCACTAGTGTGGGTGTTGAATCTTCTTGTTGAACCTCAACACACCCTCTCAACAAGAAAGGGTCTATCCTTCACCCCGATCCTATCTCTATGGTATTCGAATTTTTTCTTGGTGAGCGCCTTTGTCAGAATATCTGCATCCTAATCTTCCGTGGGAATGTACTGAAGCAACATGATCCTCCTCTGCACACAACATCTGAGATGATGCTACCAGATATCTATATGCTTGGACCTATCATGAAACACATGATTAATTGAGAGTTTAATGCAACTCTGATTATCATAATGAATCACTGTCAGATCCATCTAAGAACCAAACAAACCAACCAAGATCTTTCTCATCTAGCTAGCCTCACATGCAGCTTGGCTTGCTGCCATGTATTCCGCTTCTGCTGAACTGAGTGCCATGGATTGTTGTTTCATGCTGTACCAGGAAAATGTTCTCGATCCAATGCTAAATATCTCCCCTAATGTGCTCTCTCTGTCCGATGGACTTCTAACCCAATTTGCATATGTGAAGCCGTGCAACTTCACTCCATTCGTCATTCTGTACCATAGAACATACTCTGATGTGCCCCTCAGGTATCTCAAGACATGCTTCCCCTCCTTCCAAAATAGCTTGGTACGCTTAATCATAGCTTGACTCAGCTGGTTAACTACGTAGCAAATTTCCAGTCTCGTTTTCACTAGATACATTAGCGAACCCACTAACTATCGATAGACAATAGCATCCACTACCTCTCTAGAAGTAGCATCCTCTTTCCTCCAGTTTCCTGGAAGAGGAGTATCCATGGGTTTGCAGCTCTCCATGTTAAACTTACCCAATATATCCTTTGCATACTTTCCTTGAGACACAAAATTTCACCATCCTGCTGCCATATTTCCAATCCAAGGAAATAATGAAGGAGTCCAATGTCCTTCATTTCGAACTCCCTTGCAAGATCCTCCTTGCATGAGTGTATCAACTGCTCATCACTAGTCAAAATTAGATCATCAACATAAAGAAAAATGATCAATAGCTTACCCTTAACCATGATCTGGTACAGGTTTTCATCTGCTTCACTTTTGGTGAAGCCCAGTCTGGTGAAATAGCTGTCTATCCGAGTGTACCAAGCACGGGGTGCTTGCTTCAACTCATACATTGCTCTTTTGAGCTTGCACACATGCGACTCACTGTTGAAGATATTGAAACCTTCATATTTCTCTATGTACACCTCTTCCTCAATGATCCCATTGAGAAACATATTTTTCACATCCATCTGATGAATGCGCCAACCCATCTGCATTGAGAGTGCAAGGATGGATCTAATGGAAGAGTACCTTGTGATAGGCGCAAAAGTCTCATCATAATCTATCCCCTTGATGCGTGAGAAGCCCCAGGCCACAAATCTGGCATTTTATTTCTCCACACTCCCATCAGCAGCTTGCTTTACCTTGTAGATCCATCTCGAACCTACCACTGATTTGTCAACCGGTCTTGGGACAATTTCCCATTCACTGTTTTTGACAATGGAGTCATACTCCTCCACCATTGCATCAAACCAAGTAGGCTGCTGCACTACTTCCTAAAAGGAAGATGGTTCAATCACAATAAATTTTCTTGTGAGAGCCATGTATCTAGTAAATCGGTCAGGAGACTATCTTTGTCTGCGCTATGAAGTAGGGGCTCCTACATTTTGTGCAACATCAAGTCTCAGCCTATTAGCTTCCGTGGTGCGCCTTCTGCCATTTCTGATGGATGGATCTGCATGAGTGATTTAATCCACTCCATGAACCTCCTCATGTGATTGATCCACATCTTGAGACTCATCCTTGGGAACCAACAATTCCTCCTCTGCATGCAAGTGCAACTCCCTCTCAAGGGACAACCACATGGCTTTCCCCTCATCAAATTTTATATCCTGTCACACAACAATCATTCTGCTGATTGGAAAATACACACGATAATTATGGGGTGTTTTCTGTGTACCCCACAAAAATCCCAACTTCAGCAGTCGGTTCTAGCTTCTTCCTTGTGTCCTTGGTCACATGCACATAAATGTATGAGCCAAAAATATTAAAGTGTGAAACATCAGGTTTCTTACCAGTGAAATCCTCTTCAAGTGTACTCATGCCAAGTACTCTACGAGGACATCGATTTTGCACATAAACTGCAGTGTTGCATGCTTCTGCCCACAAATGCATTGGTAGGCCCTGATCATGCAACATCACTCGTGCTGCACCCATGATCGTTCTGTTCTTCCTCTCCCCGACCCCATTCTGTTGTGGGTTATGAGGCACTATTAGTTCTCTTTGAATTCCTTCTCTGCTGCAGAAGTTCTTGAATTCGTTAGAGATGTATTCTCCATCATTATTGCTCCTAAGAGCCTTCACTTACTTCCCCGACACTTTCTCCACCAATGCCTTAAACTCACTAAACTTAGAGAATGTTTGATCTTTCTTCTGCATGAAGAAGATCCATCATTTACGTGAAAAGTCATCAACAAATATTACATAGTACTTATGTTTTGATGTTGAAGCAACCAAGAATGGTCCACACACGTCTGTATGAACTCTATCAAGGATCCCCGAAGCACGATTTTCCTTCTCATGAAAGGTGGAATTTACATACTTCCCCATGGTGCAACCCTTGCACTGATCTAACTGAGCAAGTGTTCCCATTGGAAGTCCAGTAGAAATTTGTTGCATGACTTTCAAGGCTCCGTGATGAAGATGGCCCAATCGCCTGTGCCATAATTCGCCCTCATCCCGACTCACCACTTTCTCTGCCTTGCCCATCATGGCAGTGCAACCATCTACCTCCAGCTTGTAGATATTCTTAACTCGAATCCCTATCCACTTGGCTTGACTTGTTGTTTTATTTCGCAGGAAAGCTTTTCCATCACTAAAAACAACGTCATATCCTCTGTCCTCTAAAATTGCGACTGAGACCAATTTTTTCTTCAAACCTGGTACATGCATTACATCTTTTAATTGAAATGGTTTACTTGACTCCCTCTGAAAGGTAATGGTACTAATCCCGGTAGCACTGTACTGTCCGTTGTCGCCCATATCAATATGCATATGGAGATATTTCTCCTCCAAGTCACTAAAAAGTTCCTTATCTCCTGTCATGTGAAAGGAAGCACCTGTAGAAATTATTATACAATAAGCATGCATACATCCAAATTACCCTGATTTCAAAATATTTAACTTCTTGCAAAATACATAATCATTCCACTGTTAATAATTTGCGGAAAATTAATTGCACATGCATGTGAATCATAAATAAAAACAATTTCACATAACACAGTTGTTTAACGGGTAATCCTGAAGCTGAAAACCCCAACTATCATATATTATGTATCATGGAGATCATGTAACAATCTCATACAAAGCTTAGTACATCAAGCTCTCAGTACAATCAATCGTCACACACTAATCAGGAAAAATCTGCCCTCTTGCTAGCCTGCCTCCACTGCGCAATCCCTGTTGAAGAATAACTTTGAATGAATTCAAAATACCCTTGCCTTGACTGCACAATCCTAATTGGCAACTCCAATGTGTGTGTGACGCAATAAATGCATCACTATAGTCACAAAATATAGTCCATCTTGCCCTTTCACCTATCTCTCCACTGGAACTGCCATGCACTGTAGTTAACTGCTGTATTGTTCAGTTGATTAATGAGTTATTATTTGTGAATTAATTAACTAATTAATTCAATCCACTCTCACTAGTGTATCATTCAGTTAGACTAGATACAACTAGCTCAAATGAGTCTAACTAAGTTAAACTGAATACAACTCCATGAATTAATCTTCCAACTCTGTCATAAATTTGCCACTTCAGTTCTAACTGAGTCCTCCATGTATGAACCACCAGTTGCCCTTGGGAATTGTGTAATTCCCTCAGCCCACTGATTTGACAAATCTGTGCACTGGAACTAAGTGCTCCAAGAGAATAAGTTGATGTTTATTTTCAAATTATTGTTAAGAGCTAATAATAATCGACACTTCTATTTTTAGATTGACGATCTATAAATAGACTTCGCCCAATATTCTAAAAATAGAATTTCATCTATTTTTCCAACTTGATCAACCATCCACAAATAGCATCCCGCAACTTCTGAAATATGATCACCATGTCTAAAAATAGACTTGCGCAAAAAATAGCCTGCGGGCCCACTTAGTGAAGGCGACTCTTTTCACTAAGCTCATCATCTTGTTGAATCTCAACACTCCCTCTCAACGAGATAGGGATTATCTTTCACCCTGATTCTACCTCTATGGTATTCGAATTTGCTCCTGGTGAGTGCCTTCATCAGAATATTTGCATCTTGATCTTCCGTAGGAATGTACTGAAGCAACATGATCTTTCGCTGCACACAATATCTGATATGATGATACCGAATATCAATATGCTTAGATCTATCATGAAACACAAGATTAACCGAGAGTTTAATGAAACTCTGATTATCACAATGTATCACTGTGGGATCTAAATGTGAACCGAACAAACCAACCAGGATCTTCCTCATTCAGATAGCCTCACATGCAGCTTGACTTGTTGCCATGCATTCTGCTTCCACTAAACTAAGTGCCATGGATCTTTGTTTCCTGATATACCAAGAAATTGTTTTAGATTAGATACAGAAAATCCCTCCCAATGTGCTCTTTCTATCTGTTGGGCTTCCTGCCCAATCTGCATTCGTGAAGCTATGCAACTTCACCTCATCCGTCTATCTGTACCATAAACCATACTCAGATGTTCCCCTGAGATATCTCAGGACATGCTTGCCTGCCTTCCAAAAGAGCTTGGTAGGCTTAACCATCGCTGTGGTGGTGCCTGCGCCTGCCAGGTCTGTATTCTAAATAAATACATGAGCGAACCCACCAAGCGGTGATAAACGGTGGCATCACCCCACCTCTGCCCCGTCATCGCATCTCTCTTTCCTCAATTTCATGGAAGAAAGTGTGAGCCAGGCTTGTGCACTGACCTTGCATGTGTAAGCTCTCCAAGTATCTCCGGGCATACTTGCCTTAGAACCCCAAGCAGTTCCTTCCCATGTATATTTCCAATCCGAAATAATGAAGGAGGCCCAAATCACTTCATCTCAAACTCCTTTGCAAGATCTGCCTTGCATGAGTGTATCAACTACTCATCACCCGTTAGTATTAAATCATCAACATAAAGAACAATGATTAAAAACTTACCCTCCACCACAATTTGGTACAGGTTTGCATCCGCCTCACTCTTGGTGAAGCCAAGTCTAGTGAAATAGTTGTCGATTCGAGTGTACCAAGCACGTGGTGCTTGTTTAAGCCATACAACACTCTTTTGAGCCTGCACACATGTGACTTCCTACTGAAGATCTCAAATCCTTCAGGATGCTCAATGTACATCTCTTCCTCAATGATCTGATTAAGTAATGTAGTCTTCAAATGCATCTGATGAATGTGCCAACCCATCTGCGCTGAGAGAGAAAGGATGGTCCATATGGAAGAATACCGTGTGACAGGTGCAAAGGTTTCTTCATAGTCAATCCCATCTATCTGTGAGAAGCCCTGGGCAAAAAATCTTGCCTTATAATTCTTGACACTCCCATCAGCAGCTTGCTTTACCTTGTAGATCCATCTTGATCCTACAACTGATTTTCCCATCGACCTTGGAACAATATCCCAAGCACTGTTTCTAACAATGGAGTCATACTCCTCCACCATGGCATCTACCCATGTGGGCTCCTCCATTGCTTCTTCAAAAGAATATGGCTCTGTCACGATACACTTGCTCATAAGAGCCATGTATCCAGTAAATCGGTCAGGTGACTGTCTCTGTCTGCACTGTGATGTAGGGACTCCTACATTTTGTGCCGCATCAAGCTTCAGTCTCACAAACCACACGTAGTCCCACTTTTTGCCTTGTCCAGTGTTTGGTTCTGCTGAGTGGACTCCTCCCTCCATGAATCTCATACGTAGGCTGATCCACATCTAGAAACTAAATCCTTTGGGAACAAGAAGTTCCTCCTCTGCATGCAAGTGTAGCTCCCTCTCAAGCGACAACTTCATGGCTTTCATCTCATTTAATTTTATATCTCATCGCACAACAGTCATCCGAATGTCTAGAAAATACACACGATAATTATGGGGTGTTTCTGTGTACCCCACAAATATCCAAAATTCTGCAGTCAGCTCCAGCTTTTTCCTGTCGTCCTTTGTCACATGAATGTAAATAAATGAGCCAAAAATATTCAAATGAGAAATATCAGGTTTCTTACAAGTAAAAGCTTCTTCAGGTGTACTCATGCCAAGTACTCTATGAGGACAACGGTTTTGCACATAAACCGCAGTGTTGCATGCTTCCGCCCATGAGTGCATCGGTAGGCCCTGGTCATGCAACATCTCTCATGCAACACCCACAATCGTTCTAATCTTCCTCTCAGTGACCCCATTCTGCTGTGGGTTATGAGGCGCTATGAGTTCTCTTCGAATTCATTCTTTGCTACAGAAGTCTTTGAATTCGCCTGAGATGTATTCACCACCATTATCACTCCGTAGAGCTTTCAATTGCTTCCCCGACTCCTTCTCCACCAATGCTTTGAACTCACAGAACTTTGAGAATGTTTCACTCTTCTTCTGCATGAAGAAGATCCAACATCTATGAGAATAGTAATCAACAAATATAACATAATACCTGTGTTTTTTTGTTGAAGCAACCGAGAAATGTCCACACACGTCTGTGTGAATTCTCTCTAGGATCATCGAAGCACGGTTCTCCTTCTCATGAAAGGTGGTCTTCACAAACTTACCCATAGTACATCCCTTGCACCGATCTGACTGCGCAAGAGCACCCTTAGGAAGTCCAGTATAAATCTACTGCAAAATCTTCAAAGCGCCATGGTGAAGATGGCCCAATCTCCTGTGCCATAATTTTCCCTCATCTCGACTCACCACTTCTTCTGCTCTCCCCACCATTGTAGCGTAGCCATCTACCTCCAGCTTGTAGAGATTCTTAATTTGAACCCCTATCTTCTTGGTTTTACCCATTGCTTTATGTCGAAGGAAGGATTTTACCTCAGTGAAAACAACATCATAACCTTTGTCTTCCAGCATTGCGACCAAGACCTAGTTCTTCTTCAGACCTGGAACATGCATAAAACCCTTTAACAAGAATGGATTACCAGAATCCCTCTCAAAGGTAATGGTACCAATTATAGTCGCACTATACTGACCATCGTTGCCCATCTCTATATGCATCTAGAGGTCCTTCTCCTCTAAGTCACTAAACAACTCCTTGTCTCCCGTCATATGGAAAGACACACCACTATCAAGATACCACACCGATCCTATTGCGCTTGAAACCAAGCATGCGATCAAAGAGAAATCAAGTTCAAATTGCGAGGCTAAGGCCTCTCCAGATGCAGCTCCAGCATCCTTCTTTTTCTTCTTCTTCTATGGGTAGTTAGTGGCGAAATGCTCATGTTCGTGACAGTGAAAACACTTCACTTTGGATAAATCCTGCTTCTTGCCTTTAGCATCGAATTTTGAAGGAAATTTCTTCCCCTTCCCTTTCCTTGATTTGGCAGCCAAAGCGCAATTCTCTTCATCTTCATTCTTCGATGAAGATCCATCCCTGGTACCCCGCCTTATCTCCTCCTGCACAAGATCTGACCAAAGTCGCTCCTATCCCGACAGTTTCTCCCGTCCATTGACAAAGTCTTCGTAGCTATGTCAACTCTTCAGAAGACGAAGGAAAGCCAAGCTCACCAAGTCTTCATCATCAAAAGTAACCCCCACACTTCCTAGTTCATCCTTGCAATGGACAATCTTCGTGAGGTATTTTGGAATATTGTCGCCCTTCTCCATTTTTATTTTCTGAGCTTGTCTTTAAGCACCAACTTCCTTTGGTCGCTTCTGCTTTGGAAAAAATCTGTCAAAGCCTTCCACATTAAGAATGGAGTGGATTTCCCATGAAGGATGGACACAATATGGTCCTTCACACCTTCCAACAGAATTCTTCTCGTCTTTGCTGTCTTCTTTTTCCATGCATCAAGTAATGAAACATCGCTAAATATCGGCTTAGGAACATCGATATCGATGAACTCCTTCAATCCATTATCCTCCAGCACCACCTCCATCCTGTCATTATAGGCTATGTAATTCGAGCTGCCATCAAGGGCATACTCCAATCGCAACCCATTGAAAGAAATTTCAGTGTATACTCAACTTCTGCACCAAGAATATTTTGTAGCAAATTCAAATTGTCCACCAGCACAAACTCAACAATTCTTCACAATTGCAATCTTCAAGAATTAACAATGCTTTGATACCATGTAGAAATTAATGTAAAATAATCATGCATACATCCACATTCCCTTGATCTCACAATATTTAACTTCTTGCGAAATACATAATCATTCCACTGTTAATCTTTTGCGGAAAATTAATTGCACACACATGTGAAGCATAAATAAAAACAATCACACATAACATAGTTGTTTAACGGGAAAGACTGAAGCTGGAAACCCCAACTATCATATATTATGTATCATGGAGATCATGTAACAATCTCATACAAAGATTAGTACATCAAGCTCTCAGTCCAATCAATCGCCACACAGTAATTAGGAAAAATCTGCAAATCCATGCACCGATCTTTGCCCTCCTGCTAGCCTGCCTCCACTGCGCAATCCCTGCTGAAGAATAGCTCTGAATGAATTCAAAATAACCTTTCCTTGAATGTGCAATCCTCATTGGCAACTCCAATGTGTGTGTGTCGCAATCAATGGATCACTATAGTCACAACAGATAGTCCATCTTGCCCTTTCACCTATCTCTCCACTGGGTCTCCACTGGAACTGCCATGCACTGTAGTTAAATGTTGTATTGTTCAGTTGATTAATGAGTTATTTTTTGTGAATTAATTAACTAATTAATTCACTCCACTCTCACTAGCGTATCATTCAGTTAGACTAGATACAACTAGCTCAACTGAGTCTAACTGAGTTAAACTAAATACAACTCCATGAACTACTCTGTTAACTCTGTCATAACTTTGCCACTTCAATTCTAACTGAGTCCTCCATGCATGAACCACCAGTTTCCCTTGGGAATTGTGTAATTCCCTCAGCCCACTGATTTGACAAATCTATGCATTGAAACTAAGTGCTACAAGAGAATAAGTTGATTTTTATTGTCGGATTATTATTAAGAGCTAATAATAATCGACACTTCTATCTTTAGATCGACGATCTATAAATAGACTTCGCCCAATATTCTAAAAATAGAATTTCATCTATTTTTCCAACTTGATCAACCATCCACAAATCCTACAACTTTTGAAATATGATCACCATGTCTAAAAATAGACATAGTCTAAAAATAGACTTGCGCCAAAAATAGCCTGCGGGCCCACTTAGTGAAGGAGACTCTTTTCACTAAGCTCATAATATTGTTGAATCTCAACACTCCCTCTCAACAAGATAGGGATTATCTTTCACCCCGATCCTGCCTCTATGGTATTCGAATTTTTTCCTGGTGAGCGCCTTCGTCAGAATATCTGCATCCTGATCTTTCATAGGAATGTACTGAAGCAACATGATCTTCCGTTGCACATAATCTTTGATATGATGATACCGGATATCAATATTTTTAGATCCATCATGAAACACAGGATTAACCGAGAGTTTAATGCAACTCTGATTATCACAATGTATCATTGTGGGATCTAAATGTGAACCGAACAAACCAACCAGGATCTTCCTCATCCAGATAGCCTCACATGCAGCTTGACTTGCTGCCATGTATTCTTCTTCCGCTAAACTGAGTGCCACGATTCTTTGTTTCCAGCTGTACCAAGAAACTGTTGTAGATTCGATACTGAAAATCCCTCCTGATGTGCTCTTTATGTCTGTTGGGTTTCTTGCCCAATCTGCATCCGTGAAGCCATGCAACTTCACCTCATCCATCTATCTATACCATAAACCATACTTAGATGTGCCCCTGAGATATCTCAGGACATGCTTGCCTGCCTTCCAAAAGAGCTTGGTAGGCTTAACCATCGCTTGTGAAAGCTGGTTCACCGCATAACATATGTCCGGTCTTGTATTAACTAAATACAACTAGCAGAACTGAGTATAACTCACTTAACTGAGTTAAACTGATTTACAACTTGCACCAACTCATGCACCACTACACTTCGAACTCCGTTACAACTAGAATTACTCTGCATGTCCCACCAACAAACCTCTAACTCGAAATTCACCAGCTAACTAATTTTTCCACTTTAGTTAACTATTTCAAGTTCACATTGAGAATTTATTACAGTTTAATGTCCATCTAAATTAAGGGATAATAAAAATAAACATGCACCAAAAAATAGCCATGTGTGCCCCACCCTAGTGTAGGTGCTTAATGCAACCAATTGCTTAATGCACTAGTGTGGGTGCTGGATCTTCTTGTTGAATCTCAACAAATTCAAGGTCACATTCAAAATCTCCTCCCTTAAAATATGAATTTTTTCAATCATATCCCAAATCACCTAGCATATTTCTTGAGGTAATTCCACCATATTACATTCTAGAATCACCTGAAGTTCAAACCTTGATTAAAAAATTAGAATATATTTCTATTTCGGGAGAAAAGCCTGTGTAATTTGAAACTTCTGAAGGAAATGTAACCTCAATTTTTCAAGGCACTGGTGTATTGAATCATTCTCAAAGTGAAAAACTTGGAATAACTCCATTTGAGTTTCCACTTCATTCTCACCGAAGGAAGACTCCTACATCAAAAACTCAAACATATAATAGTGATATTATGTCATCTTATCCTCCACAAACTCCTTCATTCATTCCTTCTTCATTTCCTTCTTCCCAACCAATATCCTCATCTATTCATATCTCTTCATCTCAATCAACTAGTGCTGCCTCAAGTAGTACTATTTTAGTGGTTATTTATTCTACCTCTACATCAACCTCTAGAACTACTACAACATCTTCCAATCCTATAGGTCATACAATGGAAAATACACCATGGACTAATCCAGGAGTTGTTCAATTAGCAGGACCTCTTCATGATTTACCTAAGCACCTATAAAAATGGCTTCCTAAGTATAATCCTGATGATGGACTCCCTGTTGAGGAATGCCTCCATATTTTCATGCTAGCCATGAACCTCAATCGAGTATCTGAATAAGATTGTGTAGTTAGGTTAGTCCCTTATACTTTCCAAGGATCAATAGGATCATGGCACATTTCACTACCATCAGGCACTATAACTAGTTGGGACATATTTGAGGAGCAATTTTTAAACAAATTTGGTGATGATTGCATTATTGCTACTCTTATAAATGATCTTTGTAATATTAAAGCTAATTCAAAAGAAAATATGAAAGAATTTAATTCCAGGTTTAATAAATTGTTAAACAAAATCCCAACTACATCAAATCCTGGTGTTGATGTACATACCAAATGGTACATATCCTCTCTTCCTTCTAATATTGCAATTTTTGTAGATAGAGCCAATAAGGCAAATTTGGTAGAGAACATGTGTTATCACCATATTGTACTTGACTGGCTGCTAATCAAACAACTCTATGTAACTTTTTCAAACCAGCTTGTGACTGAAGCTTAGCCTCTTCAGTCTGAGAGGTCTCTCTTAAAGGGTTTTATGATATTAGATAATGATGAAACTAGACGGGTAACTCTACTTGAAAAGTAACTTGATTTTGATGTATGTATTTTGAAAAGAATTCAGGTCTGCATCCATTGGGCTTATGGAGTCAACAAATCAGTAGATTCAGTGGCAAGGTTTATTGACATGGAAGCTGAGGCAGATAAGAGTTTTTAACAAAGGAAAATAACCTATAGAACATAGGGCAACACAATCATTTCATCAATAAAGGAAGTCAGAGCATAAACATATGAATTCTGAGTAATAAAGATGAAATCTGTTGCAAGTGGTAAACATAAAAAATATATATCGGAAAGGAATTGAAAACTCCGTGAGAATCTCAGGTCTGTCAAGAAGAAGTCCTTTGTATTATTGATATAAATCAAATTACATAAAGCAACAGTAGTGCAAAACATCTCCAACCCTTCACAACTTCGATAATCTGCCTTTAAATAGACCTTATTACATCAGAGATGATCTGCCTCTTGGCTAGATTCATCAAATTCTTCTAATGACACCTTACATAACAGAAAAATATGTATTTTAATAAGAAAATGACAACTATACTCTAAAATAGTCCTTTTCCTAATAGGACTCAAACTCCTATTTATTACATCAAACTACCTTATCTCTTTAAACAGTTACATATCTGAAAACTAATGCTTAACATGTTCGAATAAGCTATGACATAGCTCATCACTATTTGACGTCTTAAATATCCTCCTCAACATATGGAAACAAACTATGTTTTTCAGGAAAACAGGACCCTATCTTCAACAAAGGCTTCAGCTGATGAGTTGTCTCCATTTCATGATCTTCAAGTCATAAATATTTGCTGGAAAGGTCCCTTGACCTGTTGGTTGTGTCCACCTATCCAAAAATGCTTTTAAAATTCTTAGAAACTTTTAAAGACAACTTGCTATGAAAACATGGCAATTTCGTAGCGTTCTTTCGTAGCATCCAAAAAATGACTTCTTCACTCAAAATTTCTACTTCTTTGCGCTTGCATGGTGTCCATCATGTCATGACACTTCATCATCACCATTATCCCCTCTTGAAAGCTACAAAAGTGGTTTTACAGGCAAAAAGACAGCTACAAAAATTTTCGTAGCGTTTTCCCGGCTTCAAGCCCAAGAAATGCTATGAAACTGTGGAAAACTGTGTGATTTCTAGATTTTGAACTTGTTTAAAAAAGGTAGCTTCCAGCTATATAAACTTGGTTTTTAACATGCCATTAACCTCTTAAAACATAATCAAAATAAACTTACGAGCCATGAGGTGTTTCTTCTTCATTAATGATGAGTTGAGCTATGGGTTCCTCAACTACAATCATCTTTAAACCGATCTTCTCCGGCTCCTCATGGATCAATTCTAACTGCTCTTGGAGGTCTTTGACTTGGTCCTTCAATTTTTTGTTGCTAGATTTCAAGTGCATGTTCATTCTTCTAACATTCTTCACCTCTTTCCTCAATGGCATATTCCATTTGATTAATTGCTGTGTATCATTTAAGGACTTTGACACACTATCAACCTGCTCTTCCCAAATCTCTTTCATTTTCTCAAACTGGACTTTTTGGACATTATGTTTCCTTGCCTCTTTCTTCAAGATTGCTATTTCATGATTTTCCAACTTCAACTGCTCCTCAAGAACCTCAAACTCTGTATTTTAAATAATTTTCTTTTTTCCTTTCTTTTGCTTGATGACTTATTCTTCTTTTGTAGGTGATGAAAGGTCAATAATGCTTGGTATTGGCTGAGTAGTTTTAGTGACCTTATAAACTTCTTTAATTATTTCCAAAAGTTTTCTAGCATGTTTTTTCATGGGTTTCCTAGCCTGAAACATAAAACCTGCATCCTCACCTTCAAACTCTAACTTCTTTGCTGATTTAACTTTCTTGAGCTTCTTTCCTCCCTCATCTATATCATTAGATTGGACTATGGGAGTCTCTTCAATATCAACAGCATGTAGAATGTCTTCTAAATTGCCCTTAGCCACTGTTTGGCTTCTTGTAATCCTTTTGCTGCCATGTTTACTCATAGTTGGCTCTTGTTTTGTAGGTTTTCTCATAGTTGACTTTTGTTTTGCAGGTGAAACAATAGTTGTATCAAGTTTCTGCAATTGTTATGTTTCCATGATTACTGGTTCAATTTTCTCTGCCCCTACTGGTTCACTTTGTTCTACCACTGAAGGTGATGTTATACCTCTAGGTTTAGGAGTTCTTTTAGGGGTGATGGAATCCACTTCAAAACCAGTAACAAATAGAGAAGAAGACCAGTCTCTGCCTAGTCTTTTTAACTCATATAAAACCAACAACTTTATTAAACCATGATGAAAAAGTGAGGTTTCACTTCCTTAAGATTTAGCTTGAACTTTATTTGCCATTTTTTCTAAGCTTCTGTATAAATAAAAAGGTAGATCAAGAGATTTATTACCAACAAAATGTTGCAGAAGCTTGAAGGGGTAAGAATAAACCTTATGATGCCTCCCTTCACAAGTGAAGTATTTTTGAATGATAAGCAGTAGCTTTGAGAAATTATCTTTCATGTAGCTCCTTGGAATGGCATTTGTAAGGTCAACCTCACTATGTTTTGGCTTGATAAATTATTTACATTCCTTCATGTTGAATTTGAAACCTTTGAACCATTTTTCTTCTGCTCTTGGAATTCCTGTTGTTGCTACAATAGTCTATGGAGTTATAGTGAGGTTCAACATTCCCACTTTTGTATTTGTCCCATTGAAAGTTAGGGCAAACTCTTTAGAAACCTGTACATGGCATCCTTGCAATCTTTGGCAAAACTGCAAACACCCTGTTCTTCTGAAAACTTCTGAAGCTGTTGGGTCTTCGTTTATCAGGCTCATGTCTGATGGACCATATCTAAGATAGTGGCCACCTTTGTTGGTATTCCTCTTTGCAGCCATGATACTTTTATGTCTTCTCTGCCTCTCTTGATCAGTGATACCTGCAAACTTTTGAAAATGCCAGCCACATCTCGGGCTTAGTGAAATAGCTCTACAAAGCTCAATAACATGCAAAGAGGGAGTGGAGAATGATAAATGACACAATTGGGAAAGATTTTAAAGTTTGATTACAACTCATGGCATAATTATGACTCATACATAATTAAAATGGTAATAATGATTTCAGCCATGACCATTGTACCTTGATTTAACCCTAAATTACTTGAATGGCATCTATCCTAACCATTTCAATCATTGAATGACACCTAGCAGTTGTTTTGAAAAGACATACAAGAATACCTCCTTTCGTAGCGTACTTAGTGTATTTTTGGGCAGTTTCTCTACAAAAGTATTAGCAGTTTCGTAGCGAAAAGTGTGTTTTTTTGTGTAATTCGCTACGAAAGTAGGGATTCTTGGATAAAATGACCTTTTCGGAGTTATATTCTTGGGAAATTAAATATTTCAGGAAATAATGACTGATGTGACATGAAAATACTTGAATGGGGGTGGTTTTGGACCTTAGGATAAGGTAATAAGAAAAAATTGAAATTTTCCTTAACCAAGGAATGAAAAATGAATCCTATGACCATATATTTGACACATGAACCTCTAAGACTATGTCAAATGATGTTTCATTTTTTTCTGAGTGAAAACATTGGCTCCACTTGGGATGGTGTGCCCCTGTGGTACACAAAAGAACCCGTAGTTCCAGTGCTATCCATCTTCTTGAAAACTAAAACTCTGAAATTTGCCAAGCTTTCCTTCAAATTCTAATGGCCTTCACCTCGGGCTCAAGCATGATGATCAAATTGTCTTTATTAGCAAAAAAAAATATAAAAATGGAATATATACAATGAAATGAAAGATCAACATGACTTAAGAGGAATAGTGCTTCAAAAACCTGCCATTGACAGGCCCTCCAGCACGAGGTTGTCCATCCATCTCCTACAGAATGTAAGTTTTGCTTCCATGGAATGCAACTACTATGAATTGACCTTTCCAAATCTTCTCAAACTTACCATGTTTCCCCTTTTCTTCAATCCTGGCCTCCCATTTCAAAACCACATCTTGGATTTGAAAGTTTTCCTCCTTGGTATTCTTGTCAAATGTCTTCTTGATTCTGTTTTGAGATTGATGATTAATGTTATAGACTTCATCCCTTTTCTCCTGTAAGGCTATCAAATGATTTATTCTTCTTTGAATTTCATTTGGCTCCTCCTCCAATCCTTGCAGGAACTTCATGACAGGCACTCCCAAGGACGAAGGAAAAATGGCTTTAGCTCCATATACCAACTCATAAGGTGAAGTTCCAATTTATCTCTTTGTGCACACTCTATCAGCCCACAGAGCATACTTCAACTTCAAATTCCATGACTTCTTATTTTCCTGTAACACCTTCTTAGTAATCCTCACAATGCTCTTGTTAGAAGATTTAGCAAGACCATTACCTTGTGGATAATATGTAGTAGAATGCCAAGTGTAATGTGACATTGATGACAAAAAATTATCATCTTATTAGATTTGAATGCTTATGTGTTATCAGTGACGATATTCATAGGGCAACCAAACCTAGATAATATATTATTTTCCAAAAATGAAATGATAACTGAATCATTTGCTTGCCTAGTTGGGATTGCTTCAATCCACTTGGTGAAATAATCAGTTGCTGTCAGAATCTAGCGATGCTGACCTGAAGATGATGGATGAATCTTAACAATAAAATATAGCCCCCATTTCTGAAATGGCACCTCAACATAGATAGGCATCAAGGGTAAAGGAACAAGCTTCTTCTTACCATAAAAAATCTGGCATTCATGGCAGGCATCAATATTTTTGTAGACATCTTTAAACATAGTAGGCCAATAATACCCTGCTTCGAGAATCTTATTTGTTGTATCCTTCCAATAATGATGACCTCCACAATATCCTTTGTGAAACTCCTCAATCACTTTTTCTGCCTCCTCTTCTAGTAATCAATTCAAAAGAATACCACCGGTATCTTTGCAATACAGAGTTTTATCAATAATGTAGTACCTCAAAGGCTTTAACTTCACAAAACTTGCCTTGGACTTTGTGAACCCAGCAGGCACTCAATGATGATTTAAGACAAAAATAATGTATTTGTACCAGTCAGAAAGGATGTACTTCTCTTCAATGGGAATCAACTCTTCATCTTCATCTGATAATTATGAAAATTTTGCAATTAAATTCATATCAAGACAACCAAAATTTGACTGTGCCATCAGCTTTGCTAGGCCTTGACCTTTGAATAATTTTGTGGGTCTGATCTCTATATCATATTCCATCAAGTTAGCTATCCACTTCCCTCTATTACCATCAGGATCAACTTGAGTCAGGATGTCCTTCAAAACAACATTAGGAACAAAAACTATGACATGAGAATGCAGAATGTAAATTATGAAAACTTTGATGGCTTTAACCAAGGCGTAGGCTTGCTTTTCTAAGATGTTGTACTTCAGACCTGAATTAGCTAATTTCCTACTAAAAAATGAAATAGGCTACTCAATACCTTGCTGTCCTTTCTGCAGCAAAACTCCAACAATTGTATTTTCTGATGCAAATGTAAAAAGCCAGAAATTATTTTGAAAAATCTAGGCTGATCAACACTAGTGCTTGAGTGAGCGCCTTCTTGATCTCTTCAAATGAGTTATTTGCTTCTACTATCCACTTGATGTCAGCTCCCTTTTTCAACATCTTATTTATGTCTTTTACAATCTCAGCAAAATTAGGAGTAAACCTCCTCACGAAATTTACCCTTCCAAGGAAAGACCGAATTTCCTTTATGCTTCTAGGAAGATCCACTTTCTGAATTGAATTGACCCTATTTGGATCAATATTAATCCCATCTTTAGAAATAATATGCCCAAGTAACTTACTTGAGGTCAGAGCAAAAATTCTTTTAGTGGGAATGAGAGAAATTCCAAACCTTCTACACTTCAACATAATATTTTCTAGGTGCTTCAAGTGATCTTCTTCTCTCCTTGAGAAAACTGTTATGTCATCCATATAAAATACCACCATCTTGTCCTTCTCCTCAACAAAAGCAATGTCCATTTCTCTTTGAAAGGTATCTCTTGCATTCATCAGAACAAAATGCATCTTGGCGTACATGAATGTGCCCCATGGTGTGGTAAAGGCTGTTTTCTCCTGATCATCTGGATGTACAAGTATCTGATTGTACCCTGAAAAACCATCAAGCATAGACATCCTTTGGGAACCAACAATATTCTGCAAAACTTGGTCCATCTTTGGGAGAGGGTAGTTATCCTTCAGAGAGGCCTTGTTTAAGTTTCTGAAGTCAATGCCGATTCTGATTTCTCCACTCTTTTTTCTTATTGGAACCAATTTTGCAAGCCACTTTTAGAATCTGATTGGAACAATGATTTTGGAATCAAAGAGTTTCTTGACTTCCTTCTCAATTAGAGGCATAAGAAGTGGATTAATCCTCCTCAACTTCTGCTTGAAAGGATTTTCATTTTCTTTAATAGGAATGGTATGTTGAATGATAGTAGGGTCATACTTCTTCAAATAAACATAACTCCATGCAAAGACATCTATGAACCTTTTCATCATCTCAATATATTTATGTTTCATGTCAACTGAAAAAAACTTTGAAAGCTTAATCATTTTTGGCATTGGATATGCGAGTTGCAGGCATAGTTTTAAAAAACCGAATCGGTCAGCTACCAGGCCGAGGGTCGACTCCGACTCGGATTCCGAATCGGTAATGACTCGGTCGACTCGGTTTCAATGACTCGGTTTTTGTAAAAAATACATTAAATATTAATTTTTTTGTACAAAAACATAAATTTAAATATTTTTATTCATGTTTCCAAACACAAAGCATTACAATATAGACAAGTCACAAAAGACAACATATGATCAAAGTAGGCTCATGAATATATCCATTATATCAAAATTGCACCTAGTGCACTGTCCAATACAGGATAATGATATAGAGATCAAAACAAAAAACATAACCAATGTCACTAACATCATGTCATCAAGGTACATAGAGGGATTGGTGCTCTTGATTAAATATGAGTTCCATACCCTAATACATGACAAAATTCGATGGAAACATTACAATAACCCAATCCTGAAATCCTGAAAAACTGATAAGTCTGCTGGATTTTGAATGAGATCTAAAATTCTACTTTCTCCATATGAAATCCAATGAGGTTGGAACCACTCTCAAACATCCTGAGTCATTTCATGGTAATGTTAAAAATTTAAGTAAAAGTGACATTCTCCAAGGAGAATGTCACTTTTACTTTAAGAATTTAACATTACCATGAAGCTGCTCCAAAAACCAACTCCACAACTCTTCAAAAAACCCTCACAAATGCTCAAGAAAATTGAATGAGAAATATGTGAGGTATTAAGAGGGGTTGGGTTAGTTAAATAGGATGGGGAGGGGTTAGAAAACCTAAAACAAACCTAACAGCAGAATTAATTTGAGTTTTAAGTCTTTTTTTTTCAATTTTTTGGGCCCACCAGCCGACTGGATTGACTAGGCCGAGTGAACTTGGACCGGGCACAGTCGACCGGTTTGTTCTCAGAAGCCGTAGGAGGTTGGTCAAAAAACCGGCCAGCTCGATAACAAGCGGCGGCGGCCGTTCTTTCCTACAGTTAGTAGAGTGGGCACTTTAAATCTCAGTCAACCCGAGCACAGTCGATCGAATCGGGATGGTTTAAAACTAAGGTTACAACTCTCTACTTCTTCATCATCAGCTTGTATCCTAGGAGTCTTTAACACATCATTCTGATAAAAAAGCTTCTCAAGAGGCATGATACCTTTGGGTATAGAGTTATTCTTCATTTGTAACACTTCAGAATTTCCCTTTGTTTCAGAAAGCATGTTTTGCTGATCTACTTGTGTACTTTCAAACTCCTCTTTCAGTTCTATAAAGGTTTTTACTTGCTGTTCATCTTCAAAATCTTGCCAATGGATAATGTTATCAGGGATAGCAGGTCTATGGTGAACTTCAACCTCATATATTTTAGTGGAATGTACAAGAATGATAAATAGAATTGCAGAGACAGCTAGGGAGTTAGCTACCGAGTTTTGGTCTCTAGTCTTCACAATAAATGAATATTCTTGGAAATTCTTGAACATATCCATGATCAAATTTTTGTGTGCCCTCATTCTCACATCCTTAGTTTGATATACACCCTCAACTTTCTTAATAACTAATTTAGAATCTCCACAAACATAAATATTTTGGGCACTGATTATTTTCAAAATTTCTAAGCCCAAAAATAAAGATTCATACTCAGCCATGTTATTTGTGCAATCAAAATTCAGTTTGTAAGAAAAGAACTTACTTTCATCCTCTGGAGTTGTGATCCAAATTCCTACTCTAGCACCCTCTCTTCCTGATGATCCATCAAAGTGTAACAACCACCAACCTTTTGCCTTCTCGTCACTGATTTGCTGATTTTTTGTCTGTTGATTTTTTGTTTGCTGATTTTCTGCTTTCTTTTCATCTTCTGCTTCATCAGTCAATTCATTGAAGAGAATAGCAGATCCTAATTCAGTATCAACAACATATATTGGAAAATTATGAGGTTTGTTTTTACTACTTACCATGTAAGACATCCTTGTTTCTCTGTATAGTCTCCTTTGTGTTAAACATCAGTAATTTTTGCCTTCATAAATGACTAAATGATTTCCCTAGATTTCTAGAAACAAAGTTCATGAACATTGTGAGTTCTAGAAATCTCACTACCTTCATCATCCCTAAAGTTAGTTTTTCACTATTTCATCTTTCCATCATGTCTAGCATTGCTTACCAGTCCCATAAAACCCATTAGTGACTTATGTCACTCTTCCTGTCTATATGATTTCACCTTTGGCCCAAATCCTCTATTTTGTTTTTCCTAAAAAACCCCCCACTACTACCTAAGCTCACCAATTAAACACCATTGTTGTGTATCCCAAGATACTCCCAAACACTGATGGTCTCAAACTATCTTTGTAGACTCTTTAGATAAATCAAGTACATTGGATTTTGGATCTTCAATACATCAGTCTATCATAAACTCTATCCTACACTTGATGATCCCAAATTATAGGTCTCAGTCCAAAAACCAAGTCCAAGAAAGCCTCCGCTAGGTCACCTAGGGTTTCACAAAGTCATAGGATGGATTTGGTGCCCTACAAACTCTGTTTTTTCATGTATGAAGAAACTGCATTTAAAGAAGTAAACGACAGGTGATCTTGTCCAAACTGTTCAAAAAGGTTATTCAAGGAAGGTTTTTGGCCTAAAAGCATGAATCTTGCAAAGGGATAACCGCCCTTTGCTCACATTTCTGCAAGAGGATCAAATGACCATCAGCCTGACATAAGGTAAGGTAATGAGAAAATCATCACAAGAAGAACATTCATAGCAAGAATAAAGTAGGAAGCATATGTTTGATGAAAGTCAGGGTTCGTGATTATTTTGACCAAGCAGATATCAGTACTAGGGTTACAAGGGAAAAGGCCAACTCGACTCCTTCAAGAACACATTGAATACTTTTAGAAATGATGAATGAGTTTGAGAATTTTCAGAGAACTTAGAAGATAACACTATTTACTTTTTCCTAAGCAGCCCTAAAACCTAGGAGTTTGGGAAAGTTGAAAAACAGGTAAAATGATGACACATAACCTCCTTCATAACAGCAGAGGGTTTCAAAGGTTTCCAGTTGCTCTCTAGGGTTTGGCAAAGAGACATTGACTCCACATCATCAAGGGTTGAAAGGATAAAGAGTATTGGTACAAAAAGCAGAGGGTTTTCAAGGGGTTTCAAACTAATCCTCTAAGGTTTGGCCAAGAGGCACTAACTCCACCTCATCAAAGGGTAAAATCAGAGAAATAAAAGGATCCAAGGAGGCAGACCTAAACACCAATACCCCACTTCACCAAAGGGATAAAAAGAGACAGAAATATCAGTTCAAGGTTTCTCTTCTCAAATAAAGGACATAAACATTTTTAAAGAGTCAAGGAGGCAAGCATGAGGGAAGAAATTTCCAAAGGAGGCAACTATGACAAGCATAGGTCATTATTGACAAAATGAGCTGTCCAAATTCAAAAGAGACAGTGGTCTAAGGCAGAAGTTGTGTAGGCACCTGCAAGAACAGAAGTGGCCAACAAAAGCACAAAAATGGTTTAGAAAGCTCAACTCCCTCACTGGAGATACATCATTTGCAAACTAGGAACAAATATATATCTGGTTTAAGAGTAGTAAGGCCTCCAAAATGGTTTCTTTATCAAGGTATATTCTGCAAGAGATAGGTTAGATATAAAAGACACTTCTGCAGGACTGTCAAAATAGCTACCTATAGGAAAATTGATAAAGACAAGCAGACCAAATGTTTTTCACAATGATGGCCCACATGAAGACTAAAGGGAATATTGATGCTTGTTGCTAGGGTTTTCATACTAACAGAAGGTCAGTGGAAGGAAGGTTAAAACTTTCCTTTTCAGTCTCTCAACCAAGAAATTAAAGGCATAAACCTGCAAGGCTGAAAAATCCCAGAAAAAGTGCCAACATGTTCACAAGATTACTGTTTACAAGGGATGAAGTTCATAAAGAATATAAAGTGAAGAAAAAACCTTAAAAATAGAAGCACTAATTTCACTATCTATATGTTTTCACCAAACTTGGTCAAAATAAAAATTTTCAAAGGGGCTCATGGTTTCAAGTATGGATTGAGGGCACATGTTTAAATTTGATAAACTCTTGTGAGCAAAAGAAGAACATTAGGAGGCTTCCAATAAAGAAAAAACCATGTTTTTAAACTCTACCACCTACAGGACTGAAAGAAGCCAAAAAAGACAGTGAGAAAAATAAAGAGGGAACAAACCTTATAAAGTGGGTTTTTGGAATCAAATCATTTTTCAAAAAAGACTATAAAACCTCCTTGACCTCTTTCACATCTCATTGTCATTTCAAAAAGGAGAAAAAGCCGTTGAAAGCAAGTTTGGAGGGTTTTTGTGCAAGTTTGGAGAAAATTTCGGGTGCTGCGCACTTAGGCCGGCACTACGCACCTGGCCATCAGCGCTGCGCACCTGGCCATCGGCGCTGCGTACAAAAGAGGCAGCGGTAGTGTTATTTAACATTGCGTTGCGCATCGAGAGGGAAACTCTACGCACCTAGGCAGGCGCTACACACAGGCACAAAAAAAGTCCGAACTGCCTACCATCCTCCCGGAGCTGTGCTACGACAGGCCTGACAGGCCCATTTTCGGCCTGAATTGACCTGGCGCTACGCTCCGACAGGCGAGCCCAACCTGACCTGAACGTGCATTCAGGCAGGTGCCACGCATAGACATCCTTTGACCCAATTTTCTCAAAAAAGGCCAAAAATTTGAATTTCTGCCTCTAGTTTCCTCCACAAGGGTTAAACAAGGTTGGCACCATTTATTTTTTCTCCTTCCAAGTTTTTCTTTGCATACATAATCAAGGGAGAAGTTCAAAACCTAAAAAACCTTACCAAACCCTAAGCTACATAAAAAATAAAATATTGAACTCCTAAGGTAGGGTTTGCAAATTTGAAAGGGTTGTCATAAGGTGCAAAGACTCTCAGTGCCAAAAAAAATGCTTCTAAAAGCTGAAGACACTCCTTGAATGCTTCATCTTAGCCCTCATTTGCAAAATTTTTCCCTCACATCACTCATTTTCCATCCTAGACCTAAAAACTCTCAAACAAGCTAAATCCTTCTGTGATAAAACTAGTCACCATGTTTGAAAAAGAGATTCATACCAGTAGGGATGAAGGCCAAAGGCCTACCAAGCCAAAGCAAAAGGGAGGAAGGGTTAATAGGTTTGAGCCCTTAGACACCATTCAAATTAATTTGATGCCCGGGCTACCTCACTTTTCTCACATTCACACTCTGTGCATATAACAATAACTCACTTCAATGTTTTTGCCCAAATAATTTTAAATCTGGAAGTCTTTTAATAATATCTCCGGGAGCCTTAATATCTCAAATTTGAGATTTGAAATATTAACTCGAGGTTCTCTTATGGTTAATAAACCCACATACCAAACCATACCCCTCAGTCTATAACTTCGGCGGGAGCTTATTTCATTTAATGGTTATAAACCCATGTAACACAACCCTTCATGTGTGGAACTTCAACTTATAAGTGTTCAACCACGCATACAATTCAACCATGGTATATGAATATATAATATGCTTCCATTCCAACATTATAACAAAATAGAAAGCCTCAGAGCGGAGGTCATCTCACCTTTTTACACCTTATAGTTATAAAACTATGTTCCAAAACCCACTTATGAATGATGAATCAATTATATGAAACCTTTGGGTTAGCATCCCATTCAACCATCACCCATGTACGCATCGTGCTTTAACGTTTCTTTTGGTTCCCTCTTCGACTTTGTTTAAACCCCACAGTTCTCACATATGCATCAACGTATACCGGTTCCGCCCTTCATAAATACTCGTTGGTTCAGTTCATATTCCACTTCATTCATATGAATTCCAACCTTACGAACATCAACTCAATTATTAATATAATAGCTTTGGGCCCACAATATTCAAGCGCTCAACAATTATAACTACTCATCATACCTTACTTATCTTACATGCAGCTCTGAAGGTGACCAACGTTGATCTCCCCCATCATTCCATCGAACGGATATAACGCTTATCGCGTTTTTCCCCTGCAGAGTTTTAACCCTGAAAAAAACGCGATAAGAGTGGTTTTCCTCTTACCACTTTTGCCACGCGTCGACTACTGAACCATATCGCGTTTTTTTTCCAAAAACAACTTACCATTTTTCACCAGCGCGAAACCCATTCATTGTTTTCTAAACTGCCTTTACTGTGCATCACTCCCGGTTCTGGTTTGACTCTCGGTTCCGCCCAAACTGAACTCTGTTCATGCCTTACGGTTCCATCTATTACCTCAGGTTCCGCTTTCCTCTAGTTTGCATTCGAACAACCGGATTCCATCAACAATATACCACACTATTGGCTTCTATCCAATGCCATTTCTTTATAATCTCCACCGCTCTCCACTGGTTGCTGCTCAACAGAATGGTTTTTCCCATAACCTGCGTCCAACCCTACAGGGAACGCCTCTTCGCATACTAATGCATTAATTGAATAGTTCTTCGGTTCCTCAATTATAAAATGAAATATACCAACCTCTGAATTGAATGCTCTGTTTTAAAAGCATCGATTCATCCAGAATCGATGCACCAAACTCACATATGGAATCTCTAGAGTCGATGCTTCAACTCGTATACCAAATCTCTATCACCATCATTAGGACTCACCTCAAATGTTCATAACCTCGCACATACGTCTGGAGCATATGGGTTACTCAAAATTATGATTCGACCCTACTATTCAAGCAAACATTTCTTGGATGCATGTACAAAACCTATATTAACCCTTTACATAGGACTAATATGCATTCAATTCATACGCACTCAATTGTCACAGGATAAGAATGGAAAATTAGATGCATTCGAAACCTAACCTTCCACACAGAGTTATTCATGCATTTCACATACAATCATTTATTGAAATTCGAAGGCACTCACACAGAACTTAAAACAAATACTACTCATGTAATACTGAACCAATTCTTTCATAATGTATCAATGAGTTCACTCACAGAACTCTGGTCCTCGGCCAGATCTTCAATTTGATGGCCTTTTCCTCCTACTCTATCTCTGAACAGGGATGATCCTCTACACTATCTTTCATACTTACATTTATATAGAATGGTGGTCTGAATCGATCTAGGTTCCTTTAAAGCTCGACAAAGACTCTTAAACTTCCTAAATCCTAATTTAGACTCAAACCCTAAATAACTGAACTGCCTATCTCTTCACATTCCCAACTGATCATTTTCTCTCATGTTCTCTGCAGTTAGAGAACATTTACAATTCCTCACTTTTTATTCAAAAATATCAAAAATTACATTAAAATTTAAAATCATGAGACCCCCCTATGTCTATGAAAATAAAAAGTAATTTTTTGAGCCTAATGCTCCTGCATCAGACTCCCAAGGTTCAATTTGTTCATGATATCTTGATCATGTGCTTTCAGTCTCTGCCTCCTGGATCCCATACTTTGTTTTTTTGTTTTCCAACCGCTGTATCATTCTTCAACCGATCTTCTCCAGGTCTCCATATTTTGTTTCGCATCTTCCCTTCGGTTATGCTTTCACAATCTGCTTTTGTCTTTCCTTTGTCAAAACTCTCCTGCTTTCTTGTTGTTGTCTGCTGCTTCTAAGACACCTTCATCACCAGTCTTCTGATGCATTCAATCTCCATGTCTAGCTTATATTCTGTCTGGAAATATCTTTGCCCATTGCTGTTGCTTCCAATTTCTATTAATTCAGCTGCTTTTGCTGCTCCCCGGATTGTTGCTACCTCCCTAACTTCCTGTCCCTCTGCAACAATTCTCTTTTGTTCATCACCTGCAAATTTTCCTTTAGAAAATAAATCATCAATCAATTTTCTTCCTGCAGTAACATACCCATTCAGTATACTAGTAACCATAACCAAACTTGTCAAACTAGTATCTGTTCCTATTCTCTTCACAGCTTCAGGCATCTTTACTTCAGTGTGTGCACTTTCTTTCTCTTCTTCAAATGTTTCCAGCAAACATTGCAACCATCTCTTCTGTACTTGGTTCACATCTTCAGCATGCTACAATTCAAATTCAGCATCTTTTTCTTCTTCCTGGGCAATCTTCAGCAATTTCCTTTCATCTCCTTGGTTGATTCTGGCAATCAAACCAAGTTCTTACACCACTGTATTCTCATCTTCTATCATAATGGAATTATGATTTTTCCTTACTGTGTCAGTTTTAAAATTCCGCCACACAATCTGTTCTTGATTAATCAAACAAATCAACTCCTCCTTGTCATCAGAGACAAGTTTCTTCATGTGAGACATGACTGTCTCATCTTCTTTCTTCTGCAAATTTTTTTTGTCTTTCAAGACAACCCCAAGTGATGG
Source organism: Pinus albicaulis (assembly GCA_034641835.2). Lineage (NCBI taxonomy): Eukaryota > Viridiplantae > Streptophyta > Pinopsida > Pinales > Pinaceae > Pinus > Pinus albicaulis. The sequence goes on along the minus strand of CM076584.1, from coordinate 256,515,135 downwards.
ATTGCCTTCTGCATCACTTGTACACATAAACAAACTGTCAAATTTAAAACCACAAGACCGAAAGGCCTCATTTGATGACCCAGTCACCAAACCTTCCTTCAGCAGTTCCAAGTCTCTTTCAAGACTCAGAAATTCTTCACTATCTTTCTCCTTAGCTGCCAAAGTTATCTCTACTTCTCTAGTCACCATGTCAAAAATGATGATCCTTCCCTATGTTTTTAGCCAACATAGTTTCTCTTTCATTCAAGTCTCTGATAGTTTCCATTTGTTGTTCTTCCTCTTTGCCTGCATGATTAACACATGAATCATCATCATTAAGATTCCAAGGTCTCAATACCTTTTTCTCCTCTGACAACACATAAGTATGTTGTTCAGAACTTCTTTCCAAATCCTCTGTCAGCACATCAGTATACTGATTTGCATTCCTCATGAGACTTTCAGCTAGTCTCTCCTTCTCTCCATCATCTGCTTCATGGAAATTATCCATGAAGGCCTTCCTACTCTGTTTCCTCAGAAAACTATCATGTGCATAGGTCCTCTGCTTCTCCAATTCTCTTCTTTGGAAATCCAACTTCCTATACAATTCAACAACTTCAATAGGAGTAGATTTCAGGAACCTTACACAACCTTTTATACCTCTGCTTGTTCTTGACCAATCATTTGCTGTTCCTTCTCTCTCAGCCTCAATATTATGCTTAATATCTTCATTAGACTCCTCTGTCTTCATGTCTTCTTCCTGAGATCTTGCTATCTCAGCATTGATTTGAACAGATTTCAGATTCATTTTCTCCTCCTTAGCAAACCTTAAAGCTTGCTCATCTCCTTGTGGTGTACCTGCAAACATACACAACTCTTTAGTTTCAAAACCACAAGACTTTTCACTCTTAGTTGCTTTCTCAAGCACTTCCCCTTGAATAGATCTACATGTGGAATCTTCAAATTCCATCCTTGACTCAAGAACTATGAGTTCTTCTTCCACTGTGGAACCTAACATCACCTCACAATGGTCACACTAAAAAATGCAAGTCTTTATATCATCTAGCTGATCTGGACTTGTCCAATAACTCAGGAAATCATCAATGATTTTCTCTTCAGCAAGACAAACTTCTTGCTGCCTTAAGTCTTCACCACGTCTCACAAGACCTCTTGCAGATCTCCATTATTCAATTGTACTCTATTCTGCTTCACAAACAGAAATTTCTTCTCTCAACTCAGCTGCTCTGAGTTCTTCTCTCAACAAGGAAATCTCCTTTTGCCTCAACCTTAACTGTAATGGCTTCCATTTCACATTCTTCTTCATGAGCCAACAAACTCTCTGGTTTTCCTCTATCAGCCTCTCCAGTTTATAAAACTGCTTACTGATCTCAGCTATCTCTTTCCAATACTCTTCATCAGTGAGTTTCTTCCTCATGCCATTTGCTTTGGCATCTTCCTTCACTCTTCTGTTGTGGCCTCTCTCAGAACCTCTGAAATCTCTGTTGTGACTATCAGTAGCCATTTTATCCTCCATGATTTATTCTCTCACAAGCTCCACTAAGCCTCTTCAACAACAAGCTCTCTTGCTGCAACTTACCTCACCAATCCTTTCCTCCGGATCCAGCTTTTGGCAAGTACTGGTCCCCTATCTGCTGGAACCTTATGAGCACTCTCTTCTGCTCTCTGTAGGCTTCACTCTGCAACTTTTCAAGAACAAATCTGTTCTTCTTTCATCCAACCTCTGTTGGGAATTCTCCAGGTTCTGCCACACTTCTTCTTCACTTCAGAATCCTTTGCTGGATTCCTTTGTCACTGCTCTCAAAGCTGTGACCTGCCCTTGCTGAGATTTCTTCAATTGCTTGCAATCTGAATTCTTCAAACAATTCTTCAAACCAGAGTTAAAGACTGCTCATCAACTCACCTTCTCTTGAGAACACTGTAATTGTCCTCCCTATTCAACCTTTAGCTGAATATCAGGTTCACTGCTTCCACCATCAAACTCCGTCTTCACTTTCTGCAACCACTATCCCGTACTTACAAATCCCAAATCAGATTTAATATTATCTCATCTGCAAGATCCCTACATGGTCTTGTTCTTCACTCCTTTCTGCAAGTCTCTGTTCACTGCAACCCTGTGTATCTTTTCTTATCAAATTTCAGAATCTGATCTTCTTCCCTCTCTCATCACATGCACTACATCTCTCTTCAAATCTGCAATCTTCAAACCACTTGTCTTCCAAATTGGACTCTGTAAATCTGCAATCACCTCACTGCATATATAATCACACTACAATCACTGTTAAATATATTAAAACTTCAACTTTTCCTCACTTCTCTTGTCAAGCACACATTCCAAATTTGAATTCCAAAAGAGGTATTCCAGCTCTGATACCACTTGATGCTCGGGCTACCTCACTTTTCCCACATACACACTCTATGCATATAATAATAAATCACTTCAATGTTTTTTCCCAAATAATTTTAAATCTGGCAGTCTTTTAATAATATCTCTGGGAGCCTTAATATCTCAAATTTGAGATTTGAGATATTAACTCGAGGTTATCTTATGGTTAATAAACCCACATACCAAACCATACCCCTTAGTCTATAACTCCGATGGGAGCTTATTTCATTTAATGGTTATAAACCCATGTAACACAACCCTTCATGTGCGGAACTTCAACTTATAAGTGTTCGACCACGCGTACAATTCAACCATGGTATATGAATATATACTATGCTTCCATTCCAACATTATAAAAAAATACAAAGCCTCAGAGTGGAGGTCATCTCACCTTTTTACACCTTATAGTTATAAAACTATGTTCCAAAACCCACTTATGAATGATTAATCAATTATATGAAACCTTTGGGTTAGCATCCCTTTCAACCATCACCCATGTACGCATCGTGCTTTAACGTTTCTTTTGGTTCCCTCTTCGACTTTGTTTATACCCCATAGTTCTCACATATACCTCAACGTATACTGGTTCTGCCCTTCATAAATACTCATTGGTTCGGTTCATATTCCACTTCATTCATATGAACGCCAACCTTACGAACATCAACTCAATTATTAATATAATAGCTTCGGGCCCAAAATATTCAAGCGCTCAACAAATATAATTGCTCACCATACCTTGCTTATCTTACATGCAGCTCTGAAGGCGACCAACGTTTATCTCCCCCATCATTCCATCGAACGGATATAACGCTTATCACGTTTTTTCCCCGGAAGAGTTTTAACCCTCCAAAAAAAATGCAATAAGAGTGGTTTTCCTCTTACCACTTTTGCCACGCGTCGACTACTGAACCATATCGCATTTTTTTTTCCAAAAAAAACTTACCATTTTTCACCAGCGCGAAACCCATTCATTGTTTTCTAACCTGCCTTTACTGTGCATCACTCCCAGTTCCGGTTTGACTCGCGGTTCTGCCCAAACTTAACTCTGTTCATGCCTTATGGTTCCATCTATTGCCTCAGGTTCCGCTTTCCTTCAGTTCGCATTCGAACAACCGGCTTCCATCAACAATATACCACACTATTGGCTTCTATCCGATGCCATTTCTTTATAATCTCCACCGCTCTCCATTGGTTGCTGCTCAACAGAATGGTTTTTCCCATAACCTGCGTCCAACCCTACAGGGAATTCCTCTTCGCATACTAATGCATTAATTGAACAATTCTTCGGTTCTGCAATTATAAAATGAAATATACCAACCTCTGAATTGAATGCTCTGTTTTAAAAGCATCGAGTCATCCAGAATTGATGCACCAAACTCGCATATGGAATATCCAGAGTCGATGCTTCAACTTGTATACCAAATCTCTCTCTCTCATTAAGAATCACCTCAAATGCTCATAACCTCACACATACATATGGAGCATATGGGTTACTCAAAATTATGATTCGACCCTACTATTCAAGCAGACATTTCTTGGATGCATGTACAGAACCTATATTAACCCTTTACACAGGACTAATATGCATTCAATTCATACGCACTCAATTGTCACAGGATAAGAATGGAAAATCAGATACATTCGGAACCTAACCTTCCACATAGAGTTATTCACGCATTTCACATACAATCATTTATTGAAATTTGAAGGCACTCACACAAAACTTAAAACAAATACTACTCATGTAATACTCAAAAATTCTTTCATAATGTATCAATGAGTTCACTTACAGAGCTCTGGTCCTCGGCCAGATCTTCAATTTGATGGCCTTTTCCTCCTACTCTGTCTCTGAACATGGATGATCCCCTATACTATCTTTCATACTTACATTTATACAGAATGGTGACCTGAATCGATCCACGTTCCTTTATAGCTCGACAAAGACTCTTAAACTTCCTAAATCCTAAATTTAGACTCAAACCCTAAATAACTGAACTGCCTATCTCTTCACATTCCCAACTGATCATTTTCTCTCATGTTATTTGCAGTTAGAGAACATTTACAATTCCTCATTTTTTATTCAAAAATATCAAAAATTGCATTAGAATTTAAAATCATAGAGCCCCCTATGTCTATGAAAATACGAAGTAATTTTTTGAGCCTAATGCTCCTGCATCATACTTCCTCTCCCATGATCCTTGCATGTTTTCAGGATGTTAGGTATTATCAGTTTTGTGAGAAGGTTAAACAAGTCCAAAGCCGCTTAGACTTGACTAGGTTGTTCATCCTCAGTTTACAAAATCACCAAGTCAACCTAGCAGGAGTGAATTTTAAACTCTCATCTGAATCCATTGCTAAAGCCACATGAATACCAGACATTGGTGAGAGATGGTTTAAATAGAAGAAATTGGACTTGAGTTAAAATGAGCCCTACCTCAAACCTAGCTATCAACAAGGTTGCAAGGCTGTCTTCCCCTTCTCCCACTTACTAGAGAGGTATGCCCTGTTGATGAGGCAGATTATCAAGTAATTTACTTGTGAGGGGAGGTACTCCAGGGTTTACTCTTATCACATAAGGCTTTTGATTCACTTCACCAGGGTTAAATTACTGAACCTACCATACTACCTATACCGGAGCATTGACAAAATGGCTTCAGTGGTCAAGAAGAGGAGTTATGCCCACCAAATGCAGAGCCTTTTTCACCACTCCTTGGTCAAGATGATTGTTTTACACCAGCTGGAGGAGCAAGGAATCCCTTGGGAAGTTTTTATCTCTCATGATGTATTTGCCAATACCCAAGCCTTCATTCAACAAAATTTGCCTTCCACTTCACATCCACCTACCTCCACTCCTCCTTCATCTCCACATATGCCTTCTCCACAAAGAAATTCACCTCCTATCCCTTCTCCTAATGAATCAAGTGAAGGAACTGACAATAGCCCTAATGAGGAGCATACAAATGACAATGGAGAGGAAAAGGACAATGAGGAAATAGAGGTAGATGAAGAAAAGAAGGAAGAGGATAGCCATACTGAAGAAAAATATGATGGTAGTAGCCATGAGGAACAAACAAACAACATTGAGGAAGAGGTAGAATCTATTGAGGAAGACCAAGATTATGATGATAGCATGGAAGAAAGTGAAGAAAATGAAGCAAGGGAAGAAAAAAGTGATGCAAGTACAAAGCTTAATCAAGAAGATGAAAGTGATGAAAATGAGGAAAACAGTTGGGAAAAAATAAAGCCTAATGATGAAGAAAATGATGATGACATGGAGGGGGGAGATCAAGATGACAACCAAGAGGATTATGAAAAGAACAATGAAGATGACAGTCAACAGGAAGGTGCAAAATACAATGATGAATTTGAGCATGAAAGTGAGCCAAATGACAGTTAAAAAGGTGCTGAAAACAATAAAGGCAATGAAAATGAAGAGATAGAGGGAGAGGATGAAGAAACTGAAGACCAAGAGCAGACAAATGATGAGGTTGAAAAATAGTTTGAAGATGAAGGCATTGACCAAGATAGTGGTACAAATGAGACAATCAGTGACAAGCAAGGAAATAATCATGGCAGTCATGACAGCTGTCATGACACTAATCAACCTCCAAATGACCAAGGAACTCACATTGACAATGCTGAAAGTGACAAAGAAGAAGGCCTTATTGAAGGACAAAGCCAAAATGAGGCAAGTGAGGAGGGTAGTGGTCAGTTTGAGAGCCAAGATGACAGTGAAGAAAACAGTGAGGAAAGCAAGGATGATGATGAGGTTAAAGGTCAAGAAATCAGTGACCCAATGGAGCATCAAGTGACTCATGAGGTACATGACAAAGATAAAAATACTTGTGACTTCATCAAGGATCAAGGCACCCTCATCACTCCTCTCACATGCACCTACCACAAAGGTAAAAGAGATGTGTTTTCTACCTCAAAAAGGCAAAGGGCCATCTCTCCTCCAGCTATCAAGGACAAAGATAAAGGCAAGGAAAAGATGGAAAAAGGTGAGCAACAGGTCAAGGTAAGGAGAAGCAAAAGGATCAAGAGGACGTCTTAAGGGCCTCAATTCATTGATTTAGACAATGAAAATGAGGACAAGGAGAAGAACACAAGATTGCTCCTTTTGGAGAAAGATGCATAGCTTCAGGAGTGGGAAAGAGACTTTGAGATGGCACAACGTGTCATCAACTATTACAAAGAGGAGCATAATAATTTCAAGGAGGTAAAGAGAGTCCTTGCCCTACAAAAGAAAATGGCCAAGCATTATGCAAGGAAAAACATGCTTACTTGTGGCAAACTGAGGAAGGCCCTCATGGAGCTAGAAGACCTAAAAAGAGCCAAAGTGCATAAAAACCTTGAAATTTTGGCTGAGGCTTCTCAACAGGTGTCCAAGACCTCTTGAGGGACCTCTCCACAAATTTTGAGGCAAATTGGACAACTTTTTGTTTTTTCCAAATTTTGGCCCCTCTGTGCGTAACGCCCTAGGCGTTACACACAAAATTGGTGCATCCTCAGCCCTCAAAGTTTACATTTTTAGATTTCTCACATCACCATTAGTCTTCTCACCAATTTTCAGATCATTTTGAGCATTTTTGACCCCCGAAAAGGTCAAAAACATAAAAAATTTGACCTTTCTGCCTCATTTTCAGACCAGGCGCTACGCACAGAGAAGTGTTGAGAAAATTGGTTTTGAACAGGTAAATGGAATCCAATCAGCACAACTCAATAATTTCTAGAAAGTAGACTCATTAGGCTTTCCAACGAGCCATCATGGAGCCAAATCCAGTGTCAGGAAGGGGTCCAAAACTCAGCTACAAGAGACCCTATTTTCTGCTAAAGTGGCGCTACGCACAGAGGCTACCTAGTGTGTTTTGGACCAAAAGTCAACATAACACACTCATTTATTGTAAATAGATATTGTTGAGTTTTTTGAGGCAAATTAAGCTAGAATTAGGTGCAAATAGTTATTTTAGCATTTATTTCTTGGGGTATTATGTGCCTTGGGCCTTGCATGGTCTCTTGGCCATAAATGATATTTATGGCTATATTTTACATATTCATACCACATTTAGGGTTTTAGTCCTCATTTTCTCCATAAATGGAGCATGAGGCCCCTATGTATTTTGTTGGCATTTGACGAGCTTGAAGAGCAATATACATGGTTTCATGATCTTGGAGAAGAAATTGGTTTTGTGAAGTGGATGAATGGTTTGTTTGGCTTGATGATGGAGAATCTTGTTTGCAGGATTCCATAGCTTGGTGAATGGTGATGTCTTCCTAATTTGTCTATTATTTCCTTTGTTTTCATTATGTTTCATATTTCTTGGCTGCTATTGAACATAAAATTATAGGTTGAGACATGTTATTTGAGGCATCTCAGTCCTCCTGTTTGTTATAGCTTTTATGTTTTCTCTTTTGGCCATCTTAAGGAATTCTTGATTGCTCCTTAGGTCCACCAAAAATTGTTTTTGTTTCATGTATGGTTAGTATGCTAGCTTACAAGTATGATTCATGGTATTCCCTGCTTATTTGAAGTTTTCAAAATCTTATCTTGAGCTGTTATGTGAAATATTGATTGTTAGGTTAAGTCAAAGAGGTCTCGTTCGATCTTGCCCTTTGTCCATGCTTGCTAACTTGTTTCAGAGTTCCAAATAACTTGATATATGCTGTTTAGGAGTTCCCTCTCCATAAATTGAGTTATTTGTATTGTCTTATGTGTTTTCCAAAAATCTGAAGGTGATTTTCTAAAGTTAGAAGCTCTTATGCTTTCTATGTATCATTGGAATGATTCTCTTGGATGTTTATTAGTTTAGATTATGGTTTATTGAGCTTAATGGTTTTCCCTACCTCATGGATTGTAACTCTTAAACTATAAATGTTTAAGACATCTTAGTATTTCCCAAACTTAATGTTCACTACATCTCATACATCACCTTAAGGATCCATTGACCTTGCTAAATCGGCCCTGCAACACACTTTGTTTCATCATTTAGACACTCTTGACTTTCACTTGAATCCATAGCCCAATGGCTTTGACATACTCTCACTTTACCTATTCCATTTGACCATCTTTCCCAACCAAAACAATCAACAAACCCTACACCTAATAACTAGCCTAAAATAAAAAACCCTAGAGCAAAAAGAACACATCCTTTGCACCCAATAGAGAGATCCCTCTCTGAGTCTAGGAAGGCTAGGTCCTCAGACTCTAAATTTTGGTTCCATGTTACCCTATCATTTGGTCTTCCAATCTGCCAAATCAGGGGACCCTAAAACTTTGCTCACCAAAAATAGGAATGGTAGCATAAGTTAGGTCCATCTGCATTGTACCCTTGATATTTGCTGCCCATGACCTTGATAACTACATGCCAAACTTAGGTGGAATGTCTGCTACCACAATGTCCATGACCACTGTCTTGGTAGGGACTTGTGTGAGACCAATAACAACATGTTTTATTAAACCAATGCACTAAACTCTTTTTGAATCAAAGGAAAACAAATCCTTATATGGTATAGTAATTTCCAACCCCATCCTTTCCATGATCACTTTGGGCATAAGATTGTAAGAGGCCCCTGAATCTAACATGGAATTATGCAATGTCATGTCATGAATACTAAGGCTGACATACAAAGGAGGAACCTCTTCATTTTGATCATCCTCTAATCTTGGACCCAAGTATATGGTTTGATGATCTTATTGAACATTTAGGATATCAACAGCTCCTAGTTGGGAATTTAGCATTTTTACAATCTTACTTCTGTATTCATTCACCTTAAGAATTTCTCCAAAAGGTAATGGGATTTTGATCTTAGATATATCACTCTCTAAAATGAAAATAGAAGAAAATTTTTTAGTCTCTTTGACATGAGGAGGAGGTGGTGTATCTTTCCTAACCTCAATAGCTTTAGGGGCATCTTTCTTAGGCTATGCTTTGTTTGCAGTAATTGGAACATTTATGTTTCTGAGGTTGTATTGTTTCTGCTTCTCAAAGATTGCATGTTGATATCCTTTAAGATAATCAAATGGTTCCTCACCCTTGTTTACTTCATGATCTGACTCATCATGTTCCTCCTTAGTCAAAAACATTCCTGACATGTTTTCATCTAAGCAATGAATTGGGTCTTCTTGTATTTTAGGCTGATCTTCTTCATCAACTAAGTTTTGCTGGAAAGGAGGCCTTACTTGAGGTTCAGGTGGTTGATTTCTGTTTTCCCTTGGTCTCTGTTGGTTTTGAGGTCTTCTAAACTGAGTATTTCTAAACTGAGGTTCATACTCAGCTATGTTATTTGTGCAAACAAAATTCAGTTTGTAATAAAAGAACTTACTTTCATGCTCTAGAGTTGTGATCCAAATTCCTACTCCAGCGCCCTCTCTTCCTTCTGATCCATCAAAGTGTAACAACCACCAACCTTCTGCCTTCTCGTCATTGATTTGCTGATTTTTTTCTTGCTAATTTTCTATTTGCTGAATTTCAGTTTGCTGTTTTTTTGCTTTCTTTTCATCTTTTGCTTCATCAGTCAATTCATTGAAGAGAATAGCAGATCCTAATTCAGTATCAACAACATATATTGGAAAATTCTGAGGTTTATCTTTACTACTTACCATGTAAGACATCCTTGTTTCTTTGTATAGTCTCCTTTGCTCACCAAAAACAGGAATGGTAGCATAAGTTAGGTCCATCTGCATTGTACCCTTGATCTTTGCTTCCCATGACCTTGATAAAAACATGCCAAACTTAGGTGGAATGTCTGCTACCACAATGTCCATGACCACTGTCTTGGTAGGGACTTGTGTGAGACCAACAACAACATGTTTTATTAAAACAATGCACTTAACTCTTTTTGAATCAAAGGAAAACAAATCCTGTATGGTCTAGTAATTTCCAACCCCATCCTTTCCATGATCACTTTGGGCATAAGATTGTGAGAGGCCCCTGAATCTAACATGGAATTATGCAATGTCATGTCATGAATACTAAGGCTAACATACAAAGGAGGAACCTCTTCATTTTGATCATCCTCTAATCTTGGACCCAAGTATATGGTTTGATGATCTTCTTGAACATTTAGGATATCAACAGCTCCTGGTTGGGAATTTAGCATTTTTACAATCTTACTTTTGTATTCATTCACCTTAAGAATTTCTCCAAAAGGTAATGGGATTTTTATCTTAGATATCTCACTCTCCAAAATGAAAATAGAAGAAAAATTTTTAGTCTCTTTGACAGGAGGAGGAGGTGGTGTATCTTTCCTAACCTCAATAGCTTTAGGGGCATCTTTCTTAGGCTATGATTTGTTTGCAGTAATTGGAACATTTATGTTTATGAGGTTGTATTTTTTCTGCTTCTCAAAGATTGCATGTTGATATCCTTTAAGATAATCAGATGGTTCCTCACCCTTGTTTACTTCATGATCTAACTCATCATGTTCCTCCTTCGTAAAAAATGTTCCTGACATGTTTTCATCTAAGAAATGAATTGGGTCTTCTTGTATTTTAGGCTAATCTTCTTCATCAACTAAGTTTTGCTGAAAAGGAGGCCTTACTTGAGGGTCAGGTGGCTGAATTTTGTATTCCCTTTGTATCTGCTGGTTTTGAGGTCTTTTGAACTGAGGATTTCTAAACTGAGGTTCATGTTGTGTAGGAGGAGCAGAGGCATTCCCAAGGGCAAGCCTATCCATCAGTTTTTCGATTGTCTTCATCATGGAGTCAAATTTATCCTTTGAGGTGGAAGGCTTATCTTCTTCTTTTAATTTAGTCTTTCCCATCTTTGATTTTTTTGATTTTATTTTATTTTTGATTTTATTTTATTTTATTTTATTTATTTATTTATTTATTTTATTTTTATTTTTATTTTTATTTTTATTTATTTATTTATTTATTTTTTTTTTTTTTCTGCTATCATATTGACCTCCACCTTCACTGCATCATTTTTCATTTCAACAAGTGAAGGGGATTCTCTTTCTCTTAGCAGGATAGAAAAGTTACAATCAAAAGCTTCAACATATCTCAACTGAGCTGCTCCTGGAGGAGGATTTAAAAGGGTAGGGATAAAGTCATAAACTTTGTTAAATCTATTTGAAAATTTTTGAACAGTTTCATCAACAACTCTCTTCAAACTATTATACTCAGTGAGGGATTGTATAGGGTTGGTTCTATTTCCCCACTTCCTCAAAAATATATCTTCAAATTCATTCCAATTATGTATGCTTCCTATAGCACGGGCTTTGAACCACTTTCTAACTTCACCAGTAAAGCTCTGAGCAAACAATCTCATCTTGAAATCCTCATGGTCAACCTCCTCCCTGTCTATGAAGTAATTAAACTGGTCTACATTCTCTTTAGCTATAATATCTTCATCACTTCCCCAAGTTTTGATTATAGCATAATATTTTCTAGGAAGGGAATTTAGGACAGCTGGAAGAATAAGAGGGGCATACCTAGCAGGTGTAGCAGCAGGTGGAGGTGGAACATTTTCTGCCATGATGACTAGAACTGTGGTAGTTTTAGGGACATCAGTAGTAGAGGAAGAGGAACTGTTAGGAGGAGGGCCGGTTGGTCTTTTTTGTCCAGTCACAATTGAACTCTAATCAGGTAGAGGGACACCAGTTTTACTTCTTAACAAAATTTCAAATGGGTCTAGTTCCTTCAACCTATCCAAATATTTTCTCTCTAACAACAACTCTGAAGTGACTGCTTCCCAAAAGTCTTCTTTATATTTTTGTGTCACTAAGGTTGAGGTATCAATACCTATTTTGTGTAGGTCTAAGAAAATTTTAATCAATTCTTTTTCACTTTCAGACCTAAACAAGACTTCCTGAATTTTATCATCAAATTTTTTATCTTCAGGACTTCTTAAAACTTCAAAGGACAAGGATTTTGTATGTAATGGAGTAGTTGATATTGCAGAAATGCCTTGAATGCCTCTGGAGATGGTGTTTGGATTGTCCACAATTGTAGGTGGATCTGGGTCAGGATTACTCCTCGTGCATCTCCTTTTCGAAGCCACCTTTGATCATATGAATTTTGAATGGAGTCACCAAGGTAGATGCAACCTCGAATAGATTTCTGAGCTCCTACTACCTTCAGAAGTTCAGCTTCAAATTTTGAGAAAAATATATCTTCGACTCCTGGTAGACGCACCAAAATGTTATCACAAAATTGTACTTGATTGGCTGCTAATCAAACAAATCTATGTAACTGTTTCAAACTAGCTTGTGACTGAAGCTTAGCCTCTTTAGTTTGAGAGGGCTCTCTCAAAGGGTTTTATGATATTAGATAATGATGAAACTATATGGCTAACTCTAATTGAAAAGTAACTTGATTTTGATGTATGTAGGTTGAAAAGAATTCAGGTCTGCAACCATTGGGCTTATGGAGTCAACAAATCAGTAGATTCAGTGGCAAGGTTTATTGACATGGAAGCTGAGGTAGATAAGAGTTTTTAACAAAGGGAAATCACCTATATAACATAGGGCATGACAGTAATTTCATCAATAAAGGAAGTCATGGCATAAACATATGAATTCTGAGTAATAAAGATGAAATCTACTGCAAGTGGTACACATAAAAAATATAGATAAGAAAGGCATTAAATTTAAAACTCCATGAAAATCTCAGGTCTGTCAAGAAGAAGTCCTCTGTATTACTGATATAAGTCAAATTACATAAAGTAGCAGTAGTGCAAAAAATCTCCAACCCTTCACAACTTCGACAATCTGCCTTTAAATAGACCTTATTACATCAGAGATGATCTGCCTCTTGGCTAGATTCATCGAATTATTTTAATGACACCTTACATAACAGAAAAACATGTCTTTTAATCAGAAAATGATAGCTATACTATAAAACAATCCTTTTCCTAATAGGACTCAAACTCCTATTTATTACATCAAACTACCTTATCTCTTTAAATAGTTACATATCTAAAAACTAATGCTTCACATGTTCGAATAAGCTATGACATAGCTCATCACTACTTGACATCTTAAATATCCTCCTCAACATATGGAAACAAACCCTATTTTTTAGGAAAACATGACCCTATCTTCAACAAAGGCTTCAGCTGATGAGCTGTCTCCATTTCATGATCTTCAAGTGATAAATATTTGCTGGCAAGGTCCCTTGACCTGTTGGATGTGTCCACCTGTCCAAAACTGCTTTTAAAATGCTAAAAAACCTTCAAAGATAGCTCGCTACGAAAACAAGGCAGTTTCGTAGCGTCCAAAAAATGACTTCTTCACTCAAAATTTCTGCTTCTTTGCTCTTACATGGTGTCCATCATGTCATGACACTTCATCGTTACCATTCTTCGCTCTTGAAAGCTACAAAAAGTGGTTTTAAAGGAAAAAATACAACTACAGAAATTTTCGTAGTGTTTTCTTGGCTTCAAGCCCAGGAAATGCTACGAAACTGTGGAAAATTGTGCAATTTCCAGATTTTAACCTTGTTTAAAAAATGTACCTTCCAACTCTATAAACTTGTCTTTCAACATGCCATTAATGTCTTAAAACATAATCAAACGCAACTTAAGAGCCTTGAGGTGTTTCTTCTTCATTAATGATGAGTTGAGCTATGGGTTCCTCAACTACAGTCATCTTTAAACCTTCTTCTCCAGCTCCTCATGGATTAATTCTAACTACTCTTGGAGGTCTTTGACTTGGTCCTTCAGTTTTCTGTTGCTAGATTTCAAGTGCGAGTTCATTCTTCTAACATGTCTCACCTCTTTCCTCAATGGCATAGTACATTTGATTAATTGTTGTGTATCATCTAAGGTCTTTGACACACTATCAACTTGCTCTTCCCAAATCTCTTTCATTTTCTCAAAATGCACTTTTTGGACATTATGTTTCCTTGCCTCTTTCTTCAAGATTTCTATTTCATGATTTGCCAACTTCAACTGCTCCTCAAGACCCTCAAACTCTGTTTTTTCAATAATTTTCTCCTTTCCTTTCTTTTTCTTGATGACTGATTCTTCTTTTGCAGGTGATGAAAGGTTAATAATTCTTGGTAATGGATGGGTAGTTTTAGTGACCTTCTAAACTTCTTTACTTCTTTCCAAAAGTTTTCTAGCATGTCTTGTCATGGTTTCCTAGCCTAAAACATAAAACCTGCATCCTCACCTTCAAACTCTAACTTCTTTGCTGATTTAGATTTCTTGAGCTTCTTTCCTCCCTCATCTATATCCTCAGCTTGGACAATGGGAGTCTCTTCAATATCAATAGCATACAGAATGTATTCTAAATTTCCCTTAGCCACTATTTGGCTTCTTGTAATCCTTTTTCTGCCATCTTTACTCACAGTTGGCTCTTGTTTTGCAGGTTTTCTCATAGTTGAATTTTGTTTTGCAGGTGAAACAACAAGTGTATCAAGTTTATGCAATTATTCTGTTTCCATGATTACTGGTTCACTTTGCTCTGCCCCTACTGGTTCACTTTGTTCTGCCACTGAAGGTGATGTAATACCTCTAGGTTTAGGAGTTCTTTTAGGGGTGATGGCATCCACTTCAAAACCACTGACAAACGGAAAAGAATACCAGTCTTTGCCTACTCTTTTTAACTCATCTAAAACCAACAACATTATTAAACCATGATGAAAAAGTGAGGTTTCACTTCCTTCATATTTAGCTTTAAATTTATCTGCCATTTTTGCTAAGCTTCTGTATAAATAAAAAGGTAGATCAAGATATTTCTTACCAAAAAAATGTAGTTGAAGCTTGAAGTGGTAAGAATAAACCTTATGATACCTCCCTTCACAAGTGAAGTATTTCTGAATGATAAGCAATAGCTTTGAGAAATTATCTTTCATGTAGCTCCTTGCAATGGCATTTGTAAGGTCAACTTCACTATGTTCTGGCTTGATAAATTCTTTACATTCCTTCATGTTGAATTTGAAACCTTTGAACCATTGTTCTTCTCCTCTTGGGATTCATGTTGCTGCTGCAATAGTCTCTGGAGTTATAGTGAGGTTCAACATTCCCATTTTTGCAGCTATCCCATTGAAATTTAGGGCAAAATATTTAGGAACCTGTACATGGCATCCTTGCAATCTTTGGCAAAAATGAAAACACCCTGTTCTTATGAAAACTTCTATAGTTTTTGGGTCGTCATTTATTAGGTCATGTCTGATGGATCATATCTAAGACAGTGGCCACCTTTTTTGGTCTTCCTCTTTGCAGCCATGGTACTTTTATGTCTTCTCTGCCTCGCTTGATCAATGTTCCTGCAAACCTTTGAAAATGCCAGCCATAGCTTGGGCTTAGTGAAATATCTCTCCAGAGGTCAATAACATGCAAAGAGAGAGTGGAGAATGACAAATGACTCAATTAGGAAAGATAAAAAAGTTCGATTACAACTCATGGCATAATTATGACTCATACATACTTAAAATGGTAATAATGACTTCAACCATGGCCATTTTACCTTGATTTAACCCTAACTTACTCAAATGACATCTATCCTAACCCTTTCAATCATTGACTGATACCTAGCAGCTATTTTGAAAAGACATACAGGAATACCTCTTTTCATAGCGTACTTAGTGTATTTTTGGGCAGTTTCGCTACGAAAGTATTAGCAGTTTCGTAGCGAAAAGTGCATTTTTTGTGTAATTCGCTACGAAAGTAGGGATTCTTGGCTAAAATGACCTTTTCAAAATTGTATGCTTGGGAAGTGAAATATGTCAGGAAATAATGACTGATGTGACATGAAAATACTTGAAGGGGGGTGGGTTTGGACCTTAGGATAATATAATAAGAAAATTTTGAAATTTTCCTTAACCAAATAATGAAAAATGAATTCTATGACCATACCTTTGACACATGAACATATAAGACTATGTCAAATGATGTTTCATTTTTTCTGAGTGATAGAAACATGAATGAAGCCCTGTCAGTTGAAAAGAGAATACTTGCATTAGAAAAGAAGATCGCCCAGGAAGAAAGGAAAAATCAGGTTACATATAAGGATGAATGAAGAGAAAAACTCCTAAATATCCTTTCGATCTTGATGGATTGCAAAAGGTCCTTAAATCCATGTCAAAAGAGATGATAGAAATAAAAAAGAAGGTAGTTGAATCTTCTTCTAAAAAACCTCTTAGATATTTCAAGAAATATCAAATATCTAATCCTCAACCACCTAATATTATATCCAATGTTGAATCTAATTAGGATGAGGACAAAGATAAAACAACATTATCCGTTGAAGAATCTCAAGATGAGGAAATTTTCAAAGTACATGGGTTATGGGATATCATAGTCCCTACTTCTGATATTGAAGATGAGCATGAAGCCTTACCTTTTAGCACCAAAAGTAAAGGTCCTATTGATTCATCACAATCAATCCATAAATAGAAACCCTCATCCCCTACTGCTAAAGATAAATTTATCGATAAAAAATCTCCTTCCACATCTTCTCAATTAGTCCCATCTTCTTCATATTCTCCCTCTACATTAAAGACCTCAGTAGTCTCTGACACCTTTGAATACAATATAGTTGTATATATTAAGAATATCAAAGAAAATATCTCCCTACATGAGGTAGCTAAATTGAAGTAGCTGCAAAAGTTTTTATTAAAAGAATTGAATGCAGTTGTTGCTTCTCCTCTACCTGTTCCTGTTATATCCAAAGCCTCTAAAGGATTAGGTAAACATCCTAATGATATATTAGGAAAAATTGATTCCTCAGATGCAATTTTAATTGGGGATAGATCTAATTCACATATTCCTCTTTTCATTTTGAATTTTGAAATTTTCAATAAAAATGTGCACAATTTCCTGATAGACTCTAGGGCCTCTTCAAATATAATGCCATATTCAGTTTGTCTGAAGTTAAACATCTCACCCAAAAAGTATGTTGTTCACATTGTTCAACTTGATAGAACCAAAGTCCAGGTTTTAGGAGAAATGAATTCTGTCCTCATTAGACTTGCTTCTAATTCAAAAGTATGTCAAATAATTGACATACTAGTTGTTGATATCCTTTAATTTTATGGTTTGATTCTTGGTAGAGATTGGTGTGAAAATATTCATGGTTATTTTTCCACAGACTAGTCTCATATGTGGCTTCCTTACAATGGTAAGCCAAATCAAATTCGAGTTGACCGTGAAAATCACATTACATACTCGGTAACTAATTTTGAAGATGGAAATGAGCCAATGGCCTTTACTAATAACATCCTGGGGAACTACTCTGTTGAATCATTCTTGGGTAATTTTAATGCACAACAATCCCCATTTTTAATCAATTATATTACTTCTAAAATAAAAAAAATTTCACAATCAGATTCTTCTAAATGTGTAAATATTGTAGAAAAATCGTTAGTTAAATCTTAATTTTGGACTTTGTATTTTGATGATTCTAGGTCTAATGATGGCGCAGGAGAAGGTTGTATATTAATCAGTCCAGAAGGAGAAAAAAGCAATGCTAGCTTGTAGATTAGAGTTTGAGTGAACGAATAATACTGCTGAATATGAGGCACTGGTCCAAGGATTATATAAAGCAATAGATTTAAATGTCAAATATCTTCAAGTATTTGGAGATTCCAAAATTATTGTAAAGCAGTAAGAAACAAAATTCATTGTGTTTCTTCCCATTTAAACCATTATCAATATTTGGTTCAAACCCTCACTTCTCATTTCTTGGAATTTAACATCTCTCCTATCCCATGACTTCAAAATGCTAGTGCTGACCTTCTAGCCAATGCAGCATCTAGATTTATACCATCTGAGGATTATAGTGCAGATAGGTTTTCCATTGAATTAATTTTTCAATCATCCATCCTAGACAATGTCATCAACTGGCGTGTGCTCAATGATGAAGAAGACATTTTAACCTTTTTAGCATCTGAAGGATCATATGATGATCAAATAATTGATGAGGATGAACATGAGACACAGTTGAAACAGAAAAATGATGAAAATGATTTACCTAAATATTTTGTTAAACTTGAAGATCTCTATGACTTAAAAGATATATTTAAGAAGGCTGCTAATTCAAAAATTCAAAGTTCAAATTTGAGGTTTGAACCAGTAAACCTTGGAACTTATCTCAAACCTCAAAACATCAATCTAGGTCTAGGTCTCTCACCAGATAAGAGATTAGCCTTCATTCATTTATTAAAAAGATACAAGAATGTTTTCTCTTGGAGCTATGAAGATCATAGAACATATGAAACCTCCATTATCCAACACACTATCCCAATGATATCCGATGACAAACATGTACAACATAAATTAAGGAAAATTCACCCCAATTTTGAAAGTCGAATCAAATCTAAGATGAATAAACTCCTTAAAGCTAAAATCATTTTTCTCGTTAGACACTCCAAATGGGTATCAAAATTAGTTCATACCAGGAAGAAAAACGGTGACATACACATTTGTGTAGATTTTAGGAATCTCAATAAAGCTCGTCAAAAGGATAATTTCTCATTACCACCCATATTGGAACAAATTTTACAATCAGTTGCATGTTCCAAGCTCATGTATTTCCTTGATGGTTTTTCAGGATACAATCAAATCCTAGTTCATCCAGATGATAGATTGAATACTACGTTCAGAACCAAATGGGGGACTTATGCTTATCAGGAAATTCATTTTGGTCTAATAAATGCAGGGGAAACCTTCTCAAGATCCATGGACATAACTTTCATAGGTCTGATAAATAAGACAACTGTTATTTACTTGGATGATATAAAAATCTAATCCAAGAGAAGAAGCAACCATTATCATGACTTAAAATAGACCTTTGAACGCTGTAAAAAGTTTGGAATTTCGTTGGATCCAAAAAAGTCTTATTTCGCTCTCAGTGAAAGAAATTTTTTAGGATTCATTGTATCCAAAGAAGGAATTTGTATTGATCTTGAAAAAATTAAGTCGATGTTTGAAATTTATTTGCCCCATCACAAGAAATCCATGCAGTCCTTTCTAGGACAGATTAATTTTTTCAAGAGATTTTTCCCTGACTTTTCCCAAATTTTTCTTCCATTACAAGCCACGATCAAGAAAATTTTAGTCTTTAAGTGGGGCCACAATGAAAGAGGAGTTTTTGATTCAATCGAACAAGTCATTATAAATGCTCCTTCTTTAACTACTCCAAAATGTTATGATCATTTTATTTTATATACTTTCACTTCTGAAACATAATATGCTATTTTTTTAACACTACTTAATGATTATCAAATTGAGGTGCCCATCTCATTCTTTAGTTCAAATTTTTAAGGTGCTAAACTAAATTACTTTGAGGTGGAGAAACAAGCTTTTGCTATTTTTAAATCTATAAATAACTTTAGGCCTTTTCTTCTAAAGACACACACTAAAGTAATAGTCCCACTCCCAGCAGTAGGACAATTACTTGTGCAAAAAGAATTAGGAGAAAAAGGGGGAAAATTGGGTCAAGATCTGTAGGAATATGATATTGATATTAAACCAGCTAAAATTTTCAGAGGACAAGGTTTTTGCAGATTTATTATTGGATCTCCCAACATACCAACTGATGAGGAATCAGGTAATAATGTTGTAATATTCCTAAATTAGCTTACAGCTAATAGGAATATTAATTTTGCTTTTGAAATCTAGATGGATGAATGACTGGGCAAGGAGGCTCATAAATTGCTCAAGTATGAATAAAAATCCCTCATAGTGTGAAAAGGGATCATGACATAACTAGATCAAGCATCCACATGTGTGAACACTGTCTAAATTATGTGGACAAGGTCAAGTTTGACCAAGTCAACAAAATTTATTCTCAAAGAGTGGATCCTAAATAAATACAACTAATTGTGAATGAAAATCAAGCTAACTAGCCCAAAATGAAGACACCTTGAGTGTGAAAGAGGTTGATCAGTTGACCAAGTCAACCATGAACATATCTACAGCGCAGTCTAGATGCATTGAACCTCTTTGAGGGACAACACAATTATAGAAGGAGATTATACATGTGAAAGAGGCTAAACTAATGAAGTGGTTTAGGGTTTTGACAAGACTCCAATCTTATAAAAGGAAGAGGAGAGCAACATGAAGGGGTTGTTGAAGATTATTATTTTCTGAAGGAATTGTCTGCTAAGACATCCCTCATTGGGGGTTTTCCTGTTTAGGAATCCCACCTCCTTCCTTGAGTAACTCTTGGAGGAGACTTGTTCCATCTTTTCCACTATCAAGCTTGGGCGAAGCTTCACCTTACACCTACAACGCTGATCCTGTTGAGGGTTGGGTTTTCCTTGTGATTTGCAGCAGTGGAAGACACTAGATCTACTTAGATCTAGACTATACTAGTGACTCTTCTCAATGAGTGTGTATTTTAACCTCATGGAAGAGTGCATTAGCTGATTGAGCTTCAGATCTATACCTTGGCATCAGGCCACAACATTCTCAGAGCCTACAGTGCAGTTTCTCTCCCTAGATTATGCTATTTGCAAAGGAGAAGTTGCAGGGTGTTTTGTCTGCATTTTTGGAGGAGAGATCTTCAGTGTTAGGATTCTTCCTCTCATTGTGGTGATCCATGGATTGGCCATCCAATCCATGTTTGTTTCAGATCTAATCTGCTGTCCTATTGTATGATTCAAAAATTTCTGAATAATTCTGCAGATCTGCAACTTTAGATCTCAGATCTACTCTTTGTGCTTCATGTTTTGCACAAAACCCTAAGGGGAATGTATAGATGAGCATTTCTTGTACACATATCTGAATTATATCTATATTTTTATGTACATATATGCTCTAGATCTGAGTATTAATAAACTTCTACTTCAGCCCCAATAAATAACGCTGTTGAGTTTATACAGACTTTTTCTATGGCTGTAGCACCTCATTTTTGAGGATTTCTCCTGTATTGTCTTATTCTTTCTCTTGTACAATGTATGGGTTGTAATGTAACTCTGATTTGCTGTTATACATATGATCTTTGAACCTCCATATCAGTCTATTGCTTTGATTCAGTGGATCAACGTTATTTCTAGAGCAGTCCTTTGCATATAGCTACAACCCCCCTCTTTGGGTGATTTTCAGCTAGAATAGTTTGTGGGAGATCTGTTTAACCCACTTAGTTTGATTTGTTTTTGCTCTCCTTTTGGATTTAGATCTTAGATGAGCTGATATAAGGGATCCAGGAGATGCAAACTCATTTCAGTGCACTGAATTCTCAGAAGAGCGTTATTTTAGCAGGCTTGCTGTGTGATTCCCATTTTGGGATATTACAAATGTACACATATCTGAGGTAAGCCTGTGACACTGAGTCCCAATATGCTGATCTTATATTTTACTTAAAGAATGGATATGCTCCCCCTGAAATCAATTATAAAAGAAAAAGAGCTTTAAGGCTAAAAGTCAGTCGATATGAAATCACTAATGATGTGTTATTCATAAAAAACTATGATTCTATATTATTAAGATGCTTTGAAAAGTCTGAAGCACAAAAGGTTTTGCAAGAACTCCACTATGGACTAGTTGGTGGACACTGCGGAGGAAATACTGTTGTACATAAAATTATGCATGCAGGGTTTATTGGCCAACTCTATTCAAAGATACCCATGCATACGTAAGGAAATGAAATATTTGTCAGACTGCAACAAGAACCCAAAAAATACCAGCCTTACCTCTTCAACCGATTAACATTGAACAACCCTTTGAACAATGGGGACTGGACATTATAGGTGAGATTTTTCCTCACTCTTCAAAGTAACATAATTATATCCTTACTGCTACAGACTACTTCACCAAGTGGGTGGAAGCAATTCCACTAAAGGTAGCCAATTTTGATGCTATTATTTAATTCATTGATCAATTCATTATTACCAGGTTTGGTTTATTAACTGCACTTATGTTCGACAATGAATCTTACTTTTCAGAAAATAACATGAATGGATTTACTGTTAAGAGGGGATTTAAACTTAAATACTTTACTAACTACTATCCCCAAGGGAATGGTTTGGCACAATCAACCAATAAAAACCTCATAAGAATTATTAAAAGAACTGTTGATCAGAGCCAAAAGAATTGGAACAAATATTTATTTTTCTCAATGGGTTGATTGAATAACCCAGAAGGCCTCTATAGGTACTTCTCCCTTCAATTTGGTATATGGGAAAGAGGCTATCATTCCTTCAAATCTAGCCCTTCCTTCGTTAGCCTTAGTCCAAATCATTGAAGAAAGACCGTCCTCTTCTTTGAAATTAAGAACGTATAAAATACTTAAATTATAACAAGAAAGGGAAAAAGCCAAGATTACACATGCTCACCATCAACAAATAGTTAAATCTTCTTTTGATGCAAGTTTTGTTACCCAAAAATATTTTCAAGTTGGAGATCATGTCCTTAAATGGGACAAGGCACATAAGGAAAAAGGAAAGCATAGTAAATTCCAGAAAAATGGAGCTTGGACCATTTCAAATTGTTGAACAAGTAAGCTCATCAACTTTCATACTTCAAGATCTACAAGGAAAGAGAGTCTCTTCTTGTTAATGGGCTTATTTTGAAAAAATTCTTTTCTTAGAAGAACATTTTTTCTACTGTAAAATATATTTGTATTCACTTATTTAGGATGTAGAAAATGATGTTAAATAACATACTTGAGCTTTTTGTAAACATCTCTAATCATCTTATGATTTTTCACTTTGAAAGTAGGATTTTTTAAAGAAATGATTACAAAATAAAAAAATGGGATAATTATCATAAACCTCTGAATTTTTTTTCCATTGAAGTTGTAAATTCTTTAACCTCAAACTTCATAAAGTCTTTTGATATTATTATCAGTCAAGAAAGGATTTCTTTAAAAAAGTAAAGACTGTTTTGTAACTAAGCATCTTTAACTTTAAATTGTCATCCAAAACGCTTAAGGAGTCAATGATTCTCCCCATCCATTAATTATACTCTTTTTAGAGTGTAATTCAAAAATATATTAAACTTGAAAGATAAGAGGTCTCATCATGAGCCTGCTTACCATGATCATAGGAAAATAATAGGCTGACATTACCACTACTGAATATCAAACCAGGGCAATGACTTACGATTATTTTAACCATAATACAAGGGGTCTCATCACGAGCTCAATTACAACCAGTGAATGGTATTGTCACTATATGGCCACCAAACCAGGACAATAGCTTTTTAAGATTAAAAACAAATAAAACTAAAACAATATATATATCTTGAATTTATCTTTAAGGATTGCAATCATAAATGGACGAGATACTGGATCATTGATGGTTAAAAAGTAACCCTGTCGAGACTATGAATGCTTGCTGGCAACAGTGGCTCTACCTATGACAAAATGAGTATATCAAAAGGCTAAGTTTCAAAATCCCCCTACTTTATCTTTATAACTGATTAAATGAATGATATGGATATCTAAATATTTTAATCTATAAGAGGTTTTTAAAAGGATCACAATAAAATGAGTTTTTTTATTCAGAGTAATTTAACTTATCCAAACATTTCAAAAACAATATTCATTTACTTAATCATTTTTACTTATTAAAAGTTTTAGAAATTTCATTATTATAAATCAGAGGTAACTGGTTCTTCCAGTGAATCACCAATTGTTGTGGTATTCAACAACCCCACATTATTTGTATATAAATACAAATAGAAAATAATGGGGACCCTTTTTTATTTTAAAAGTTAGAATAATCTATATATAGGATATGATGTTCTTTTCCTATAAGAAATTATATATATATATATATATATATATATATATATATATATATATTATAGGAAAAGAACATCATATCCTATTGCCCGAAATGACTTAAGCGAAAAATCCAAAAAATCCTTATTGCATATCGTAAATGCAACAAGCGACACACACACTCCACTCAAATGTTGTGATGCGATATAGCCAAATGCATAAAACAAAATGCAAAATGATTTTAAGGCAAAGCAAAATGATAATAAAGGAAACACTTCTCAATAAACATTCTTATATAACAATCAATGGTAGGACCCGCTTACCGCTACATCATCCTTCGCTATCACAAATCGAAAATCCTTAACATTACCATCTACCATGCCCGCTTTCAAAACCACGATGCGATATATTGCATCACAATGTTTCCATCCTATAGTGCATTCACGCAATTTACTGTTCTTGCGATTACGATATGGATATCGCATCACAAAACTCACAACATTTGTTAGGTCCCTATATTACTAGTATAGTCCCTTATTGTTGTTACTGTAACCCCCTTATTGCTATTATTGTACCCCTGTAACCCCCATATTGTTATTATTGTGCCCTTAAATTATTATTGTTAGGTCAGCTAGGATTACATTGTGGCCCCATGGACTACTATATATAGAAAGGAGGTTTTGTAGTTTGTATCATCCAAGAATTTTTCATTCATGTAATGTATTGGAGGTTGCCCCCACGTAGTGGTTTATTTCTAAGGCGTTGATATCTCTTTTCTTCTATTTTTGGAGCTGGTTTCACAACATTTGGTATCGGAGCTTTGAGATTCTAGGGTTTCGCTGCTCCAAACAGGTCATCATGGTATTTTCGCTATAAATTTTTTTCTATGAAGGTTCAGAATCTAAAGTTTTTAGAGTGCGAATACAATATCCTGAGGAACATTGTCACAAAATTTTAGAGCTTGGTTCTCAATATTTTTGGAGATATGATATGTGAAAGTTAGGTCATTTTGTAGGCTCCTGAATTTAACCTAAATAGGTCATCATGGTATTTTCATAATAACGTTCTTTCTACGAAGATTTAAAAGCTGAAATTTTTAGAGTGCGAAGCT
Source organism: Pinus albicaulis (assembly GCA_034641835.2). Lineage (NCBI taxonomy): Eukaryota > Viridiplantae > Streptophyta > Pinopsida > Pinales > Pinaceae > Pinus > Pinus albicaulis. The sequence continues at coordinate 256,490,026 of CM076584.1, read as the reverse complement.
GCAATCCTGAGGAACATTGTCACAAAATTTCAGATATTGATTCACAACATTTTTGGAGATATGATTTGTGGAAGTTAAGGCTTGTTCAAGCTTCTGAATTTCATCTCAAAGAGGTGATCGTGGGAAAATATTCATATCTCTCTCTCTGAGCATCAGATTGGAATGCTGTAAAAAGTAGCTACAAGTAAACGAACTGTAGTTTTCAGTCTATCAATTTCAGAGCCAAAGGAGAAAACAGTGACACGTGGCAAGCAATACAAATTTGCTCTATTGAACTAGTCCAAAATTGGGTCATTGTGGGAGATTGGACATAACTTTGCCTTGAAGAATCCAAATTAGATCAGACCTATGGAATTTGAAAGAAGCTTTAGAGGGTTACTACAAGGATGAATTTCAAATATTGAGGATCTGAAATTATAGAGATAATTCAATTTCAATATCGAGCTCCTCAAAAGCAAGTAAAAGGCGTGTATTTTTTTATTTTATTTTTTATTTTTTATTTTTTATTTTATTTTATTTTATTTTATTTATTTTTTATTTTTTTCCGAGTTGCATAAGTCTTTTTTGAAGAATCAAATTGAATTGATTCCAAGGAAATATTGTAGAATAGATATCAGTATTGGATTCTAAAATGGCCCCTAAAAATAATTCAACACCCATTAAGTCTTTAGAAGGCTCTACTATGACTCATGAAGACGAAGAATGACAACATGACATATCAAAATTACAAGAGTGCAACAAATTTCGCTCTCGCAAAGAACAAAAAAAAATGAAATGGAAGTTTTGAAGAAAGGCGTGGAAACTAAGATGGATGGTTTGAAGAAAGGCGTGGAAGCTAAGATGAATGGTTTGGAAGCTAAGATGGATGGCATGGAAGTGGGCATGGAAGCTAAGATGGATGACATGGAAGCTAAGATCGATGAAAAAATGAAAGACAACATGGAAAACATGAAGAAGGATCTAAAAGTAGACATCGAAGGTTTGGCAAAGTTGATACAAGAAATGTTTCCTAATGGTGAAAAGATAATAGAGGAAACTCATGATGAGAACAAAATAAATGTTAATCGTGATTTCATAAACTCTAATGTTGGAGGGAAGAACCACCATATTCCAAAAATGGATATGAGGAAGTTTGATGGAAAGGATCCTGTAACATGGATACTACAGATGGAGCAATATTTTTATCTCAATAATGTGCAAAACACACAAAAGGTATGCATTGCAACTTTACATTTAGAACAAAATACATTTGTATGGTATCGATGGCTTTGCTCCCGTAAAAAAATTGTCGCTTGGTCAATTTTTACGGAGGAAATGATAGCACATTATGAGGATACAAAGAGCAACACCTTCTTTAGCCAATTGATAAATCTCAAACAAAAGGGTTTAATGGGGGAGCACATCGAGGACTTCCAAAAATTGAATATAAGGGTAACTGATATTCCAGAGGAACACAGGATTGATCTCTTCATAGGTACTTTAAAGGATAACATCCAACATGAAGTTCATGTTTTGGAACCTGATTCATTGGAGAAGGCATTCAGGTTGGCAAGAAAAATTGAATGTAAAATTATGGAGACAAGGAAGCCTACCACTCACTTCTATAAAGAGGGAAGTGTTGCTACTCCTAGATTTCCACAACCTACAAGGTTGACACCACAACAATTGGAAGAAAAAAGAGCAAAAGGGCTTTGCTACAGTTGTGATAGCGAATACACTAAAGGTCATAAGTGTGCTGAGAAGAAATTATTTTACATAGATTGTGAAGAGGAAGAAGAAAATGAACAAGAAGAGGATATACACTTGGAACCAGCCCTAGAAGAGGAAGAAATGAATCCGACCATATCGTGTAATGCGCTGGCAGGAATTACCACTCCTCAAACTCTCAAGATACAAGGACAAATCAAGAAGAAAAAGGTAATAGTGTTGATTGATTCAGGTAGCACCCATAATTTAATTCATTGTAAGGTAGCCAAGGAATTGAATTGTTTCCTATACCCAGCACCAGAATGTCAAGTGATGGTTGCAAATGGAGGAACTATAAATTTCTATGGAAAATGCCATAATATCAAGCTAACCATGGGGGAATATGTATTGAATAGTCCAATGCTTTCCATTCCTATGGGAGGTGCTGATGTTGTACTAGGAGTACAATGGTTACAATCTTTGGGGATGGCAGCTTTTAATTTTCAAGAACTTTTCTTGAAATTTTTTCCAGAAGGAAAGGAAGTCGAATTACGGGGTATTGCAGAAAATCTGGGAAAGATAATAAGATCTAATGTCATGACAAAGCTTCTAAAAAAAACAACGAGGCGTAATTGCACAACTGTGCTCACTAGAAGTTCCAACATCAAAATCATATATTTCTGCATATCTCCAAAAAGTCTTGGATAATCATTCCAAGGTGTTTGAAACTCCCAAAAGACTCCCACCTATTCGTGATCATGATCATGATATTCATTTGATTCCAGGAAGTGTTCCTCGAAATATTAGGCCTTATAAATATCCTTATGTCCAAAAGAGCGAAGTTGAATGTATGATTGCAGAAATGTTAGAGGCAGGTATAATTCAACCTAGTCAAAGTTCTTTCTTTGCTCCTATAGTATTGGTACACAAGAAGGATGGATCATGGCGCATGTGTCTCGATTATATGGAGCTCAATAAGCTCACCATTAAAGATAAATTTCCCCTTCCTGTGATTGAGGAATTATTGGATGAATTACATGGAGCAATTTATTTTACCAAGTTAGATCTCCGTTCAGGATATCATCAAAATAGAATAAAGACTGAAGATATTCCGAAAACAACATTTTGAACTCATGAGGGTCATTATGAATTTTTGGTCATGCCTTTTGGCCTTACCAATGCACCTTCTACATTTCAAGGGTTGATGAATTCCATTTTCAAACCCTTCCTTAGAAAATTTGTGCTAATATTTTTTGATGATATACTAATCTACAACAGGTCTTGGAAGGATCATGTTCAAGATGTTGACAGGGTGCTCAAACTATTGCAGGAGAAACAATTATATGCAAAAACATCTAAATGTTTCATTTGAGTACAAGAGTTGGAATATCTGGGTCATATTATATCTCATGAGGGTGTTAATGTAGACCCTAACAAAATTAAAGCCATTAAGGAATGGAAAGTCCCCACAACCATAAAGAAGTTGCGATGATTTCTCGGGTTAACAGGGTATTATCGCAATTTTGTTAAGAATTATGGGAGAATAGCAGCACCTCTAACAACATTATTGAAGAAAGATGCATTTTCATGGACTCCTGAAGCAACTAAGGCCTTTGAACTTATTAAAGAGGCAATGTGCCTAGCACCGGTCTTAGCTACGCTAGACTTCACAAAAACCTTTATTGTGGAATGTGATACCTCAGGAAATGGAATTGGTGTTGTTTTAATGCAAGAAGGAAGACCCATTGCTTTTGAAAGTCAGCCAATCAAAGGAAAGTATTTACAAAAACCTATTTATGAGAAGGAAATGTTAGCAATAATGCATGCACTAAAGAAATGGAGAACTTACCTAATGGGAAGACACTTCAAGGTAAAAACTGATCATGATAGTCTTAAACACTTTTTGGAACAAATACTATCTTCAGAAGAGCAGCAAAAATGGGTCACAAAGATGTTGGGTTGTGACTTTGAAATAATATACAAAAAAGGGAAGCTAAATGTTGTTGCAGATGCACTCTCAAGAAAGAATGAAGAGGTGGAAGCATTGCTTTGTGCCATTTCTATTATCCAACTAGATTGGATAACCGAAGCAAGAGATGAATGGAAGAAGGACAAAGATGTATGGACACTCATTCAAAATTTGCAGCAAGATCCTAGTACATCCGATACATTTAGTTGGAAAAATGATTCCTTATGGTACAAAGATCACTTATATCTTTGTAAGGATTCCCAACTAAAACAAAAGATTCTTCTGGAATTGCACACTTCTCCTTTAAGAGGACACTCGGGATTTTTAAAAACTTACCACAGGGTGAAGAAATAATTTTTTTGGGATGGCCTTAAATCTGATATTCAAAATTTTGTGGCAGAATGTTTGGTTTGCCAGCAAAATAAAGTTGAGACAATTAAGACCCCAAATCTTCTACAACCTTTATCCATTCCAATTCAATGTTGGGAGGAAATTTCAATGGATTTTATCATAGGTTTACCGAAGTCTGAAGGAAAGAGTGTCATCATTGTGGTAGTTGATAGACTTACCAAGTATGCACACTTTTGTGCATTATCTCATCCATTTAAAGCAAGTACAGTTGCTACTACATTTATGGACACAATTCAAAAGCTACATGAAAACCCAAGGGTTATTGTGAGCGACAGAGATCCCATTTTTACTGGAAATTTTTGGACGGAGTTATTTTCTTGTTTGGGTACTCAATTAGCTCATAGCTCATCTTATCATCCTCAATCCGATGGTCAAACCGAGATAGTAAATAAATGTTTGGAAGGATATCTTCGTTGTTTTGTATCTGATAAACAAACACAATGGGTCAAGTGGTTACCTCTCGCTGAATGGTGGTATAACACTTCCTTCCATACCGCAGCAAAAATGACCCCATTTATGGCACTTTATGGATATCATCCACCATCCATCACATCATCTTTAAGAGAAAATTCAAAGGTTCAAGCAGTGGAAGATCACATCGAGCATCAACAAGAAGTTCTCCAACTCTTAAAGGATAACCTGAATTTGGCACAAAATCGAATGAAACAACAGACATATCAACATCGCAACGAAAGAAATTTTGATGTAGGAGATTGGGTATTTTTATGGCTACAACGATACAAACAAATTTCCCTCAGGCAAGCTAAGAAGGGTAATAAATTATCACCAAAGGACTATGGTCCTTACAAGGTGTTGCAAAATATTGGTAAGATGGCATACAAATTGGAGCTTCCTACTTCTTCACGAGTGCATCCAGTTTTCCATGTTTCATGCTTAAAGAAGGTTATAGGTGAAAATCTTCCAGTTCAAACAATATTGCCAGAACTTGATGAGGAAGGAAAAATCATATTGGAACTTGAAGCGATCACAGAAACAAGAACTCGACAACTACTAAATTGATCAATTTCAGAGTATCTCATCAAGTGGAAGAACTTACCCACTGAAGATTCTACATGGGAGGATAAAATTTTTATACAGAAGCACCCAGAGCTACTCAAGCGTTGAGGACAACACTTTTTTGAAGGAGAGGGGCATGTTAGGTCCCTATATTACTAGTATAATCCCTTATTGTTGTTAGTGTAACCCCCTTATTGTTATTATTGTACCCCTATAACCCCCATATTTTTATTATTGTGCCCTTAAATTATTATTGTTAGGTTGACTAGGATTACATTGTGGCCCCAGTAGGATTACATTGTTGCCCCATGGACTGCTATATATAGAAAGGAGGTTTTGTAATTTGTATCATCCAATAATTGTTCATTCATGTAATGTATTGGAGGTTTCCCCCTCAAAGTGGCTTATTTCTAAGGCATTGATATCTCTTTTCTTCTATTTTTGGAGCTGGTTTCACAACAACATTCTTACTCCTCCAATGCTCCAATTGATTTAAACGGCCGGTAAAGAACTGATTATTTAAAGGTAAAATCTTGATCGCATATCATTAATATTAACACATAGCATGTTTTAAAGTCATGCTCCCAAAAAATGTTGCGATGCGAGATTTTAATTAAAGGCTAAGTTGTCCAATTCAAGCACGTGAACTCACATTTCTCATTATTACTCAGCCATAATGGTATAATGATCTTGAGCCTCCAAAGTGATTTGATGGCTGTTACTTAATGTTTTAGATTTTTCGCATTTAAATTATATTCTCCATCGCTTCAAGTTTTTATACTAATTGTTTCTGCATTGCTAGTATTGTTCTTCATTCTCCTTTTCTCATATTACAAGCTACTCTCAAGAAGCAAAACTCTTGCCATATGTCAAAGGCTACAAAGAAGAGCAAGAAACCCATGGCTCCTCCAAGCCCAACACCTCTTGCTTCAGAACTAACATGGTTCCTCCACTATTCTCTGACACAACATGCACTCCAGAAAGTGGGTCTTCCTCATGGGAATCCATGTACAGGTTATTTGAAGATGAAAAACCCAAGATAATTCAAAGAGTAGCCACAACTGATGCTTTAACGTCTTACGAAACCTCTATCAGTGAAGTCGTCAATTCCTTTCTCCACATAATTTCTGTTTTCCCAAAGATTCTTCCATATACTGATATGGTAAAATGGACAATTGACAATTTGAATATCAGCGATAGGACATTTATGACCTCAAGGGATACAATGATAGGTTATTTTAAGGCAAAGGATTTGAATAAAATGTATCATATACTCGACCCACATAAGTATATGACAAGAGTTTTCTTGAGAAATTTGCAATGGAGAATAAGCTGCAGTCGGACCCAATAAGACAATAGAGACATAACCCTAACAAGCACAAGCATGACGATAAGGGTGTGTATTCTGTATCTTCTCTCGCTGGTCCCTATTGCTATATTGCTGTTATGATGTGTAGGCTTTTCGGTTCCCCTAATACAAGTAAATTATCAATTGAATGGGTCCCTCTCATGGAGGTTGTATAAGACTCATACATTATGGATTGGGGAACCATTATTTCCAATAATATTGCCTCACAAATTCTAGAATATATAAATAATCATATAGTCACCTCCAAGACAGTTCCCCCATTTTTTATGAGTGCTTATATCATGGACGCAGTGTGTTTTACTTCAGATTTCCCAAACATGTGATGGAAATGGACCATTCAATACCCTATTCCTATCCATGTCTACCATAGTATCCTCTGGGAATCCAAGTATGAGTCTCATTTTTACAGAATTTTCCATGGAGTCATTTTACCACTTCACTAAGATGTTTTTGGTGATAAAGCCCCAAGACTGTCAAATGAAGCCCGAGATGATTTCACAACAATAGGAAAATGGTTTGGGGAAGAAATTTTTACATATATTAGATTTTGTGGAAGTTTTTCCAAACCCCATGTTCTCCCACTATATGTACTAGATAAGCTCCTGGAAAGAGAAATTGCTTATCAAACAATAGGGTATGGGTTAACTAAAGCCTTGAGGGAGGCTAAAAATTATTCCTGACCTTCTTTCCCTATCCATTGGGGTGTTTATAATCTTGAAAACTACACACATGCTGGATTGGAAATCAATAAAATTCAATATTTAAATCTATTTGACATTCCCGACAGACAGTTTGATCCAAATAAAGTAGCCTAAGACTTTATAGCTCAAGTAAAGATCACACGATTCATTCATGAACCTGATGACTATGGTGATTTGTTTGAATACGATAAGACCTATTCACAAGCTGAAAAGATAGCAACAATTCATCTTAATCCTGAACAAGTACTTGCCCAGTTTAAAGAATATAGGAACAAAAGGTTGGAGAGTATCCCTCTTGACATCTTAAAGGTGTCTCAACGTATTTCACAGAAATAAAAAAAGTTGGAGAAGCCTCCCAAGGACACTGAGGTCCTACATGGATCAAAATAAGTTAAATCAACAGAAGAACATACTATTAATCCATTGCTCAGTAGTGAATTGGATAAAGTATGGAATCAATTTGATCAACAACTTAAAGGATAGCAAGAGGTGGAAACTGATGGGCCTCTAAATTAGACATAAATTAAGGCCCATCTAACCTTTCTTAGTGACAACAACAAGTCTGAAGTTCAACTCCGCTAAGGAGAGCTGGTCTGTTTTTGTTACTCTGTCAGCAGTTCTCTTTGTTTTCCTCCACGTGGCTCTTTATTTTCTTGGAGTTTTATTTATCAAATTCGTGGAATTTGATAAATAAACATTATCCACAACCCTTGAGTTTTAATTTATATCCCCGAATTTTGTATTAATAGTCCAACACTTTATAACCAAATGACGTCGCAATAGACCTTTGGCCTTGGGCCCACTTATATATCAATGGTCCAATCAAATGCTCGTACCATACCTGGTTATCCTCCGTGCATCTTTATCAAACGATCGCCGTCCAATGGCTCCTTCCCAGATCAACGGTGTACCACGATATCGCTCAACTTCCTTGGTTGAATGTTAATGTGCGATGGCGTGCAGCAACGACGGTTTTCTGTGGGTCCACCTCGCCACATGTCGAATGCTATATGGAATCGCTCCCCAACCAGGAAATACCGCTTATCACCGAAAGGTGGTGCGATATGGGCAAACCAGCCTCGTAAATATGCTCGCGGTTTTGGGAACAGTGATTGACCATGGTTTTAAGTCGGGTTTGCGCTATTCTTTTATCCACTCAGTTTACTAACTCAGGGTTTAATCCTGGTTTCAGACTTTAATTAAAAACAAATGAGTTCATCTCTTTATTAAGCGAGATTTCACCACTATTAAACAGAGTTCGACAACGACGACTTTTCTACACAGACCTCAACTGTGCGTGGAATTTCTTCATTTATTCGAACACTTGAGAGAAGAAATGGGTAGAGGAATACAAAGATTATGCAGTGACCTTATTCAACAAAATTTACTCATAATATCAATTCAAACCAAATTGAGAATCAACGAGCACTAAACTTTATTCAACAGGAAACCATTGCTCAATACATGGATTTTATTGCAGAACCCTCCGTTCTCCCCCTCCTCAATGCATCCGAGGAGTACAATTTATATACATTACAATGTGACTCTTCGGTTCCTCTATGAGGACTGTTTTAGAAACTCAAAAGCCTAATTACTATAATTCAACTAACTGAAACATGACAGATGGATCGAACTGAACTATTCGACTTCTACAACTTCTAACTAATCTAAATGGTACAGTCAACTGAGGTATTGACACCTAGCTGTTACAATTCAATGATTTTAAACCTTCCTAGCCACAACATGTGGACAAAACCTCCTACATTGCTGGCTAGTGTCTAATGCCCCTGCATCAGACTCCTAAGGGCAATTTTCTTCATGGGCTCCTGTCCATGAGCTCTTCCACTGATCTGCCTATCTTCTGCAACATTCCTTCAGTCATCCAAGTGGCATCTTCCTCTGGCTTATCCTTCCATTTGATTAATTACTGAAAGTACTCCTGTCCTCTGGTCCTTTTGAACACTTTTTTGTCCAATATCTTCTCTGGTTGCAATGGTTGCGCTGGAGGTAGCTGCTCTTTCCACTCAATCTGTCCCTTGGTTGTTGGTCTTTCTTCTGCACCACCATCTTCATACTTGTACAAATCTGCAACATTAAAAATGGGAGATATTCCAACATCAGGAGCTAATTCAATCTCATAAGCACTTGCAGAAAACTTTCTAAGTATCTTGCATGGCCCAATCTTTTTGAACTTCAACTTGTTATACTGTTTCTTTGGGAATCTCTCCTTTCTCAAGTGTGCCAAAACCAGATCTCCTACTTCAAAATGAACTTATTTTCTGCTCAAGTCTGTTCTGCTTTTGTATTTGATGCTGCTGCCTTGTAGTTGCTGTTTCACTTGTTCATGTATGGCCTGGATCTCTGAAGCAAATTCCTCGCCATCTGCGCTCCTTAGCTCTCCCTTTCCCAGATTTCTTAATTCTGATATTCCTCTAGGGTGCATTCCATAAACAATATGGAATGGAATCTGCCCTGTGCTCCTGTTTGGTGAGTCATTATATGCATATTCTGCCTGGGGAAAAATATGGTCCCACTGCTTGGGATGCTCTCTTGCAATACTTCTCAACAAATTTCCAAGACTCCTATTCACCACCTCAGTTTTTCCATCAGTCTGGGTATGATAAGCTGAGCTGAAACTTAGTTTGGTACCAAGTTTCTTCCAGAGTGTCCTCCAAAAATGACCCACAAATATGGTGTCTCTATCTGAAACAATGCCCTTGGGCAACCCATGCAATCTAACAACTTCTTTGAAAAACAAGTTGGCAACATGGGTTGCATCACTAGTTTTATAACATGGAATAAAATGTGCCATTTTGGAGAATCTGTACACTACAAAAAAGACTGCATCATTCCCTCTCTGAGTCTTGGGAAATCCTAGAACAAAATCCATACTCACCATGTCCCAAGGCTTGTCTGGAATAGGCAAGGGAGTGTACAATCCTGCATTCTGGCTCCTTCCTTTAACATATTGACAGATTTTGCAATTCTTCACAAACTTATCCACTTCTGTCCTCATCTTGGGCCAGTAATAGAAGTGACTCAGCTGCTCATAAGTTTTATCAGTACCAAAGTGTCCAACAAGTCCACCACTATGCTTCTCCTTGATCAATTTTTCTCTCATCGAACATTTTGGTACAAAAAGTTGGTTTCTCTTGAATAACAAGTCTTCCTGCAAGAAATAATCCAACCACTGGCTTCTATCTGTTAGAACAGGGTTACAACATGCCTCAAATGCTTCCTTAAAATCTGAATCTGTTTTGTACAATTCTTTGAGAAAGTCAAATCCTACAACTTCAAAATTAGTTTCTTGAACAAGCATGTGCCTCCTACTCAAAGCATCAACTACTTTATTTTCTTGGCCACTTATATGTTTCAAAACAAAATTAAAACCTTGGAGATACTCAACCCATTTGGCATGCTTATGCTTCAACTTGGGCTGTTGTACAATATACTGCAAAGCATGATTGTCAGAATACAATACAAATTCCCTAGACATCAAGTAATGTCTCCACTTCTTCAGTGCCTGAACAATTGCATAGGATTACTTCTCATAAGAGGAATACTTTCTTCTGGTGTCATTCAAATTTTCATTGAAATATGCCACAGGCCTATCATACTGACTCAACACAGCTCCAATGGCCTCTCCACTGGCATCACACTTTACTTGAAACGGTTTAGTAAAATCAGGCAGAATCAAAACAGGCTTCTCAGTTATCTTTTGCTTCAAAACCTTAAAATTTATTTCTGCTTCAGCAGTCCACTTAAATCGCTGGTTTCTCTTCTTTATTGTCTCAATTATGGGTGCATTGATCTTACTGAAGTTTCTTATGAATTTCCTATAAAAACTGGCAAGTCCATGGAAGCTTCTTACCTCAAAGACATTCCTGGGTGGAGGCCACTCCACAATTTCCTTAACCTTCTCTGGGTACATCTTCAATCCCTCTGAAGAAACAACAAAACCGAAATACACCAACTATTCCTTCATGAATGAGCATTTCTTTAAGTTTATCAGCAATTTCTCTTGGTGCAGCTTCTTCAAGACATGATTAAGATGCCTTAAATGTTCTTCTTTAGTTCTTCTGAAAACTAATATATCATCCAGATACACTATCACAAATTTACCAATGAACTCTTTTAATACTTCATTCATAAGTCTCATAAAAGTACTAGGTGCATTTGACAACCCAAAAGGCATTACCATCCATTCATACAGTCCTTCATTCGTTTTAAAGGCAGTTTTCCACTCATCACCCTCTCTTATTCTGATGTGATGATATCCAATTTTTAAATCTATCTTTGAAAAATATTTAGCACCACTCAAACAATCCATTAAATCCTCTATTATGGGCAAATGGAATCTGTACCTGATTGTGATCTTATTAATGGCTTTGGAATCCGTACACATTCTCCAGCCTCCATCTTTCTTTGGGCTCAATACTGATGGTACTGCACATGAACTCAAACTGTCTCTGATCAACCCCTTGTCCACCAATTCCTGTACTTGTCTCCTGATTTCCTCATTTTCCTTGGGATTCATTCTGTAGGCTGCTTTATTTGGCAGATTTGAACCAGGGATAAAATCTATCTGATGGCTGATCTTTCTCACAGGTGGCAGCTCATCAGGTAAATCATCCACAACAATGTCAAAATAATTGTCTAACATCTCTTGGATTTCTATTGGCAAATCAAAAATCTTTTTAGAAGTAAGAACTACCTTAGGTTTGCAAACTAAAGCAAAGCTTACCTCTTCTTCTTCTATTTGCTGCAGATATTCCTTTTCGCTCAGCAACAAGGTCTTTGGATCAATCACTCTGCTGGATGGCTATCCTTCTTCCATGGGTATCAATGTATGATGTACCCCATCCTTAAAGAACTTGTAAGTGTTCTTCTTGCCATCATGTACTGCTGCTCTGTCAAACTGCCAAGGTCTACCCAGCAGTATATGACACACATCCATGGGCATTACATCACACAAAAATTTGTCCTTGTATTTGCCCATTTGTAGCTCTATCTCACACTATTCTTTTACAACAAGTTGGTGCCCTTTATGCAGCTAGGACACCCTGTAGGGAGTTGGATGCTCCCTTGTCTTCAACTTCAACTTCTCTATCACCTCAGTGGAAACTAGATTGTCTGTGTTGCCACTGTCAATGACCAGTTGGTAGCATTTCCCTTGGACTTTGCATATTCTCCTAAACAAAGTCTTCCTTTGTGCTGGGTCAGTGACCTCTTTGGCTTGCTTCAATAGGACCTTATTTACCACCAAGGACTCTCCCCTCCTTGGTAGAATTTCTTCTTCAATTTCTGCCTCTTCCCCAGCCTGGACAACAACAACATTTCTTGGACCAGCACCCACATTCTCTGGACACTCATAGTGCTTATGTCCCACTTGCTGACATCTATAACACCTCAACTCTCTACCCCTGCCTCTGTCTCTGCCTCCTCTTCCTTTTCCTTTATAAGAACCCCTTCTACCACTTACATCATCCTTTGTAGATGCATTTTGAGGTGAGCTACTGTTAGCTCTATCCCTGGGTGTAGTAGGCTTTCCTCTACCACCCTGAATTCCCTTTCCACGGAAAGTACCTCTCTTCTTGGCAGACTGTTTCCTCAGGAGTTTCTCCTCTGCTTTCAAGGCCATCTGGTAGGCCTCTTCCACTGTCTTAGGAGACATAAGACCAATCTCATCTTGGATCTCCAACTTGAGACCATTCACGTATTTGGTAGTCTTCTCTGGTGTGTCCTGAAATTGTCCAGCTCTTATGCTTACTCTGTAGAATTCCTTTACTGTCAGCAACCTCTGTCTCAGGTTCTGCATTTGCCTATACAATGTCAGCTGATAATCACTAGGAAAGAATTTGCCTTTTAATTTAGCCATCATTTTGGTCCAGCTTTTTATAGGTTGCTTGCCAACTCTCCTCCTTTCTGCCTGCACTCCATCCCACCAAAGTGCAGCATGTCCCTTCAGCTTTGTCACCGCAAACTTGACCTTTTTATCCTCACTTATTTCTTCATAATTGAAGAACTTTTTCATTTCATTTATCCAGTCCACCAGCTCCTCTGGATTCAGTCCCCCTGCATAACTAGACACTTCAATCCTGGGCTTAACTGCAGACCCCAGAACAGTTCTGAGGAGCCTCATGTCAGGAGGAATTTCAACATTTTCTTCCACTTCTTCTGTTTCAGGTTCATTGATGTCTTCAGGATCTCTGGGTTGTCTTCGCTCCATGGCATCCATTCTGGCCTTGACCCTCTGCAACATCCCAAAAACCTCTGCGTTGGCAACAGGTCTCCTTCTGCCAGCACCTCTACCAACTCGGATTTCCATGTCAGCTCTCTGCAAAAACAACTTGGAAACAACGGCTCTGATACCACAAATGACAGCAACAGGTCTGAAGTTCGATTCCGCTAAGGAGAGCTGGTCTATTTTTGTTACTCTTTCAACAGTTCTCTTTGTTTTCCTCCACATGGCTCTTTATTTTCTTGGAGTTTTATTTATCAAATTCATGGAATTTGATAAACAACCATTATCCACAACCCTTGAGTTTTAATTTATATCCCCGAATTTTGTATTAATAGTCCAACACTTTATAACCAAATGACATCGCAATAGACCTTCGGCCTCGAGCCCACTTATATATCAATGTTCCAATCAAATGCTCGTACCGTACCTGGTTATCCTCCGCGCATCTTTATCAAACGATCGCCGTCCGATGGCTCCTTCCTAGATTAACGACGTACCACGATATCGCTCGGCTTCCTTGGTCAAATGTTAACATGCAATGGCGCGCATCAACGACGGTTTTCCGTGGGTCCACCTCGCCATGTGTCAAATGCTCTATGGAATCTCTCCCCAACCAGGAAATACCGCTTATCACCGAAAGGCGGTGCGATATGGGAAAACCGGCCTCGTAAATCCGCTCACGGTTTTGGGAACAGTGATTGACCACGATTTTAAGTCGGGTTTGCGCTATTCTTTTATCCGCTTAGTTTACTAACTTAGGGTTTAATCCCGGTTCCGGACTTCAATTAACAACAAACGAATTCATCTCTTTATTAAGCAAGATTTCACCACTATTAAACAGAGTTCGACAACGACGAATTTTCTACACAGACCTCGCTTGTGCGTGGAATTTCTTCATTTATTCGGACACTTGAGAGAAGCAATGGGTAGAGGAATACAGAGATTATGTAGTGACCTTATTCAACAAAATTTACTCATAATATAAATTCAAACCAAATTGAGAGTCAATGAGCACTAAACTTTATTCAATAGGAAACCATTTCTCAATACACGGATTTTATTGCAGAACCCTCCGTTCTCCCCCTCCTCAATGCATTCGAGGAGTATAATTTATATACATTACAATGTGACTCTTCGGTTCCTCTATGAGGACCGTTAGAAACTCAAAAGCCTAATTACCATAATTCAACTAACTGAAACATGACAGATGGATCGAAATGAACTATTCGACTTCTACAACCTCTAACTAATCTAAATGGTACAGTCAGCTGAGGTATTGACACCTAGCTGTTACAATTCAATGATTTTGAACCCTCCTAGCCACAACATGTGGACAAAACCTCCTACATTGCTGGCTAGTGTCTAATGCCCCTGCATCACTTAGGCACATGAAGGCTATATTAAATCTCTTATTCTACACTTAATAATGTTTTTTTTAAGCTTTAATATGTTCTTAGGAAGGTTTAGAGATAATTTCATATTTGTGCCTAATATTATTTATTTTTGAAGGATATTGTGAAAACATTGGGAAGATTATGAAGATTTGGAGAAGGAGATGATTTAGGGATTTGCTCCCTACTATAGGAGGATTAATATTGGAGAATAAATGAACAAAATATCATAAAATTATTGAGATATTTTGGAACTTCGATGATTGAGAAAATCTAGGAATGTGTTCCCTGTCATTTACAACAAACTCCTAGTGTTGGGAACCAGATCCACTATTTGAGGGATGTTGGAGGGGAAAGCTTCCTTCTTTCAAGGAGAATGCTTCCTCATCATTTTGTATAAGTACCAATTCGAATTGGCCTTTAGGGGCATGTATTGTTTAGTCTTATTGTGGATAAAACTTGTTGTTTAGCAGCTCCACTTTCTTTTCTTGCAGGGATCTACTTGGACTGATTCAATAATGAATATTGGTGCCATTTTTAGCTTCTAAGGCTTGGTTTCTTCCATATGAATCTGAGTCTTCTTGGGATTGACCATCCTAGGAACCTCATAGCCCTCTTGCACAATTTATTTCTGTTCTTTTCACTTCTTAATCACATGCATCTCTCATTTCTGTTTTTCATATTTATGTATTTAGTATTGTTTACTTTCTTGCTGTAGGATTGAGTTAAATGATTGAAGTGAGTAATTTTGTGGGTTTGTAACAGTTTCAAAATCATTATTCATCCTTAGAATAACTTTGGAATATCATCTTAATCATTAAGCTACTTGGATTTGGTTACTAGTTCACGAATATAACATTTTTGGAATCTAAGCTTCTGTGATCCATAATATAAATTAGTAGAAATTCTTTCGGTAAAAATCACATGTAAGAGAACGTGGTCGACGCGTTTCGAACCAACCAGTGGATGAACCACACTGGTTGGTTCGAAACGCGTCGACCACGTTCTCTTACATGTGATTTTTACCGAAAGAATTTCTACTAATTTATATTATGGATCACAGAAGCTTAGATTCCGAATATAAGATTTCTGGAAATGCCTTGTAGCAAAATAGTAGTAAATTTCTGCCATTTTCTAGAATAGGTTAATTAAATTAATTTGACTTGATTCCACTTGGATTAGGTCATAATAATATTAAAGTTAATAAAAACATTCACCCCATTGCATTTTCATATTATTAAGGTAGGCATTTGATATATTACCTAGCTCACTAGTTCTTGAATTTCCAGATTTTAGAGTAATAATTTTCTGTTATTTTTTAGCACATGTGAACAGGGGTATTTTGGAGTGATTCTACTTGTAATGGAGGCCTAAGACATCATAATTAATAACAAAATTTTTCCCATCCCATTTTAATTTTATTTACTTAGTTATTCTGTGAGTTTTCTCCAAAACATAACTTCTTGTAGCACTATTGTAGCACATGTAAACTCGACCAGATTTGCTCCCAAAGTTTGGTTTTTTTCTCTTAGGCTTGAATCATGACCCCTAGGATATAAATCCATGATTGAAAAAGAATAAACACCACTTAGGACATGCATTTTTACAAAGTAGATTAGGCCTATTTATTTGAATTCATGCTCTTAGGATTTTAATTACAAATTGTTGTACTTTCCTAGGATTAATTTCTTTTCAAAGAAACACTTCCATTTCTGCAATTATTTTAGGCTTTGATTTCATGACATTCACTCCATTACATTAGGTCAACAAAAATACACATTTTATGCTGCACATATAGTGCCGATATCTCTTAAGTTTGTACAAACCCTAGGTTGATAATTAAAGTTGGTAGCCTTGGGATTTGCAACATTCTTGTTGCAATACTGAGGCTCATCAGAAACCATTGATCCTAATGAGAAAATCAACACACCTCAAGCTAAAAATTAGAACCCTCTCACTTTTGGGGCTTCTGATAAAGCTGTCAACATAGAGGAAATTGAATTCATCCCGGCCTTCCCTTAATCTGAAATTGTTCTAAAGATAGAAGAAATCCCTCGTCTTGACATATTTTACAGTCCCAAACATCAAGCCGTAATGAGAAGATAGAGAAAGAGAAGAAGAGTTGATCAATCGCAAGCATTGGTACCCAGTGATATACCTATGGAAGTAGTGTGGAAATATCCACAAATTGATCCAACTGAAGATTTAACAAGGTTGACACAGTTTGTAGGTGCTTATGCATCTGCCACAATTGACAAGGCCTCAAAGGTCCAACAACTAGTCAAAGAAAAGGATGAAAGAATCCTACAATTGGAACAAGAGTTGTTATCAGAAAAACAGAGTATTGATCATCAATTGCAGACTCAATTTTCACAGCTCCAACAAAGCTTTGATAAATTAAAACTACAACATCAATTTGACATCAATACCAAAGACACTTAAATTCAACAACTCCAATTCACATTGGACCAAATAAAGGACAATCTAAAGACATAGGATTTAAAAAGGAATATTTGGAGTTGAACATCATGTTGTCTAAAAAATAAGTTGTATTTTGTCAAAAGTTGACAATCATCAATGATCTGTGTGATAAAAGTGATTCACTGATGAATCAATCGACCGACCTAAGGATGAAATTTGATGATATTGATGAAAATATCACATAATTTATTACTTGGAAAGAAAGTGTTTTGTGGCAAAACACAACCCCCCCATTTTTTACTTATGTACTTCAAATAATGGGGACCCTTTCTACAATTTTTTTTGGCTAAAACACCTTTTAGGATTTTCATTAAGTTAATTATCTTACATTTTTGTCATTTTAATTTTATCTTCCTCGGAATTTTGTTTTGATTGCTTTGTTGATTTGATTTTTCCCAAGCTTTCCAATGATACTTGTTTCACTTCATTTGGTCAATTGGTTTGTAAATGACACTCATTTGAAGTTTGATCATATTTGTGTCGCCCGGGTTAGAAAAACGTATAATAATTTTATTTTTGCAATTAAAGTAGACTTCATTGTAAATATTAAATTTTAATTCATTTTTACTATTTCTTTCATTTTTCACTAACGGTCCTAAAAAATGGCCCGGCTAAATTGCACAATAGACTAAAACACGTTTCAGGATCTTGATAATTTAATCCATCTTGTTATTCTAAAACAAATTGCCAAACCCAAAACCCAAAATTGCAAAAAAAAACTGAAGTCCAATTTGTAGGATGGTTAATCCCACGTGGGCCACACTTTACCTCCCGACTCATTTTCCTTGCCACACCCTCACATTTTCGCATCGCAAAAAATGATAGCCGTGCATATTTAAAATAAAATTGCGATAAATTTTAACGCCGAAATGCGATATGATACATCGCACATCGTATATCGCAATGTTTTTAAATCAAACAAAAAACAATCTAAAAAAACTTGCGATGCGATATGCAATTTGTTGTTTGGATTTTTATACGGTGAGTTAAAAGTTTAATATAAAATTTGTTAACTCCTTATGACTCTAGTACCTCCACCTCACCCTCCTTATCACTCCTCACCTCCATTAATACTCCTCCCTCTTTCTTATAACTCCTCACGTATCTTGGTTTTAAAGTATTTTAAGTTTTAAAATATACTAAACATTATATTTTTATTATAATAATTATATTATAATTATAATATATTATTATAATTATAAAATAATATAATTATAATTATAATATAATATATTTATATTTTAAATAATTTTTAAATAATTTATTTTTATTAATTAATTTCTATTTATAATAAATTCATATTAAAAACATAATTAAAATTAGATAGCATTAATTAATTAAAAACTATAATCTAATTTAGGATTTGAATTTAATTAAAAAATTTTGATTTTTAACCCAAGTAACAAAAATTCCAGAATTTTGGAAATTTTAATTCATCAACTTTGGAAGCTCATAAATGGACCTTTACTTGTCCAAATAAAGCCCAAGACGACTCATTGGATAGATAAAATCAAGGAGATTATTCCTCAAGAGGTTTCATTTTCAAATTTGATCATTTATTGGGTCTAAAATTTAGAATAATATCAAGCTCCTAATTTTTAAACAAAACTAATTTTCTAATTTTTATTTTTTGCATTTTAATTTGCCCACAACTTCTTTTAAGTGTAGATCTATTTTTCAATGATATCCTTGGCCAATTAGATCATCAAATGAATCAATATAAAGCTTAGATTTCCTTTTAAATTATTTATTTAATTAAGTTTTGATTAGATTTATTTTAATTCCAGATTTGACATTTTTAATTTTGTTTTTGCATTTTAATTTTGTTTTGATTTATTTTTTTGGTGGGAAAACAGTTGAAGAGATAAGGAGAAAAATATCTCAATCAATGAGAATGCTCCAACAATTGAATAATAGAATTTTGAGCAAATAAAAATTTGGTTGAGCATATTTCTTCTTCAACAAACTTTCTTGTTAAGAATGCTTTTGCAAATATTATAAATAATAGATTGCAAAATGTAATATGGCCTTCTCTCTTCTGCAATTCAGGAATTCTAAAAGCACTTATGTAATAGGAATTTAGAGTTGTAGGTGAGAGGAGAGGAATCTTAGATCTTGGGATTATTGAGGATTTTCTTTTACATTATGAGTTATGTATAATGAATAGAGTTTGCACTATTGTAGCTCTGGTTTTGAAAGCAGAAATTTAGGCATTGTAAGGACTTTTAGAGATCGGAGCTGGATAAATGGACTCAATAAATTGGTATTTATAATACTATTATTTTAAATGTTGGTTTCATTTTATGATAATAGGAATGTGTCAATTTACTTCCATATCTGTGCACTTTTGTCAATATGGGTAATTTGCTTCAATTTTATGTTATTATTTATCTCTACACTTATGGGCTGAATTATGATTTCTGAGTAACTATTTATTCATAAATCTGTCTCATAAAACTAATTTATTGAATAGTGATATGTTGTGAACTTTTTCCACATATTGTTGTTTGATTATTCAAGTTACTGATTAAATGATCAATATCATTTTGTGAACTTCTTCACGAGTGTTGTTGATTAATTATTTCAGTGAAGAGGTCTCTAGATAGGATGTGTTTGGTATTCATAATGTTAGTTAATTGAACTACTTCGTTAGCTTGATATTCATTATAAGCCAAACATATTTAAATCCCAATTATTTAAAATATTTTTCTCTCGGTTGAGATATATCTATATCTGCCTAGTTGAAGTAGGATTAAGATAGTTCCTTTTTCTTGCGTCGTAGAATAATTTTGCATATAGATTAAATTCTACATCCCTAAAAAGTCCTCTTCCCAAAGAGAAAAAACTTTAATTGTGGCTTGGCTAAGCCCAAATTAGCTTAAGATCACTTTCTTGCTTGATCAGCAAGGGAAAAGGTCTAATGTCTCTTTACCATTGGTAGACAAAAGTTATATTTTAAGCCATTGGAGATTGAGAAAATGTAACTAGACCTAATTAAACCATTCAGAGCCACCATTCCAAATGGAAAAGGAACTGCTTTAAGGTCTAGACTGGGTGTTCATCCCCCATGTTGTTGCAGCGAGTTTCGAGGCATCAACATTTTGGCGCTAGAAGGAGGGCCTGGGATTTTTTTTCCTTTGGAGTCTTTGTATTCTAACATTTTATTTTTATTACAATGAATCCTATAAAGCTTCCAATTTGGAGTTGTATTTCTGGACGTGCATCTTCCAATACTCCACCAGAAATAATAAGACTCTTGTCTCAGGTAAAGTTTAATGATAAGTGGAATACTTTTGCATTTAATCATGTCTTTCAATTTATTCAAAATTTTTCAAATTCTATTTTTCAAGAAAATGATGAAGATATTTTATGAAAGATTTTTACTCTTACATTCTTGGAAAAAGCCAGAAGCTGGTGTCAATCACTTCCAGTTGCCTCAATCGACACTTATGGAACAATTTATTACAATTTTCCTTTGTAAAATTTATGGATATATCTACGGATAGGTATGTGACGATTTTGAAGATCTATGAAGGTTTGAAGGTGAGTCTTTAATGGATTTTACTATTAGGTTTCGTTTAAATTGTTTAAAATTTAAAATTGAAGATAAACCTTTGAAAAAAGAATTATTAGATTGGTTTGAACATATTTTCTCTCTTCCTTCCATTCATAATCCATGTGAAATTATTTCATACTTTGATCATTCTCCTTCTAATTTCATTGACATAAGTGAGAATTCCAATATGGAGGTACAAACAAATGATGCTGAAGTGGCCTCTATTTTGTATAATCAATTCCTTCAATTACTGCACACTTCCTACAGTATTGATAAAGATCAAGGTTCACCTTCACATGTCAATGAATCTCAATCACAAATCTTGGAAAATTTCACTAATCAACCACAAGAATATACTAGCAAAACTCTTGAAGAAGATATCGCTTTGAAATCTGAAAATCAATGTGAATTAGAATAAGAAAATAGAGCATTTGGCAAGTACAAGAAACGATTAAAGTTTCCAATAATGCACAATCTGTTGTACAAATTTCTGAATTTTTTTACGATGAGAAAATACCAAATTCAGGACAACAAAGCGAGATCCTTCAAGAAAGCACAATTAGCTAAGTAAATGATCTTAAATCTGAAATTGACAATGAACAAGATACACAAGAGTTCTCAAATAGAGACATTTTCAAATGCGTTGTTTCAGATTCATATTTTTTCCCTTTATCTTGATAATTTTTCTAATAGCAATTTATCCTCTCTTCCTATTAAAAATATTTCAGAAAACAGATAGGCTGATCCAAATGAATTTCTGATTAGTTTTTATCATGATAGAGAATTAATTAATGATCATTCTTTTGGCATTAGTGAATATGTGCTCGATATTCCTTCTTGTTTTGATACATTAGGTGAGATTGAAGGGAACTCTAATGACTATCATGAGGTCATTTATGATAACTACTTTGACATTGAGAATATTGATTTGTCTTTTTTACAATTGAATCCTCATAATCAAAATCAAATCACATGTGAAAATGAAGAACAATCTGGTTCATAAATTATTTCAAAGAGTTCTCGTTTTCAAACAATTAATCATACTCATGATTTCAACATTCAAGAAACCATTCCAATATATGATTTATATGATGATCAATCTCACATTCCCATTCAGAGTCATAACCTTCTCTCTAATTCACAAGTGGGTATCAACAATAATTCTAATTGTATTATTATGCCCAATTCTTGTGAAGAGGAAATTGCTTTAAGTCAGTCTCAATTGTGCTGTAACAATAATTGTAACATTAGTGTAAGCTATGATTCAATTTTGTTATTATTGCATCATTTATTCTTAAATTCAGATTTATTTTCTATTTTTAGTGTTAGAATTTTAGATACTTTATGCCGGCATATTGAGCAGCTCAATATTGAACACTCAATTGATGCATTACCTCAAGGGAAAAATGAAGATTCAAATTCTAATTGTGAACATAAAAAATGATTAAACTACGAATTTCGATTGATGTTCATTCCTTATCAATTACTTCTAACTTCTCGAAAGCAGTGCTAACAAGAGTGTGTATTTTCATAATATGACCAGCAATCTAATTCAACTAATAATATTCCGTTGGATCTATTGCACTTCCATCCATTTTTCATTGAATGATTTGAAAAACATTCGGAAAGTTTTCCTTCATGGAAGATCGTTAATAATTTGATCTTAGAACATAACACTAATAAAATTTTACAGGCCATTGAATCTAAAATTTCTTATCCATAATTTGGCCTGATATCTTCTCTTTTGAATCCCTTCCAATCATTGATAGAAATTCATCCAGAATTCTATGATCCAATTGAAATTCAGCTGGAAAGTATATTTCAAGAGAATGTAATTATAAATAAGCTAGTCTCTGTAATTAGATTAACAATTTATGTATATACTAGATTCAAATTTATTTTTATTCATGTAATTATATTTTTGTTACTAATGTTTGACATACACATAAATGCAGGAATTAAAATTCTTATATGGTTACATTGGAAGTATGACTATACCTAAGTCATGTTTCCCTCATTAAGTTAGAAATAGGAATAGATTACTTTTCTTTTATGTTTGCATTTATTTCATTATTTCAAATTTTCAATAAAGCAAGTAATGAATCTGATTTATTCTGGGCATCTCATTTCAATTGTGGGAAAACAACGTAGAGAATTTTAGAAGTTCTTGAATTTTCCGATCATACATTTTTGTCAAGCCTTCAAGTGTCTTGCTTTTCAAAAGTCATCACAATCATCATACATGAAGAAATTCCAAGGATTCACTACAACTTAACAATTTTTGATTCACAAGCGATTTTGAAGAACTCATTTTTACCACTCTTGTCTTCTAATGTAACTTTGGAAAGGATGAAATTCAAAAAAATCATTACTTAGTATTTTAGATCAAATAAGTAGGTGATGTTGAACATATGCAAATTTTGAAGAACTTGAAGCTTCATGAGGTAAAAGTTATAGTCAATTTCTTCCAGGTACGTGTTTTCATGTTCACCACCATCTATTCTTTATTTTTCTTTTCAAAGGTCATTTCTTATTTCTATTTTGTTTTGTGTGTAGGTCTTCATTAAATTGATTATGTAGACTTGAGATAAGTAAGCAACCAACCCTTGTTTTTAAAATCTGCAACATGTTCAGTGAAGTATTTATGATTTCGTCTAAAATTTGAGGGTTATTTTATTTTATTTCTATTCATGTAAATCTTGATAAGTCTTAATAAATTCTCGAAAGAATCATATCAGATTATTATATTTCATAACTTTCTTCATAATAAAATTATGATAAAATTACTTTCGATTATATATTCCGATAGTTAATTAAATTGTCAAGGCTTATTTATTCAAAAAGAAAAGTTAAATTAATCGCTCTCTTTTTGAGTTTAATACTTTAAAGAAATCGCCGACCTCACATATATATTGCAATTCGCAAATTAGAGGTTCTAAAATGAGCATACTCCAAATATCTCTGATCCCCTGATATGCGCATTCCTTTCGATCTCCGATGAACCTTTCCTTCCGATATCGCACCATCCATATCACAATGTTTAATCAGAATCCTCTCTTACCAGTGCTCGATAATAAAACTCTGATGTAACTCCTCTGATATTTCTTCTCGCTCATTCTTCGATAAACGACTTCGCTAAAATTTGCGATGTCCACACAACCTCGAATTCAATACGACATTTAAACTCAGTTCCGAAAGATATCATGTCCATTTGATAGATCGCAAGTTTGGTAGGGCATATGTTTAAAAGTTTCAATGTCCCAGATCTGATATGAAATCAAAATTACATTATAAAACTATCGGGTCTATGCTTCATTGCACATCGACGTATCAATATCGTTACATCTCGTGTTGAAATTTGTCGATCGCCGATCTCTTATAAAGTCCAAAACCGGTCCCATCAATGAGCCATGTCATTTATCACATTTTCACTATTGAAAGAATAATATCAGTGTTTCCTTTTTATTGAATAACTTCAATATTCCGATAGGACTATTCTCTGATATCGCATCCTCTCCATCGCAGTTTCCCATTGCACATGATGATATCACAAGTTTTCCATCCCAACAATTATATCACATCGATAAGGCAACTGGTTGATTATTTCAGGGAGATCAGACTTAGGTGATCGATTGACTGAGTGCATGGAGGAAAAAGGATGGTGGAAACCCGAGGAGCCTGCAGGTCTGGCCCTGTATCCATTGCCATCACGCGTGCAGGCAGGCGATGTGATAGGTGTACAACACTGTCAGGTCTCTGCATACACTTGGTGATTCTTCGTTTGGCCACGGGGTGCAAGGAACACAAGGGGAAGACCGTTCCAACCTAACCATGTTCACGATGGATCTTAGCGGTAAATTCATTTTCGCTAGACGACGTTCGGTGGTTAGGGTTTCTGAACAGGCGCAGAATTTCCGCTTCCGTGGTGTTGGTTTAAGGAGACAAAGTGGCGACAAAAATGGGGTTCGATTGTGAGTACATGACTGTAGAACCTATGCCTGAAGACCTGCTTACTTGCTGGGGTCACAAGGTCTCAGAAAAAAAACTTGGACCATTTCTTTCCGAAATTTGTAGAAAACCCCCAGAGTTTGAGTGAGGTAGGAGGCGCTCGTGGGTTTTTTAATGGAGCAACACTACTAGAAGAGAGTCTACAAAGTACCTTTAGCGGGAGGTGGAAGGGTGGGGTTTCCAAAGAACATGCTTAGTCGCTAAACCCTTTGGACGACGATGGCGGGGGTTTGCAGCAGCGTGACTTACTACCCTCAATTTTTTCGTCGGGGCCAGGTATTCAATATTTTCCTGCCTTTACTGGAGGTTTATAAGACATCGTAGTAAGCTACAATTTGTAGGGTTTGGTGGGACTAAAAACCCTTGGGGAAGAATGGCAGCAAGGCCTAGATCCCTCTGGAGGAAGAACTAAGGGAGAATCCTCCAGGTTTCAAAAGCCCCCTCTGAGCCAATGTTTGAATCTCACAAATTTCCCTTTCTCCCTTGCAAATCAAGCAACCTGCTCGGATCCTGCTAGGGAGAAGGTCTGCCTTGTTTGGTTCGGGCTGAGATCCAAAATTTCAGTCAATCTATGGTTTCGTCAAACGATGTTGTAGAAGAGGAGCTGAAAAGAATTTTGGAAGGAGCCCAGGGGTTTGACCAGGGACAGGATTTTGGGCCTGCAGTAGGACAAGGCTCTGTAAAGGGCTAGAAAAGGGGGGTCTCCAGAAAAGCTGAAGTAGGGGGACTAGGGTCACCTGTGGTAGAAGTCACAAATGCACCCGTTAGACAGGTGGAAGGCGAGGAAGAAAGGAGAAAGGAGGCTGTGGGAGAAAAAAAGAAGAAGAGTAAGGCTATCAGAAGAAAAGAGAAGCGACCTAGCTGTGTTCTTGGAGTGGACATATGCATAGACGAAGTCATGGAGGCCACTGAGACCATTCTTTTTGGCAGAGTCCGTGGTAGGAAGTACTCGGCAGATTACATCACGGATTGGACCTTGTCGGAATGGAAAGAAGCCCCTAGGAGCCCTATTGAAATCAAAATCCTAGACAGGGGATGGTTTAGTATTAGATTCGAGCATAAAGACCACCTGGATTGGGTTTTAGAAAGGAACTGGTGCTTCGGGAAGAGACCGATTCTGTTTAGAAGATGGACTCCTCTGTTCGATGCACAGAAGGAAAAAATGGCAGAATCGCCTATGTGGGAAAAGCTACTGGGGCTCCTAAAGCCTTTCTGGATAGACTCCGCTTTCCACTCCATTGGGAACATGCTTGGAAATTTTCTAGATGTCAACAAATCTTTTGTTCAAACCAGAGACCTAAGCGTGGTGAGAATTCTTGTAGGCCTCAACCCTAGGGAAGGGCTGGATGATGCAATGACTTTGAAGTACAGAGACTTGGAGTACTTGCAGACCTTGAACTGCGAACACCTCCCCTTTCGCTGCCACAGGTGCCATAAATATGGCCACCTGGCTAAGGATTTCCCTCTTGGACATCGGAGAAGACGAAGGCAAAAAAAAATCGTCAAGGAGAATGTTGCTTCTGTTAGAGTAGAGGAAAAGCAGGAATAGGAGGAGGCCTTGTTAGAAGAAGCTCCAGGATTGGGAGCTGATAAAGAGCATTTTCTGTCTCCAGGCCACAATATCTCTTCACTTAATCTATCTAAAATGGATCCTGTTCTGGAGTCCTCCCAAGTACCCCAATCCGAATCAGGGGTAGTTGGTGCGACTTAGATAGGTATGCCTTACATTCCTCCTTCTTGCTTATGCTCATCTTTTTGTTCTTCTGCTTTGGTTTTATCTGAGCCTGGTCCATCCAGGCTGCTCCCTCATGAATCTCTAAATTTTCATGTCTTCCATGAATCTGTTGATAGTATTATCATGTATGTTCCATCCCTTCCTGTGTCCTCACCCTTAACCTCTGAGAGAGAGTGTGGCCCTGTCCTTTCTCGAGCTAGTCCTCCTGAGGCCCCCCATTACAATCTCAGACCTCTTACAAATAGAACTTGGAAAGGGATTGCTGTAGGGGGTTTAGCATCTGATCCCATCCCAATTGGTCCAAGGAAGTCGAGGGGAAGGAAATCAGAACTATCCAAGGCACATTTCAAAGCCAAGAATGATATAACAAATGGGAAACAAAGGTCTCTGTCTGGGGTGCTTAGAGAAGTGCTGCCACCCAATCCGAGGTTGCGATGATCCTCTTATCTTATAATTGTAGGGGTTTAGCTAGTCAGCCTAAAAAAATAGCGCTTAGAGAGCTGGTGAACTCTCAAAATCCAAATGTTTTATTGATTCAAGAAACCTTTGGGCAGGGAGAAGAAGTTAAAGGAATCCTCTCAAGGATGTTCCCTGGGTCGGTGTTCCAAGCCTTAGATGCTAATGGTAGATCTGGGGGTTTGGCAACGGGGTACAAAGTTGGGAAACTAAAAGAGCTGTCCTCTTGGGGCTTTGAGAACACTTTGGCGTTGGAATTGTACTTAAATGAACTTTGTCATCTGATACTCCTCCTTAATGTCTATGGGCCCTGCATGGAAAGAGAGAAGTTTTGGGACCCCTTTTTTATGAAATCTTTTCTGAGTCACCCAAATATCATTGTGGGTGGGGACTTAAATTTCTCCTTGGGAGCCTCAAAGTCGTGGGGACCTTCGGCAAGAGCAGATCATCTTACTGAGTATTTTAAAAATAATTTGGTAGCCTCTAGGCTGGTGGATGCTACCTTAATTAAACCAAGACTAACCTGGAGGAATAGAATATTGGGAGAAGCCTAGGTGGCTAAAAAGCTGGGCCGTTTCTTCCTAGGTGAAGACCTGGTCAAAAGAGTCTCAGTTTTCAGGCATTGGGTTAGGGAAGGGGGGTTGTCGGACCACCTTCCAATTTTCTTGGAAGTTAAAGGAGTCTTGAAAAAACCAGGGACTCCGTTTAAATTTAACTCCTCCTGGCTAAAATAATAATCCTTCAAATCTTTGGTCCAAGCTACATGGAGGAAGGAAAACATAAGGGAATCTGAAAGCAGGAGTCAACACTTTATGGAAAACCTGAAGAGAATGAAGAAAGCAACAAAGGAATGGGCTAACACCAAGAAGTAGAAGGAGGAGGAGGAGCTTAGGAAAGTAAATGAAGAGATGGATTTTCTAGAAAAAATAGAAGGAGCTGGATACTCTACCCTAGAGTCTAGGAACAAAATCAGGGAGATGGAATCTGCTAGGAAAAACATCCTTCAGATAAGAGAGGAAATTTGGCGCCTAAAAAGTAGAGCCATCTGGCTCCAAGCTGGAGATGAGAACTCAAAGTTTTTTCAGAACTATGCTAAAGGAAGGAAAAATATCAACACAATTTGGGAGATGCAGAAGGACAATGGTGAGAAGGAAAAATCTTTTGAAGGTATTGCCCTTCTAGGGATAAGTCATTTTAAAGCACTTTTCAGAGCTCCGGAGGAGGTTTCCATAATTGAAGTTATCAGGGTGGCTCAATTTTTTCCTAGCTATTTTGATGAGGAAGGGAATGATAACATTATGGAACCTGCTACGAAAGAGGACGTGGAAGATATTTTAAAGGCCATGCAGAAGGACAAAAGCCTAGGGCCTGATGGTTGGACAGTTGAATTTTTTCAACATTTCTTTGAATTTTTAGGGGAGGAGTTGGTAACCGTGGTCGAGGAGTCACGCCACACTGGAACCATCTATCAGCCCTTTAATGCAACTTTCCTAGCTCTCATTCCCAAATCTGATCATTCTTCTTCTTTTGCCAAGTTCTGACCCATCTCCCTTTGCACATGTATCTACAAGATCATAGGAAAAGTGATCGCCTCCAAGATGAAGCCTTTCTTCTCCAAACATATCTTGGTGGAATAATTTGGTTTCTTGGATGGTAGGAAAATCCACGAAGCAGTAGGGGTAACTCAGGAAACTCTTCATAGTCTTAAGAAAAGTAGGAAAAAAGGAGCTATTGTCAAAATTGATATATCAAAGGCTTATGACAGAATAAGTTGGATGTACTTGAGACTCCTGCTGACAAATCTAGGCTTTAGGTTTGATTTTTAAAGATGGGTCATGTTAGTGTCCTGTGATTTGGCTGATTGGCAAGCCAAATGACAGTGTAACATCAAACCAGTCTTTGGAACCCAAGGACCTAGCCTTCCTGGACTCAGAGAGGGCTCTCTCTATTTGTGTAAGGGATATCTGTGTGTTTGCTTATTTTGTTCTTTATTTTAGGCTAGTTATGAAGTAGGTTTCTTGGTTTTTCTTTTTTAGGTTGTGAGGGATGAACTGATCAAAGACATAAGATAGGTAAAAAGATGTTAGATCAACTGGGCTATGGGGTCAGAAAGGTCAAGAAAGCTTTCAGATGGTGATATAAGGTTGCTGAAGGGCCGATTTGAGCGAGGTAAAATAGATCTTTGGGAAAAATGGAGTGAGATGGACATTAAACTTGTGAAGAACAAAGGATTTCAAACATAAATAGTTTAATAGCTGACATAAACATGGTAGGGAAAACCATTAATCATGAAAAAAGTAACTGTAAACTGATCAATGAATAGAAATAAACATTCAAGGCATGCATAGAGATATATGACTCTCTAACTTTAGGAAATGGCTATCAGACTTTGGGGAAATACATTTAAGACAAACAAACAACTTAAATCACTATGAAGGAACGCTTAAACATAGTATGTCAAGCTATTGGGCACTTTGAAGCAAGATTGCATAGTTTTAGGCAAAGGGCAAGATCAGTACAAGACCTTCTTGGTTCAACAAATGACAATCTAATCAATCAAAGAGAGGTTTCAGAGGTGGAGCTATGACTAGCCATGAGTAAGAAGGGCATACCATGAATCATACTTAGCTTGCATAAAACCATAAATGAAACAAGAAAACAATATTCCTTAGCTATTAAAGAGCAATCAATAATTCTTTAATATGACTAAGAATGAAGAAAACATAGAAGCTATAAAGAAACAAGAAATTTGAGGTGCCTCCAAGGGCATGTCTCAAATCTATTCTCTACTATCTTATAGCAAGAAAGAACATGGAATTATGAATGAAAACTAGGAAACAAAACAGAGAGAGAGACACTATACCATTCTACCAAGTCATGGAATCCAACAACAATCCTCTTTCATCATCCAAGAACATCCAAGAGACTATCCAAAATCATGAGACAAGTGTTTCTTCCAAAGTTTATATGACCATATATTTCTTCTATTCATCAAGTTCAACCTTGTTTACAATGAAAGCCTTTGGAATATATAGGCCAAAGTGAGGAAAACCTCTTAGTTCAACTTGCAATCTCATTGGCCTATCCAAAATATCTGATTTTGTCCTTGAGGCTTTACAAAGCCCAAGGCACAAAATATCTAATAAAATATCTCAAAAATGCTAAAAAAAGGAAATATATTGACTTTTCATAACTTATCATGTACAAAAATCGCTAAACGCACATGAAGAAAAGTCACTTTTGAAAGGTTCAATTTTTACAAAAATACTCAAGAAATACATCAGCAGAAAGTCCCCTGACTTGCCGGCAACTTTTGGAGGCCTTCCCGATGTCTAAACGAGGCCCGTGATGGCTCGTTGGAAAGCTATGTGTGTTTAATTTCTAAAAATGTTTATTTTGCTCCAAAATGACCCCTGGAAGTCCTCCAAAAATAGGCCTGTGTGAAAAAAACCCAAAAAATAAGCCTTGCTAATAAACGGGGCAGAGTGTGGAAAAAGTGAGTGTTTTTCGCCATTATGGGGGAGAAAATGATCTTCAATTGATCTGAAAATCACTGAGTATATGACCCTAAAATTATGGCATCCAACGATACCATTTTCATCCTGTGAGGATGCCCCAAACTGAAATGGCGATGCCCACGATTTTTGGCCAAAAACCCAAAAATGACAAAAAACCAAAATTTGTCGAATTTCGCCCAATTTTGGCGAGCATGCTCCTCAAGGGTTTTTAGAAACATGTTGTGAAGCTGAGGCCAAAATTTGGAGCTTTGAGGTGTCTTTCCTCAATTTTGGTGCCGGGCGCTTCCCTTTAGCCTCCTTGAGTTTTTCCTGAGCGGCCTTCAATTTCCGCTGGGCAAAGTAATTGAGCTTTTTATAATGCCCGGTCATCCTTCGTTGAAGGTCGAAGTCTCTATTTTCCTTCTACAATTTTTTCTCCAAGTGATAATTAACTCTCTCAAGCCATGCTTCCTGATTGTTCTCTATCTCTTGTTCGAACAATGTAGTGAGAGGGGTAGATTGGAGAAGGGCATCTTCTTCTTCCTTTTGTTTCTCAAGGGCCTTTTTGAGCCCCATGGTTCTTGGCCTCTTTCGCCTGGGATGATCTCCATATTTTCTCTCATTAAACTCACCCATGAGTTATTCCAATCTCACTTGTGCTTTGGAGGCCTCCTTTTTGTATTTGATGGCCCGTGTCTCATATACTGCCATATGGACACTCATTTGTTTGTTTTGAATTTGTAAAAAGTGATTGAAATTTCTAGCCCTCTCAAGATCAGTCCTCAAAGCATCAATTTGGTTTTCTCTATTGATCAAGAGATTTTCTAGGATCTGGGCTTCATTGTCACTATCATCACTTTGGATTTGGATGATGACGAAGTCCCTCTCCTTTTCATGACTGCTCTCTTCTTTCTCCTTTCCTTTGCTTTGGGTGGCTCTTTTAGTCTTCCTTCTCTTGGGCAGTTTGAAAATGGGCTTCTTGGGCAATTTCCCCTTGCTTCGGAGGGCCCTAGTCACATTTGGAGTTACAACTCTAGGCACCCTTTTCCTTGATTTTCGGGGCTTGGCCACTTTCGGAGAAGAGAGCATGGCCCCTTGCCTAGGAGAGGCAGCTAGCACATGCTCCATTGGCTCTTTACCCTTGTCACTTTGCTCATCATTCTTGCCAATGTCTTGGATTTCTTCATGGATGCCTTGAATTTCCTTGTGCGTTTCTTTTTGAGGGCTGTCCTCCTCACTATGTTGCACCCGTTCATCATGCTGCTCTTCTTCTTCATGAGGCTGCTGTTCCTTTTCATGAGGCTACTGTTCCTTTTCATGAGGCTGCCTCTTTTCATCATGCTGTGGCTGCCTCTATTCATCATGTTGCTATTCATCATCATGTCCTTTTTTATCATGCTTAGGAGTCTGCTGTTCTTCCTCACTGTGATGCTACTCATCATCATGCTGCGCATCATCATGCCCTTCTTCCCCTTGCTGTTTTTCCTCACTGTGTTCTTCTCCCCCTTGCTGCCCTGTTTCACTATGATGCTGCTCATCATCATCTTCCTCATCATCTCCTTGCTCCCCTGTTTCATCATGATGCTGCTCATCATCATCTTCCTCCTCTTGCTCATGCTCTTCTTCCTCATCATGCTCTTTTTCTTGTTCTATGGTAAACTTGAGCTTCTTGGGAATAGGTTTTCTAGAAGAAGGCGAAGGATGGTGAGTAGAAGGTGAAGGAGATGTATGAAATGAACGGAAAGTGGTGAAATCTAGATGTGTGATTAAAGTATTCCAAGAGACCTCCCTCTTCTCAAGATGATGAATAATGATGACTTTGATGAGGGAGTGATGGAAGAGGCAGGCTGTCTGCTGAGAAGGAGGATTTTTATGAACAGTGGAGGCCATTTTTTTAATACTTATATGTAGGAAGAAAGGGAGATTTAGAAATTTGGCCCTCGTGAAATGCATGAGTAATCGGATATGATAGGCATAGACTCGGGAGAATCTTCCCTCACAAGTGAAGTATTTCATGATGATCTTCATGAGGGGGGCGTAACTAGTCAATAGATATGAGAAGGGGAAAATGGATGGACATCAATCTCTATGCTCAGGCTTTATAAAAGGCTTGTATTCTTCTAAGTCCAGGTGGCTTTGTTTAAACCACTTCTCCCCGACATAAGGGATTTTGGTGGCCTTGGAAATGGACCTTGGAGAGAATTTGAAATCTAGGCCTGCCAACTGGAAGTGCTTCTCTTGAAACCTCAAAGCACAAAGATGTGTCAAAGGGGAATAGATCTTCATCTCTTGCACTCTTTGACAAAAATATAAACACCCAACCTCATGGAAGTTAAACAAAACTGATGGATGATCAACATTCACTTCTTCAGTGGAAACAAGCTCAAATCTCTTGTGAAGGCCACTCCTACTGTCTTGCTTGGGAGGCATTTTGTTTTGAATGTTGCTTGAAAAACCAAGCTGTCTCAAATGGCCTTTGGAATATTTTTATCAAGTACACACCTCTGTCCTCTTTGTCAGTTACTGTTTGACCAAGACAAACTGCTTCAAATGTTTTGTGAAATAGTCCTCTAAAACCAACTTTCTGCTCCTTATAAATCACTGTTTTCTCCTCCTTTATGCTAATCAACCAGATTTTTGTCAAATGAAAAGCACACAGTCAAATTGTTATTGTGTTTGGGCAAGGTATTGAAAAGAGGTATTTGTGGTTTTTTATTTGAACAAGATCACCTTGTGTTTTGAGAGAAACAAAACAGCCTTGTATTTAGATAAAAACAAAAAAACCCTCTCCAACAACACTCTTCTGCTATTCACTGTTTCTTATACCCAGATAGACAAAAACAACCTCAAATTGATTCAATTGATTCAAAGGATCTTCATAGAATACTCTGTTTTATGGGAAACAGGTGGCTGGATAGAGTTTGCTCTTTCACCATTCAAAGGGATACTTTTGCAGTGACAAGGCTTTCAGACTATGACCACTGTTTTCAAATTAGGCTCAACTGTGTTCACCTTACAAACACTGTTTTCTTCTTCTTTGAACTATGGTAGATGCACAGAGTTTCTATCTTATATTATATATATAAAAAGGAGGTTTTAGCCATATACCTAGCCTCAATCTTTTAGAACCATACTCCATCACTATCACTGCTTTTGAAAATCAATAAGGGCTCTTAAAACCATTTCAACACTCCCCTCTATCACTTTGAAATGGTCTGTGTTATTAGTACAGGGTTTATCACTTTGTTTGAAGGCAATTTCAAGCTTTTGAAACTGAAACAAGCACACCACCTTTTCACTATGCTAATCTTGGGCAATCATAACAACAAAACCTTGGATTTTTCTCAAACAACTTACTCTCCAACCACTGTCTTAGTCTTGAAAAACATGGCATCAATCACGCTTTAGAAATTCGAATGCATCAAGGGGAAATAATAAAATACCTTGAGGATGGCTTGTGGCCCTTGCTTGACGAGTTGAGTAGGTTTCAAGACCCTTTGGAGGCGTTTTGATCGTTCAAATAGGCGGGGCACATTCAAAAGGAAGAGCGCCGTGCAGTAACACAGGTGCGGGGTCGGCCTTCGGGTAGTTCTGACCGGCGCCTACAGGCGCACCGCACGTCACTACAGGCGCGCCACGTAGTAGTGTAAAAGCTTTGTAAATCTTCCGCTGAACGCGCTGTGCACTTTTCCAGGCACGCCACACGGGCTTTAAGCCTCAAAAACTCGGAAATTCGCGTGAATCTCCTTGTTTTGGTCAGTGAGCAGCCAGGGGGATGTTGCTTGGTCACTTTGAAATGCATATGGGAGCTTTGCTAATGGTCACTAACTCTTTTTGTAGTAAAAAAAGCCAACATCCTTCGAATTTTTCTTTGTGAGGGTTTTGGAGGCCTTTTACAAAGGCTTTTGGTTTTGTCAAAACATGATCCATTGCATTCATAATTTCATCATTTTAAAACATTATAAAGACTCCTCTTCGAACTATTCCTTTGGCAAGGTCTTGCGGTCGACTTTTGAAAGGCAACAAGTGATGGCTCTTGTTGAAGTAAAAAGGCCTTTTTTAAGAAACTGCAAACCTTTCTACTGCCTTTTCACTGTTTCTAATTGAAGAAGAAATTCTGTCACTTCTGCCTATTGCTGACCTTTTTAAAAGAAGAAACCTTTCTCAAATACAAATCAATGATCTGTGAGGCATTCTTTGCCATTCTTGCAAGGAGGTAAACCATTTTAAAAATTATTTTGATAGTTTCTGCCCTTGGTGCTTTGATGATGATCATGCCCACTGTGAAGTTGATTGGACTGTTAGGTGCTCTTTGAGCCTTTCTTTTGACTGTAGGTGAAAAAACTCATTTGAAACTGTAAGTGAAAAACTCTGCTACAAATAGTCTCCACCATCAAGGCAAATGAATAATCCTTAGATTGAAAAAATAATCCAGTATTCAACTCTTACGGAGATATAGCAGGGGATGATGAGCTGAATTTTGAAATGTAAACATGGGAAGGTTGTCCCTTTGTTCCTCTGTGAAGAAAATCTACAAGAATAGTGAATTTTCATTTATTTCACCATTTTTGAGAGCAGCCCCTTTTGAAATATTTGCCACATGAAATAAATGCTTTTCATCCTCAAATAATGGTGAGCCTTCTACTTGTTTATGAAGGAGGCCTATTTTTGACAAATGCCTGGATTATTTTCAACCTCTGTCTCAACCAAATGAAGAATTTTGATGAACACACTGTTAGTGGTTTTCTTTGTATTGGATAGCAGAAGTTAGCTTAAAACCAAATTTTTTTTACTTACTTGGCCATTTGCTTAACAATATTTCTTCATTCATAATCACCCA
This sequence comes from Pinus albicaulis, assembly GCA_034641835.2. NCBI lineage: Eukaryota > Viridiplantae > Streptophyta > Pinopsida > Pinales > Pinaceae > Pinus > Pinus albicaulis. The sequence goes on along the minus strand of CM076584.1, from coordinate 256,454,665 downwards.
ATTAGCTTCACACTGTATCTAAATTCTGTGTTTTAACAATGAAACTCATGTAAACACCTTTTTAAAGCATCACTGCTTTGCCTCTGCTTTTAACACCATTTTCTAGTCAGAAGCCTTCAATTGTCTCCTACTGCTCTTAAAATTTGCCTTTCATTCAGTGAAAACCCTAAAATCAATCTCTGTCCCTGGCCCTCTGCTTATTAGATGAAGGAGGCCTTTATCACAGTGCCAAACCCTCTGTTTGTAAAATGATGGAGGTTTTCTCAATCTTTCAACCCTCTTCTTGTAAAATGAAGGAGGTTTTCTCAGTCTTTCAACCCTCTGCTCATGTATGGAGGAGGTTTTCTCAGTCTTGCCATTTCATCAGCTTTCAAACAATGTTATCTTTGCTTTCACTGCCTATTCATACTTAAGCAAATGAAAATGAAAAATTGACAATAAACCATGATGGGCATTTTTCTGACACATGTACTTCTGCTTTTAAAATACCTTTGTGCATATTTTAGACAATCAAAGGTAGCCTGGCCAGTACCTGCAGATCATTTCTTGTCATTTATAATTCACTAACCTTTGGCTATGTTTGCAGGAGCTTAATGAAATAACTCTCTGTCTAGTAGCTGCATTCCAGGCTCAAAACCACATGAGAAGCAACTGTCTTCTAATGTTGAGTTTAATACTCTCTTCTGGAACACCAGTATACTTCCGCTCTTTGAAAAAGATATTGAAACACTGTACATCTACCTAATATCAGCTTGACCTGTGGCATATGTATTGCTAAGATCTCAAGGTTTTTTAGTGGCACGACTTAAGGGTGTAACCAAACTTCATTTGCAGAATAGGAAGGTCTTCTAGGATTGGTTGATAATAGATAGAGGTTCTTTTGGATTTAGGATAGTTTGCCAAGGGAAATCACCTAAAGCGCCACTACCTAACTTAGGGGAGACTTCTTGGACAGATTTGGATTATTCTCTTTGGAGCTGATGGACAAGTTTGTATGGCTAAGGCTAGAGAGGGCTTTGACAATGAGTTTTTATCTCATCATGGGATGATTTAAAAGGTAGGAGGGAAAAAATGTTTATGGGTGTTTTCTAGTTGACAAATTTGACATATTGGAGATCAGCTGCTAGAAAACTTGGCTGTAACAACTAGTCATCATCAACAGGTGAAAAATACTGATGACTAACAGGTCATGGGGTGCATCTCAACCTCCTCAATTGAAATTTTGATAAATGGAGCTGCTACATAATTTTTCAATCCACAAAGGGGCCTCTGTCAAGGATGCCCCCTCTCACCACTTCTTTTTCTGCTGGCAGTGGAAGGCTTGAGTCTAATGATTCATGCAGCTAAGGGACAAGGAGACATCAGAGGAATTGAAGTGGAAGTTATCCTTTGGGTAACCCATTCTCTGTTTGTTGATGATATTCTGCTGTTCAGCAATGGTAGCCTGGAGGACTGCCGGTGTATTAAGGAGATCCTGGATCTTTTCCTGAAAGCAACAGGTCTTTGTATAAATGAGAAAAAATCATCCTTGAAAACATCTAGCCTCTCTAGGGAAGAAGTGGGTAGGATAGAAGCGGTACTGCATTTTGAAGTCAAAACACTCCATGACACTTTCAAGTACCTATGCTTTTTTATTAAAACCAAATTCTTATTGAACCCAGGACTGGAAATGGATTATAGCAAAGATATAGGCTTAGATGCTTCACTGGAGCTTCAAATGGTTGTAAATAGCAGGAAGATTGGTCTTGATAAAATCTATGGCAATGGCCATCCCAATATACTGGGCTAGTCTGATTTGGGTCCCAAAAAGTATATTGGCCTCTATCAATAAGATTTGTAGCAGATTCCTATGGGCAGGGTCAAAGGTGGAACATGTGACTCCCTGTGTGGCATGGGAGAAAATTGTCAGACCAAAAGAATGGGGAGGGTGGGGAATTAAGGATATTTTCCCCTTCTCGAAGTCTCTTGCAGCTAAAATTGCATGGAGGCTAATCACAGTAGAAAATCTCCAGAACTCTGTCACCAAAAGAAAATACATTGATCCAATGCCAATCTTAGAATGGCTGAGAAGGCCGCACAAATAATCAAAAAACTCTTATGTTGTTTGGAAGGTAACCATTGCTTCAGTTAAGGTCATAGAGTAGGGTTTGGCTTGGCATGTGGGGGATGGCACCCAGGTTAGACTGGGTCGAGACCCATGGGTGGGTTGTTCAGAGGTTTTGCATTAACTGGCGATCTTATTGAATTTTTGAACAATAGAGGTCTGTTTAACCTCAACCAAATCGCTGATCATGAAAACTCCTCCATTTGGAGACAAGAATGGTTGATAGGGAATGTTCTGCAATTGGAGGAAATATGGCTAGGGGAGTGGAGGAATTATATATTGGATCTCCAGAACTCAAACATAAGGATCTTATACAAAATAGATGATCTTATAAGGGTACACTATCCGTCTGGGCTCTACACTCTGAAATTGGGTTATAATTGGCTTATGACTCAAAATGGCTGGGGGGAACCAGACTGGTGGTCCAAACCCCTATGGAAGCTGAAAGGACCGGCAAATTCAAGACTGTTCTTCTGGTGCATTCTCCGGAAAAAAGTTTCCACCTAGGATTTTTTACAACGAAGGGGGAAGATAGGCCCTAGGTGGTTCTCACCATGTAGAGATAGTTTGGAAATGGTGCAACACGTTTTCCTCACTTGCCCTATCAACACCAACGTCTGGAATGAAACCCTTTGACTGCTTAAGATCCCCCAGAAGTTGGAAGGCCAGGAGGTGATGGAAGCTTGGAAAAGGTGGTGGCAGGAAGCCCTAAATGACAAGGTACGTACAGTTCCTTTATTGATTACTTGGGGCACTTGGATTGCGAGGAACCAGGTGATATTTAAGGATTCTCTTTTTACTATATGTAAGCGGGTGGCTGAAGGTGAATCTATATATGATCACATCCCTATCCCTCCCCACACCCAGCAAGCTCGTGTAATTCAATAGGAATTTATCAGGGGGGACATTCCTTGGGCGTATATTGATGGAGCCTCAGATCCACACAGAAGGTGTGGAGTAGGGCTGGTTATTCACCTCCCATTCAGAAAAATTATTAAAGCCTCAATTGGTTTGGGTCAGGGGACTAACAACTTCGCGGAACTAAAATCCCTTCATTACCTCCTATGCTGGTTATATTTTATGAATCTGCGAGAGGTTCAGATTTTTTGGGACTCTTTAAACATTGTGAAGTGGTTCAATGGGACTCAACGATGCAAAAATTATATGTTACTTCCTCTTCTTAATGAGATATCCCACTTGAAATGTTTTTTTAATGAGATATCTATGTGCCATATTTATAGGGAACGGAACCACGATGCAGACTGCCTTTCTAAAGAAGGCACTGAGCAATATATGGGGTCTTAGATAGCTGTTGAATTGGAGAATGGGCAGGTTTGACCTATTGAACAACATGCTTTTGTTTAAAAGTTTCTGGGATCTGTTGTTCTCTGTTGCTTCATACGATGTATATAAGATGCACTTTCAATTATTTTTAATCAAACAGTGAAACTTTCCTTTCGATCCTGAGATGTTTTCCCCACAGAGGAGGCTCGAGCTTCGGATTTCCTTTTCATACTATGGTATTTTGCTGGAAATCGGAATAGTGTCTACTTCTCGGTTTTTTTTTTTTAAGCTTCAAGCTACAATTGGCCGTTGCCTTTTCCTCCCTCTATTTCAGGTGTTTTTCCTAAAAGGAAGCCCGGGAGGTGGGAAAGGATGAGGAGGTCTCCCTCAATATTTTGATATGGCTGGTTGGTGGATATTCAAACTCTATTTACCACAGCTGAAACCTCGTTTCTTCCTGAAAAAGGGAGAAATGTAGTTCTCTAGAATGCTTTTGCATATGCTATGTAACTTTATATATTAATAGATGGTTCGATTTTTTTCCATGGAAAAAAAAAAAACAATTATATCACATCGCAAAATTCAAATGAAGGTTTGTATTGATCTTTCGATACGATAGATGCCGATATACGACTCTTCACCATTGTATTTTAAATATTATTAAAATTCAATCACATATTGGCAAGGGTGGAAGTCACAACTTTTAAGTTATGCATGACAAAGAATCTCGTGATGCGAAAAATTCGGCAAGGTAATGAATGGAGGAATCAAAGAGAACATTCATCGTTGCAATTTATAAAGAGCATATCTTCATCCTCATTTCTGATGGATTCAATATATTTCTGATTCCTTGAACACAAAACATTGCTTTCTTTTAGTTTATTGCTTGTTTTATTTGAAGATTCAATAAATAATGGTTTTTGGGTAAATAAGATTTCAAAAAATTCATCTTCTTCATTTTTCCAATTATTATTAAAGGAAGAAGTTATATTTTGTTGGAGAAAATAATACCTTTCAGGTAAGATTAAATGCAATTCCCCAATGGTAAGTTTCATGTGCCCATTTTCATTTATTTACTTTTTGTCTCAGTTTTGTTTTTGCTGATCTCGAACTCTATTTTTGCAGGTCTTCATGAATCTTTTACACCTCTACCAGATCAGTTTTGAAATTCATTTTCCTTTGCTCTTTAAGATTCTTAAGAGAAGAAGTAATGAGCCTCATCGAATCAGCTAAATTGGGGAGTTTCTGGACCTATAGTCTGTTTCTTTAAGCATTGCTTTCATTGGAAAATGGTTAAGATGCTTTTATGAAGGTTTTATCTCGAAGAAGAAAAATTTGCAACAGACAGAGATTTCTCATTCAGCGTATTATCTATCATCACTGCTATTCACCCTCTACATTTTGAGAACCTCATTTCATATAACTCTGCAAGATAATTTTTAAAAAAAATCTCAACATAGGAGTGAACGTACATATGCTTATTTTCTTTCATAATCCTTTGTTGGGAAATTTATATAAGTAGTCTTGTTGGAGTTTATCTTTTAGTTTTACTTTCTTCATTTTTATTTTTTTATTCGCTGATTTCTTTTCTTACTTTAGTTTAGGAATTTTTCTTTTTGATTTCAGTTTTGATTTGATTTTGGTGACTCTGCCATAATTTATGTGAAAGGAATTTTTTCTTACCTTACAGTCGTTGACTGTTGTGAAACCAGCTCCAAAAAGAGAAGAAAAGAGATATCAACGCCTTAGAAATAAGCCACTTCGAGGGGGCAACCTCCAATAGATTACATGAATGAACAATTCTTGGATGATTCAAATTACAAAACCTCCTTTCTATATATAGGAGTCCATGGGCCGCAATGTAATCCTAGTGGGGACGCAATGTAATCCTAGCCGACCTAACAGTAATAATTTAAGGGCACAATAATAACAATATGGGGGTTACAAGGGTACAATAATAAAAATAAGGAGGTTACACTAACAACAATAAGGGACTATACTATTAATATAGGGACCTAACATGCCCCTCTCCTTCAAAAAAGTGTTGTCCTCAACGCTTGAGTAGCTCTGGGTGCTTTTGTATAAAATTCTCATCCTCCCATGTAGAATATTCAGTGGGCAAGTTCTTCCACTTGATGAGATACTCTGAAATTGATCGATTCCGTAGTTGTCGAGTTCTTGTTTCCGTGACCGCTTCAGGTTCCAATATGATTTTTCCTTCCTCATCAAGTTCTGGAAATATTGTTTGAACTGGAAGATTTTCACCTATAACCTTCTTTAAGCATGAAACATGGAAAATTGGATGCACTTGTGAAGAAGAAGGAAGCTCCAATTTGTATGCCATAGTACCAATATTTTGCAACACCTTGTAAGGACCATAGTACTTTGGCGATAATTTATTTTCCTTCTTAGCTTGCTTGAGGGACATTTGTTTATATGGTTGTAGCCGTAAAAATACCCAATCTCCTACATCAAAACTTCTCTCGCTGCGATGTTGATCTGCCTGTTGTTTCATTCGATTTTGTGCCAAATTCAGGTTATCCTTTAAGAGTTGGAGAACTTCTTGCTGATGCTCGATGTGATCTTCCACCGCTTGAACCTTCGAATTTTCCCTTAAAGATGATGTGATGGATGGTGGATGATATCCATAAAGTGCCATAAATGGGGTCATTTTTGCTGCCGTATGGAAGGAAGTGTTATACCACCATTCAGCAAGAGGTAACCACTTGACCCATTGTGTTTGTTTATCAGATACAAAACAACGAAGATATCCTTCCAAACATTTATTTACTATCTCAGTTTGACCATCAGATTGAGGATGACAAGATGAGCTATGAGCTAATTGAGTACCCAAACAAGAAAATAACCCTGTCCAAAAATTTCCAGTAAAAATGGGATCTCTGTCGCTCACAATAACCCTTGGGCTTCCATGTAGCTTTTGAATTATGTCCATAAATGTAGTAGCAACCGTACTTGCTTTAAATGGATGAGATAATGCACAAAAGTGTGCATACTTGGTAAGTCTATCAACTACCACCATGATGACACTCTTTCCTTCAGACTTAGGTAAACCTGTGATAAAATCCATTGAAATCTCCCCCCAACGTTGACTTGGAATGGATAAAGGTTGTAGAAGTCCCGGGGTCTTAATTGTTTCCACTTTATTCTGATGGCAAACCAAACATTCCGCCACAAAATTTTGAATATCAGATTTAAGGCCATCCCAAAAAAATTCTTTCTTCACCCTGTGGTAAGTTTTTAAAAATCCCGAGTGTCCTCCTAAAGGAGAAGTGTGCAATTCCAGAAGAATATTTTGTTTTAGTTGGGAATTCTTAAAAAGATATAAGCGATCTTTGTACCATAAGGAATCATTTTTCCAACTAAATGTATCAGATGTACTAGGATCTTGCTGCAACTTTTGAATGAGTGTCCATACATCTTTGTCCTTCTTCCATTCATCTCTTGCTTCGGTTATCCAATCTGGTTGGATAATAGAAATGGCACAAAGCAATGCTTCCACCTCTTCATTCTTTCTTGAGAGTGCATCCGCAACAACATTTAGCTTCCCTTTTTTGTAGATTATTTCAAAGTCATAACCCAACATCTTTGTGACCCATTTTTGCTACTCTTCTGAAGATAGTCTTTGTTCCAAAAAGTGTTTAAGGCTATCATGATCAATTTTTACCTTGAAGTGTCTTCCCATTAGGTAAGTTCGCCATTTCTTTAGTGCATGCAGTATTGCTAACATTTCCTTCTCATAAATAGGTTTCTTTAAATACTTTCCTTTGATTGGACGACTTTCAAAAGCAATGGGTCTTCCTTCCTGCATTAAAACCGCACCAATTCCATTTCCTGAGGCATCACATTCCACAATAAAGGTTTTTGTGAAGTCCGGCGTAGCTAAGACTGGTGCTAGGCACATTGCCTCTTTAAGACGTTCAAAGGCCTTAGTTGCTTCAGGAGTCCATGAAAATGCATCTTTCTTCAATAATGTTGTTAGAGGTGCTGCTATTCTCCCATAATTCTTAACAAACTTGCGATAATACCCCGTTAACCCGAGAAATCCTCACAACTGCTTTATGGTTGTGGGGACTTTCCATTCCTTAATGGCTTTAATTTTGTTAGGGTCTACTTTAACACCCTCGTGAGATACAATATGACCCAGATATTCCACGTCTTGTACTCCAAAGAAACATTTGGATGTTTTTGCATATAATTGTTTCTCCTGCAATAGTTTGAGCACCCTGTCAACATGTTCAACATGATCCTTCCAAGACCTGCTGTAGATTAGTATATCGTCAAAAAATACTAGCACAAATTTTCTAAGGAAGGGTTTGAAAATGGAATTCATCAACCCTTGAAATGTAGAAGGTGCATTGGTAAGGCCAAAAGGCATGACCAAAAATTCATAATGACCTCATGAGTTCGAAATGTTGTTTTTGGAATATCTTCAGTCTTCATTCTAATTTGATGATATCCTGAACGAAGATCCAACTTGGTAAAATAAATTGCTCCATGTAATTCATCCAATAATTCATCAATCACAGAATGGGAAATTTATCTTTAATGGTGAGCTTATTGAGCTCCCTATAATCCGGACACATGCGCCATGATCCATCCTTCTTGTGTACCAATACTACAGGAGCAGAGAAAGAACTTTGACTAGGTTGAATTATACCCGCCTCTAACATTTCTGCAATCATACGTTCAATTTTGCTCTTTTGGACATAAGGATATCTATAAGGCTTGATATTTGGAGGAAAACTTCCTGAAATCAAATGAATAGCATAATCATGATCACAAATAGGTGGGAGTCCTTTTGGAGTTTCAAAAACCTTGGAAATATTGTCCAAAACTTTTTGGTGATATGCAGAAATAGATGATTTTGATGGTGGAACTTCTAGTGAGCATAATTGTGCAATTATGCCTCATTGTTCTTTCTTTAGAAGCTTTGTCATGACATTAGAGCTTATTATCTTTCCCAGCTTCCCTGCAATACCCCGTAATTCGGCTTCCTTTTCTTCTGAAAAAAATTTCAAGAAAATTTCTTGAAAATTAAAAGCTACCATCCCCAAAGATTGTAACCATTGTACTCCTAGTACAACATCAGCACCTCCCATAGGAATGGAAAGAATTGGACTATTCAATACATATTCCCCCATGGTTAGCTTGATATTATGGCATTTTCCAGAGAAATTTATAGTTTCTCCATTTGCAACCATCACTTGACATTCTGGTGCTGGGTATAGAAAACAATTCAATTCCTTGGCTACCTTACAATGAATAAAATTATGGGTATTACCTGAATCAATCAAAACTATTACATTTTTCTTCTTGATATGTCCTTCTATCTTGAGAGTTTGAGGAGTGGTAATTCCTACCAATGCATTGCACGATATGGTCGGACTCATTTCTTCCTCTTCTTAGGTTGGTTCCTGGTGTATATCCTCTTCTTGTTCATTTTCTTCTTCCTCTTCACAATCTATGTAAAATAATTTCTTCTCAGCACAATTATGACCTTTAGTGTATTTGCTATAATTTCTTCCAATTGTTGTGGTGTGAACCTTGTATGTTGTGGAAATCTAGGAGTAGCAAAACTTCCCTCTTTATAGAAGTGAGTGGTAGGCTTCCTTGTCGCCATAATTTTACATTCAATTTTTCTTGCCAACTTGAATGCCTTCTCCAATGAATCAAGTTCAAAAACACGAACTTAATGTTAGATGTTATCCTTTAAAGTACCTATGAAGAGATCAATATTGTGTTCCTCTGGAATATCAGTTACCCTTATATTCAATTTTTGGAAGTCCTCAATGTGCTCCCCCATTAAACCCTTTTGTTTGATATTTATCAATTGGCTAAAGAAGGTGTTGCTCTTTGTATCCTCATAATGTGCTATCATTTCCTCCGTAAAAATTGACCAAGTGACAATTTTTTTACTGGAGCAAAGCCATCGATACCATACAAATGTATTTTGTTCTAAATGTAAAGTTGCAATGCGTACCTTTTATGTGTTTTTCACATTACGGAGATCAAAATATTGCTCCATCTGTAGTATCCATGTTATAGGATCCTTTCCATCAAACTTCCTCATATCCATTTTTGGAATATGGTGGTTCTTCCCGCCAACATTAGATTTTATGAAATCACGTTTAACATTTATTTTGTTCTCATCATGAGTTTCCTCTACTATATTTTCACCATTAGGAAACATTTCTTGTATCAACTTTTTCAAACCTTCCATGTATGCTTTTAGATCATTCTTCATGTTTTCCATTTTCTCATCGATCTTAGCTTCCATGTCATCCATCTTAGATTCCATGCCATTATTAAAACCATCCATCTTAGATTCCATGCCTTTCTTCAAACTATCCATCTTAGTTTCCACGCCTTTCTTCAAAACTTCCATGTCATTTTTTGTTGCTCTTTGCGAGAGCGAAATTTGTTGCACTTGCTCTTGTCATTTTGATATGTCATGTTGCCATTCTTTGTCTTCATGAGTCATAGTAGATATTTATAAAGGCTTAATGGGTGTTGAATTCTTTTTAGGGGCCATTTTAGAATCCAATACTGATATCATTCTACAATATGCCCTTAGAATCAATTCAACTTGATTCTTCAAACAAGACTTATGCAATTCGGAAAAAAAAATACACACCTTTTACTTGCTTTTGAGGATCTCGATATTGAAATTGAATTATCTCGATAATTTCAGATCCTCAATATCTGAAATTTAGCCCGGTAGTAGCCCTCTGAAGCTTCTTTCAAATGCCACAGGTCTGATCTGATTTGGATTCTTCAAGGAAAAGTTATGTCCAATCTCCCACAATGACCCAATTTTGGACTGGTTCAGTAGAGTGAACTTGTACGACTTGCCACGTGTCACTGTTTCCTTCTTTGGATTTGAAATTGATGGACCGAAAACTAAAGTCCGTGTACTTGCAGCCACCTTTTACAACATTCAATTGCGATGCTTAGAGAGAGAGCTATGTAGATTTTCCCACGATCACCTCTTTGAGATGAAATTCAGAAGCCTCAAAAAGCCCTAACTTCCACTTATCATATCTCCGAAACTATTGCGAACCAATATCTGAAATTTTGCAAAAATGTTCTTCAGGATTTTTTCTTTGCACTCTAAAAATTTTAGATTCTGAACCTTCGTAGAAAAAACGTTAGAGCGAAAATGCCACGATGACCTGTTTGTAGCAGCGAAACCCTAGAATCTCAAAGCTCTGATACCAAATGTTGTGAAACCAACTCCAAAAAGAGAAGAAAAGAGATATCAATGCCTTAGAAATAAGCCACTTCGAGGGGGAAACCTCCAATACATTACATGAATGAACAATTCTTGGATGATTCAATTTACAAAACCTCCTTTCTATATATAGGAGTCCATGGGCCACAATGTAATCCTGGTGGGGACACAATGTAATCCTAGCCGACCTAACAATAATAATTTAAGGGCATAATAATAAAAATATGAGGGTTACAAGGGTACAATAATAACAATAAGGGGGTTACACTAACAATAATAAGGGAATATACTAGTAATATAGGGACCTAACATTGACATACGTGGGAAATATTTTACTCTATCCATTTAAGTGAATTTCATTTAGCATTAAAGGCATATCTTTATGGAATCATAAAACTATCTTTCTTTAATTATTTTTCATGGAGGAACACAAATCCTTTCTAAGTGATCGAGTTTACTTTTTCAAGGAAAGAATTGATTTGAGTTTAATACAATGAATCCTTCCCACCCCTCCACATAAAAGCCTCTGATTGATAGTTGCAGGGAAATAATTTGGAGTAAACATTATGAAAGTATTATGTCCATTAAACTTAAATCTATATTACCGTCCCACCTTTTTCACTCAAATACATCATAAACTAAAAGCTTGAAAATGCGCCTATCAAAAGGGTGATTAAAAGAGGAAGCATGAGAAATACAAGTTAACCCGTCGGGGGTATGGACGCTCACTGGCAGTGGGATTAGGCTTGTAATGCATAAAAGACAACTTCGTCGGAGTAATATTCAAGCTCGCTGGAAGCGAAGCGATGTCAAAGACAATCATAAAATGGATATATGCTTTATAAAAAATACCTATCTCTACCTTCTTCTATTTTTCATATGAGGAAAATTTAAAACTGTTTCTTCCAAATTTGGATTCATCACTTTTACTCAAGTCTGTTTTAAGTACTTATCCTTACAAACTCATATTTCTTAATCTATTTATGTGGAACTTATGGAAATGTTTTACTGTTAGACGATTTCTTGATTTCCATTATTTTTAACTTTTGGGTAAATTAAAATTCTTTATCTTTTATAAGAGAAAACTGGTTCTTCTCCCGCATGTCGCCGTTGTTGTGGTAAAACACAACCCCCCATTTTTTACTTATGTATTTCAAATAATGGGGACCCTTTCTACAAAATTTTTGGCTACAATACCTTTTAGGACTTTCATTAAGTTAACTATCTCACGTTTTTGTTATTTTAATTTTATCTTTCTCAGAATTTTGTTTTGATTGCTTTGTTCAATTCGATTTTACACAAGCTTTCCAACGATACTTGTTTCACTTCATTTGGTCAATCAGTTTGTAAATGACACTCCTTTTAAGTTTGATCATATTTCTGTCGCCTAGGTTAGAAAAACATATAAAACATATAATATTTTTATTTTTGCAATTAAAGTAGTCTTCATTGTAAATATTAACTTTTAGTTCATATTTACTATCCTTTTCATTTTTCACTAACGATCCTACAAAATGACCCAGCTAAATTGCACAATAGACTAAAACATGTTTGAGGATCTTGGTAATTTACTCAATTTTGTTATTTTAAAACAAATTGCCAAACCCAAAAGCCAAAATTGCAAAAAAAAAAAAACCAAAGTCCAATTTGTAGGATGGTTAATCCCACGTGGCCTCACTTTACCTCCCGACTCATTTTTCTTGCCACACCCTCACATTTTCGCATTGCAAAAAATAATAACTGTGCATATTTAAAAAAAAAATACGATAAATTTTAATGCCAAAATATGATTTGATACATCACACATCACATATTGCAATGTTTTTAAATCAAACAAAAAACAATCTCAAAAAACTTGCGATGCGATTTGTTGTTTAGGTTTTTATACCAGAAGTTAAAAGATTAATATAAAATTTGTTAACTCTTTATAACTCCTGTACCTCCACCTCAACCTCCTTATCACTCCTCCCTCTTCCTTATAACTCCTCACGTATCATGGTTTTAAAATATAATAAACATTATATTTTTATTATAATAATTATATTATAATTATAATATTATATTATAATTTTAATATAATATAATTACAATATTAATATAATATATTTATATTTTAAATAATTTATTTTTATTTATAATAAATTCATATTAATAACATAATTATTTACATTAATTAATTAAAATTTTTAATTTAATTTAGGATTAGAATTTAATTAAAAAATTCTAATTTTTAGCTCAAGCAACAAAAATTCTAGAATTCTAGCAACATAAATTCTAGAATTTTAGCAATTTTAATTCATCAACTCTGGAAGTTCAGAAATGGACTTTTACTTGGTTAAATGAGGCCCAAGACGACTCAATAGATAGATAAAATCATGGAGATTATTCCTGAAGTGGGTTCATTTCCAAATTTGATCATTTATTGGGTCTAAAATTTAGCAAAAGATCAAGCTCCGAATTTTTAAACAAAAGTAATTTTCTGAGTTTTATTTTCTGCATTTTAATTTTCCCACAACTTCTTCTGAGTGAAAATCCATTCGTCAATGATATCCTTGGAAACTTAGATCATCACAGGAATCAATAGAAAGCTTAGATTTCCTTTTAAATTATTTATTTAATTAAGTTTTGATTAGATTTGTTTTAATTCCAGATTTGACATTTTTAATTTTGTTTTTGCATTTTAATTTTCTTTTTTATTTAATTTTTGCAAGAAAACAATTGAAGATATGAGGAGAACAAGATCTCAATCAATGAGAAAACTCCAACAATTGAAGAATGGAATTTTGAGCAAAAATTTGATTGATAAGATTTCTTTTTCAACAAACTTTCTTGTTAAGAATTATTTTGCAAATATTATAAATAGAAGATTGCAAAATGTAATAAGGGCATCTCTCCTCTGCCATCCAGGAATTCTAAAATCACTTCTGTAATAGGAATTTAACGTTGTAGGTGAGGGGAGAAGAATCTCAGATCTGGGGATTATTGAGGTTTTTCTTTTAAATTCTGAGTTATGTATAATGAACAGAGTTTGCACTATTGTAGCTCTGCTTTTGAAAGCAGAAATTCAGACATTGTAAAGGACTGTTAGACCATAGCTGGAGAAAAGGACTTAATAAATTGGTATTTATAATACTATTATGTTAAATGCTGGTTTCATTTTATGATAACATAAATGTGTCAATTTACTTCCATATTTGTGCACTTTTGTCGATATGGGTAATTTGCCTCAATTTCATGTTATTATTTATCTCTACTCTTATGGGCTGCATTGTGATTTTTGAGTAACTATTTACTCAGAAATCTATCTTATAAAACTGATTTATTGAATAGTGATATGTTGTGAACTTTTTCCACATATTATTGTTTAATTATTCAAGTTACTGATTAAATGATCAATATCATTTTGCAAAATTCTTCATGAGTGTTTTGATTAACTCTTTCAGTTAAGAGGTCTCTAGATAGGATGTGTTTGGTATTCATAATGTCGGTTAATTGAACTATTTCATTAGCTTGATATTCATTATAAGCCAAACATATTTAAATCCTAGTTATTTAAAATATTTTGCTCTTGGTTGGGATAGATCTATATCTGCCTAATTGAGATAGGATTAAGATAGTTCCTTTTGCTTGCATCTTCAATAATTTTGCATATAGATTAAATTCTACATCGCTAAAAAGTTCTCTTCCCAAAGAGGCAAAACTTTAATTGTGGCTTAGCTAAGCCCAAATTAGCTCAAAGATCACTTTCTTGCCTGATCAGCAACAGAAATGATCTGATGTCTCTTTTCCATTGGTAGACAAAATCTATATTTTAAGCCATTGGATATTGAGAAAATGTAACTGGACCTAGTTAAACCAGTCAGAGCCACCATTCCAAATGGAAAAGGAACTACTTTAAGGTTCGGACTGGGTGCTCATTCCCCATGTTGTTGCAATGAATTTAGAGGTATCAACACAATGAAAAGGGCATGAAAGAAAATATTCCTAGAATAGAGGATTCCAAAAAGGAAATCCTATTTACTGATTGGGACATACAGTTGATGCAAGGAGAAAGAGACATATTTAGAGCAAGAGATGTGGCTAACAATATTGTTGAAACTATCAATAATAATATATTTGGTGCCAATATAATCCATGAATTTCTACCTGGTTCCCTTCCTAATGTTAAATATTTGATGAAATGGTGGCAAGAAATGTCAAAGATAAAGGAAGAAAGCATCAGAAAGCTAGTGAAACTTGACTGGGAGAAGTACTGGAAACATCTGGTGAAAGCACTCAGTCAATGGCTGATGTTGCGATGTATTATTGACACGTCCTCCCATATGCTGCCTACACTATCAGATGTGGTTTATATTGGACTATTGCACATCAGGGTGAAGTTGGGAAACACTTTTGCCCTTTTTTGACGTTGAAAATTGTAATTTTCTATGATTTTCAACTTCAACTCCACTAAACTCATATTTTTATTGCAAACTATGCTTTGACATAAAAACAAGAATTGTAGAGAATTGTCTTACCTCCATACCCATATTTAAAAAAAAAAAATATTGACATATAGAGGGGTAAATTTCTTGTTTACTAACTGCATATACTTGAAATTTTCAGGCAAACATAAATAGTCACTTTATGATCCTTAACTTTTTTTAGGGAAGGTTATTCATTTTTTGGAAAAAAACCATAGCATCATAATCTGCATATATTGCACTAGTGCACAGACTATTTTTCGGTAATTTTCGGATTAAATCACTATTTTTTATTATTTTTTGAAATGGACGAAGACAAAAAAATAGTGATGTTTCAGTACATTTTATGATCCCTAGATTTTCTTTTCAATGTGATCGTCAGCAAGAAAAATGAGAGTACCCTTTTGAAGTAGACAAGGAGAGGAAATGCAATATGATTTTTCTGAATTTTTTTAGTATCATGATTTGAAAGTTATTGAATTTTCATTCAGTGCAATTTTTCGAACAATGAAATTCCACAGTGACACAGTTTAGTAAAAAATTAATAAAAAATTGAATTTTTTAATGAAACTCCATAAATCTCACATCATCAAAAACTAGATTTAGAGATGAATCTAATGGTACTTGGTCCGACATATAAAATTTTGTTTTTGTAGGTGTTTTGTCCCTCCAAAGTTGCAGGTTCCTAAAAACTGCAGAATTTTCTGAGTTTTTCGTTGACCCGAAACTCTCGGCCGAGATAATGTCTCAGATGAGAAATTTCTAAAACTCTCGATAGAGAAATTTAGAACTGTCGACCGAGAGTTTAACCCACCTAAAGTTACATTTAACTGCGCGGTAAAACTCTCGACTGAAAGTTTAAAAAAATCTCGGTCGAGAGTTTGCACCCGAGAGTTTGCCCAATAAAACTCTCGGCCGAGAGTTCATAAAACTCTCGGCCGAGAGTTTAGAAAAATCTCAGGCGAGAGTTTAGACAACTCTCGGTCGGGAGTTTTCTAAACTCTCGGCCGAGAGTTTTGTTGAATGTTATATATAAAAGTTTTATAAAATGTTTCAATCAAACACCGACGCAATCTTTCGGTCGACAGTTTTCTCACTCGAAAGATTAATTTCACACACAACTCTGAACCAAAGAAAAATGTGAAGGTGCGAGGGTCCGAAAATTGTGAAGGTCTGAATTCTTTTTCTATAAAGGTACGAATAGAGAGATTTAGACTTGAACTAGTTTCAACCTAAATTTGTTTTGATAATTTTAGTGCCTAAAACAATAGTCGAAGCTATTGTGACTGTTGAATGCGTAGTTTCTTGTGACTTGGGGCGAGAACCATGGTCGTAACAACTCTTATTGAATCTCAGGTATCATGGATTCCACTAGTTATCTTCTTGAGTTGTTGTGGCTCATTGGTTGATGGTCCAATGGGACTAGTCCCTAGGAACTTAACACTCAACACCTTGTGCCCTGTCATCGTAACCATACCCTCCACATGGAAGATATTGAAGTTCATAGTTCAGGCGAGTCTCCACATTGATGTGCAAGAGTCCAAGGTTAATGTCTCGAGACTACATTTCCAAGAGGATAAATCCCTAGTTGTTTATTACTAAGACCTCCATGGTTGGGGGCTATGACAATGGTATTTAAACAACTCTTATCAATTCTCAGAGGTTATAGGTCATTTCAAAATAAAACTCCAAATGAAAATGTCAAAATTCATGTCCCACGACAACAATTTTGAAATAATTCTACTTACACATCACCTACCATAGGTTTTGACATCTCTTTTACTACTACCACTAAGAACTTGTCACATGCCCACCTACTCATCTGATTTCCATGCGTCACTAGCTATTTATTTGGCCTATCAAAAGTGCTAAAATCACCTGTAATGTGTGAGCCCCTCAAGCTACCATGTGAGCTTCTTCAGCCATGTCATCACGACTTCGACCTCTTACCCATGTCACTGCCACTTGACATCCATGTAAACAATGTTTTTGGATTTCCACATGTGTTAGGATTGTTGTTTTTTGGAGGGTTTTTGTTTCAATTCTTTATTGGGCTTTGGCCAATGTCCTGATGACCCAATCATCCGATGGAATCTGAGGCTATAGGTGCTAGCCTATGGGGTTTTTTGGCCAGGGGAAATGACCAAAGGTTGATCTATCTTACCAACCTTCTTCTAATTAGCTCTCCCTCTTGAGCCTGGATTTTAGGGGTGACTGTAAATCTAGTGAGGGTGCTCCAATCTATTTTCTGTGTACAAAATTTTTTTTGGCAAAAAAAAAAATTTCAATTTTTTTGGGTGGGAATTTTTTTTTTGAAGTTTTTGTGGGTGCAATTTTTTTTTTTTGAAATGTTTTTGGGTGCATGCATGAAATATTTTTGCATAATGTCTCTATGAAGACATGGAGTATTTTTGCAATCTTGCAATCTATGAAAGCATGAAGTACTTAGTCTGAACTCTTTATGTTTTGTTAGGTATTTGGTCCAAATAGAATTGGATTTTAGGTTTCCAATTTTGTGAACATGGGAAACCAAAGGAATTGCATATCAAGGTACGATCGAAAAAGAAAATATTTAAAGGATAAAAATGAGAAATTAAAAAAAAATGGCGAGAGGAAAGGGAAAGATTAAGGCATGAAAGAAATGTGGAGGTAGAGCATCGTGAAATAGATGTAGAGGTACATGACAATGACGAGGAAATGAGAAATGTTGAGGAACTTGTCAATGAGAATATAATTGATATCGATGTCATTGGTGAGTCAATTTAGTTTCTTCAATTTGAATTTTGTATTTTATTTTTTTAAATGTTGTAGTTCAAAATAGTTTTAAAATTAAAAATATGTATACAGGTCAATTTCAAATTAGAAGTTTTAATATTGTTTTTTATGCAGGGACAACATCAGAACGACAAGAAGATACTACCACAAATGTCCAAGAGAATATTGATATTGATGTCACTGGTGAGTCAATAGTTTCTTCAATTTGAATAAATTGTTTTTTTTTTTTTTTAAACATTATAGTTCAAAATATTTTTAAAATTAAAAATATGTATACAGATCAATTTCAAATTAGAAGTTTTAATATTGTTTTTTATGCAGGGACAACATCAGAACCACAAGAAGATACTACCACAAATTTCCAAGAGAATATTGATATCGATGTCACTGGTGAGTCAATAGTTTCTTCAATTTGAATAAATTGTATTTTTTTTTTTAAACATTGTAGTTCAAAATAGTTTTAAAATTAAAAATATGTATATGTCAATTTCAAATTAGAAGTTTTAATATTGTTTTTTATGCAGGGACAATATCAGAACCACAAGAAGATACTACCACACATCCAATTTCACTGCAATTAATTGGAAGTTCCAAGAACGTTGTATACAACTACAAGTTTCTAGAAAATATGGATGCAACTAAAATTGAAGAATTGGGACCACCATTGGCTAAAAGGACAGTTCGAGATAAAGTAAAATCTGTATTGAAACATAATTTTGAAGGTTAATCTATCATATCACAAGCTCAACTATTACGTGGACTTATAAAGCACAAATCTCTCAAAAATGTTGTGGAATTATTGGGCATTAAAAGTGAAAAAGAGGTTTTAGCAAATGAAATGGTAACAAAAAATGTGACGTCGACGCTTGGCATACTAGCCAAAGGGTGATCTAATGTTGCAAAGAATGCTCGTAGAGCACTTTTAACAGGTGCAGTTGCGAAAGGAACTTCATCAAGTCTGTTGATGTCAACAACTTCAAAATTGATTAAAACATCAAGAAAAAGTTTATGGAGGCATTCAAAATTTAGAACTCAAATAGATGAGAATGATGAAGGAGCATGTTGGGCTAATATCTGCAGGCGTCCATATCATGATAGACTTCTTGATGGTGTGAGGGATAGGGTAAAAGAGTTTTGGGATTTGAACTCTCGTGTGTCGCCAAATGAAAAGGATCAACTGCGACGCCGTATATCTAAGGGAGTTTATGAATCTCATTCCAAACATATAACACAGGTCAGTCAAGTAGAATTATTCGAGATCTTTATGGAGAGTAATATTGATGTGAAGATTTCCCTTAGCACATTTGTGAAGCTTAAACCATGGTATGTCAGGCCTATCACTGTTCGAGACACATGTTGTTGTCGATACCATGTAGAATTCGAATTATTGTATGAGACATTTGTAAAATTTGGCATAAAATATTGGTCAAATGACCCTCCTCCTTCAAGTGTTCGTGAATTTTTATCAAAGATATTATGTCCACGAGAGAATAATGAATTATTTTATAAAAAGGAATGTGTTGGTGGAAGAAAATGCGACAAATGTTCTCATTTGGCACTCTACGATGAAAAGTATCCCATTGATCCTAATGATCCCAGATTGTCAAATCTCAGTCTGAATTGGAAGAGATATGAATATGTTACTTACACTCCTGTTGCAGATTCAAGCACAACATCAAAAAATATCACTTTACTTGATGACAAGATTCCAGTGACATCTTTTATGGAGAAGTTCAGGGTGCAAATATACAAATATATTAAGCATTGTCATATAGCACGATGGCAGGATTTACAGTTCAAGCAATCACGTGAGGTGTTCCCAAAAGGAACAATATTATCATTGGTTTATTTTGCTAAGAATTACACGTTTAGTCTACAAAAGGAGATACAAAGTGAGTATTATCATTCAGACCAAGTATCGATATTTGTGCATATTTTGTATAGACACGCAGAGCTTGCTGTAGATGGTTTTGATAGCGATGAAAATAATCGTGAGGTGATTAAGGAGTACCATTTCTACATCAGTGATGATCGAACACATGACACATGTTTTGTTCAACATTGTTTTAATGTTATTTATAATGAATTGTTGAAACGAAGAGTCACTTTTAAATAACATTGGGTATGGTCAGATGGTTGTGCTAGTCAATTTAAATCAACAAGATCGTTCTATTGGTTGTCTCGTCTTCATAGGAAAATCAACATTCGACATACATGGAATTTATTTGAGACAGGGCATGGAAGAGGAGAGCATGATGATGCTGGGGCATGCATAAAACGTGCACTTAGGAGGTATCAATTTAATCACTCAGCTTCCCAACTTTCAAATTCTTTAGATGTTTTTAATTGGTGCAAGGACAATTTAAGTCATGTATCGAACCCAAGGATGGCTGATGTGCACAGGTAAGCATACACATTTAACTTACAATATAGTATACATGTGTAGATATATATATGTGTATACATATATGTGCACGTATTTTGTTATCAAAAAAATATTTAATATTTTTCAAAATTTGACTCATACATATGTGTGTGTTTTTCTCAAGCAGGTACTTTTGGAATATTGCAATGGGTGATGTTGATAGATCATTTCCATATAATGCCAGTGTAATCCCTAAAACAAGAAGTTTACACTCAATTAGGAGTAAGGACATGACAAATATACATTGCATTGAGAAATGAAAGTGCTCTTGCTTTTGTTATGCATGTATTGATCAGACAGAGTCCATCGATGAATGTGAAAACCAAATTAAGAAATTTGTTCAACCATGGAAACTCGAACAATTGACACCATTTCCCCCATTTGGAAACGTGAGTGACAAGGAAATGGACAATGAAGTGGCTATGATTGACAATGATTATGATCGTGTCTCTGATATGGTTAGAGAAGGTGATGTCTTTGCTGTCATTGCACCAGAAAATAATCAAGAAAAAGTGCATTATTATTTATTACGATGCACTATGTCTAAATCCACGCTGTTGCAAGAGTATAATGATCCCTCAAATTATACATACCCAATCGGTTCAATGGTGTTAATGGGACATTTCTTTGAAGAAGTAAAGAAATGTAAAGATCATGTTATTTTTCAAGATTACCAGCCAGAGGTTATTTATGCCCAATATAGTCACTTGGTCATAGCAACTCGACTGCAGTTGAAGCAAGTGAAGAGTAGAAAAAAACAACGACAATGGAGGTTATCGATAGATGATCATGATGCCATTTTGGAAAATTTGCCACTAGCACATTTCATATGAGTGGAACACATTGTTCAAGATGAACAATGAACTTTGATTCTAGGGTTAGAACATATAATTGCTACAATGCATTGGAATTTATATAGTTTAAGACTATATTGTGGATTGCTTGAACAAATAAATTGACATGTGGATGCTTAGATGTGTGTTGGTACGAATAATATATTATGATCTACTGGATTAGGGTGCTTTGCTAGATAATTAATATATGGTGATTTAATGTGTCCATGGTGATTTAATGTGTCCATCATGTTTACTCCTAGATGATCTTAACTCGCCCCTTTTTTTGTATGGATATGATGGTGATCATGATCAATGCTTGAAACAATCAGATCGATGCCAAGTTAAAACCATAATCTACATGCTTGAAACAATCAGATCAATGTCAAATTAGATGCCAAATTAATGGGAATGACTTGCATTTCACCTTATGTTTCACCAAGTTGAAATCAGACATTGAAAGTTTGATATTATTGTTTTAGCATGTTTCATATGCAAAACTCGGAATATCCACTGTGAAGTTTGTTTACCCTTGCAATGCCTAATTCCAATCTTTCCAGGTTTCTTCATAGAATTTTTTTTAAGTAAACTTGCCATTTTGTAAAGTGATGGTCGTCAGTTCTCTAGTTTAACTTTTATCACTCTACAAGATTTGTATTAATATGCAATTTATATTTTAAGAACACTATAGTGATGTTATACACTGAAAGCAATTCATACTTGATGTATAATTTGTAGGTTTTACTGAACTGTGGCACGTCACATGATTATATTGCATCCAAGTATATTTCTTTACTTTACTATATTTATTTTTATTTCTCTACAAGATTTGTATCAATATACAATCCATATTTTTCTACATGATTTGTATCAATATACAATCTATATTTTAACAACATTGCGGTGATATCATACACTGAAAGCAATTCATACTTAATATAAACTTCGTAGGTTTTGCTGAACTATGGTATCTCACATGATTAATGTTGCATCCAAGTATATTTCTTTACTTAATTTATTTTGAATGGTTCTCATTTCTATAGCATGAAGAATAACATACCAATTGTCTAATGCAATTTTCCAGTGTACACTTGTTTATCATTTGATATAACAGCTTTGTTGCAGAGCAGATTTGTATGTGCTTTAATTGTAGTTGTTTCAAGGAAAGTTTGGCAGCTTGTTCATCCAATTTGCTATACCTGGGAGGTATTTACTGTCTATGACTTAAAAAAAACCAGATATCCTCAAAACTGTAGGAATAAAACAAACTCTGTAAAAATAGTTATCAACTAAAAATAGAATGCCATTTCCATTGATCTCTCGGTCGTTCCAAAGTTCATATTGTCCAAAAGATCCAGTTTGCAATTGTAATGCTTTTTTGGAAAGTTTTTCAGCTTGTTCATTCAATTCTCTGTAGATATGCATGGAAGAGGTCCTTTCGAGATTTTCCTCTCAAGAGTGATGTCCCAAAGGATATGGTTGATTTTTAGAACATTTATCTCAGCCTTTCCTCTCAAGAGTGATATCCCAAAGGATATGATTGATTTTTAGAACATTTATCTCAGCTTTTTTGTTAGCCCAATCAATCCCAATCAATCACAAACTTAGAGTCACCTTATAAATTGCATCTTTTTCACTCCAGATGACTAGCTATGTATAATAGGAGATGCATAAACCTGTAAATTCAGCCTTGGTATTGGTACCTTGCCCAGGAGCATATTTGAGGAGGCAATGGTTATTTTGATTAACGATACTGCTCCAACAACACAATGCGGGGGATCTCCTTGTTTGGTGCTATCAAAGAAACCCTTGGAATGTATTTGTTCAGATCTGGCATGAAAAAGCCATTATTCTGGAATTATTCTGGGCTCCACTGTTCTCTTAGCCTTTCAAAGCCGTTGACAGAGAAATGAGGGATTCAAAGGCAACCTTGCAAACCTAGCCCTGAAACTGCAACCCTATAAACAACACCCATTTGTTAGTGACAAGTTGACAGTCGCTGCCAGTGACAACACCCAGTGTGTAACTTTTGGAGATTATATATCCCAAAGCATTAAGAGTGCAATTATATCGTGTAAATAATATATTAAAAAGTTTGATAATATTTGGAGGTTGATTGCCAAAGAATAATATATGGATCCATAACTATAATCCTTCTACTCTATCTAGTCAATATAATGTTGCTTGAAGTGTCAATGTCATGATGGTGACCAAAAAACTGTCAATTCTTAGCTTCTTTACTGGTTCAGATTTGAATTTAAAATAAATGTGAAACTAGATCTAAAAGAGTCCTCTCTTTTAGCCAAATCGATTTCAATATCTTGAAATTTTTCCTAAAGTAGAACACTACAGTTATGTATCATTGAATTTATTCCCAATAAGTTTGCAAGTGCAACAATACCATAGAAAAAAAACAAGATGAGACTAGACAATTGTTTTGGAAAGGATAACATTGTAATAGTTGTGGGAAAAATCATTTACATCTTCATCATGCTAGTACTACTATGGCAATGTAGAGTGTGGGAGTTTAGTCTCTCACAAGAAAATTAGAAGCAAGAAACACATACAAGATAAGACCATAGATGCTTAGGGAATTCTAAAGCAATCAAAGATGAAAGTTTATTTTTCTTTTGCAAGAATATCTCTCAACCAAGACTAGAACAATAAAATTCCTTTGGACTTTGTCAATAGCCATAAAACAAAGATATTATTAATATAAAATCTATCTCAATTAATCTTTGATTCTTTACACTAAAACAAAATGATGGGGATATTTAAGAATGCTTTTGAAACAATGGCCATGTAAAATTTTACAACTAACTGTTACATCAGATGGGAAAAACCCACTATTAAAATGTTCTACTTAGGAGAATGTTTGATTCAATCTTGTGTGCTAGATGTCAATTGAATTAACATTTTTCAACTTCTTGAACTATATTGTCACCACAAATATTGTTTAAAATATGAGAAACTTTGTGTAATTATAGTGAATGTGGCATAAATTTGTGAATGTGCAAATACATTCACTATAATTGTGTCCTGCACCAAAACTCTATTATTAAAATCAAACAAGCAAAGAACTTCCCACCTGTACCAAAATACATTGATCACAAATTTGACATGAGTAAGATAACCTATAACAACTACATTTCCTACTCGATTTGGTGTGGGATTTTTCTCTACAAGCCTCGGAAAGTATCATCTCATCATCTGGTGCTCATATTGAATATAATTTAATGCCGAGGACTAAGGAAATTGGACTTTTCCCCATCTTTAATTTGGCTACTAATATTCCAGGCTTCTGTACATTTCTAGTTGCTTCCATTCCTTATTTTTGCCATGATGCTTTATTTTATGACATGTTGGTCCATTTGTAAATCATGTAGGATAAAAAAAAATACTGCTATGGCTGAAGTCTTTTCTCGAATTTACCACAAGGTGGATTTTGGTTCCATTTTGTCAAATATGATTTGCAGTCCCGAGTGGATGGAACTAAATGATGATGGAATTGATGATGATTGATGAAAGTGTTTGAAATTCACATGGTGGGTAACACCTTTATAGTATATGAAGGACAATGTAAGCCTTAGACAATCTCATATCCAAAGCTAGAGACATAAGATGAAAACCTAGTTAGGTATAGGAAGATACCCCTTATACTATTGTCACCTTTATAAGAGTGACCATCTTGAAATTTTTTATTGGACATATTGAAAGTCATGATCTTCTTTTTTGCATAGGTTATCTTCTAGACCAAGGCTGTAATAGAATATCCTCAAAATGTGAAGATTTTGGCTCATGTTGCTTCAATAAATTGAGACTGATGTCTGTTTGAACTTTGCACCAATATAAATATTTGGTTATGTTGTGGGAAACACAAGTACATGGTTGGTACCATCACGAAAAACATAGGGAAATGTGGAAACACATATGATATGGCCTGGAAACATGTTCCCTAATTTGGAAAGTTGTTTCTTAGTTTGGAAATGTGAGATGAAATTCCATGTTATGATAATGTTTTTCGATACGCTTATTGTGCACTTCAGAATTTTCTTTCGATTTTATTAGGTGGACCTAACTTGGGTAATGCAAATGCTAATTCAAGGTGAAATTAGATGAGCAGTGGACGCATATTAAATAATACTCACCACCATCCGATAAGCAAGTTACAGGAGTTTTATGACATACAAATAAGTTGTAGTGATAGATGGGTATAGGAGGGAAAAGTTTTCCTAGAGAGCTTGTCCACTTTCAAAGTGAACTTTTTCCCTTGTGTACCCATTTGTCACTAGCTTATTTTTCTATCATAAACCTCCTGCCTTTATTGTGTGTTCTCGGGCCAATCAACCCCGTTTTATTGCCTTCTTCTAGCCGACTTAGGACATCTATTAAGAGTCTCTTTCATCCACATATCAACTCCTACTTTAGATTTTCCGTGAACATCCATGCATTAGCACCACTGCAAGAAAGCACATTGCCTTCAAATATTGGAACAAATTTGTAAAATAATTATACTCGATTTCAACACAGCAAAAAATGTATAATAAACAAGAAAAAAAACATATAATTTAGTCACCTTATTTGTGATACTCACCACTTGTCATAAATTAAAATGGATAATAATAAATATTAATATGAGGTTCATCACTACACAAATTTTTCAATCTGAATAAAAGAAATCCATATTGTACTGCCGAAACTCGATTTCCAAAATATATCAAGTATTTTCAGTCTTGGTTTCTGCCAATTTTCTTGCAGTAGAGATTACAGAAATAGCAAGGCTACGAACTATGTATTAAGCTTATAGCCAATTTTAAATCTCACTAATTACAGAAATAGTAAGGCTACAAACAGATTCCTCTTATTTGATCTCATTAGGCTTATAGCCAATTTTAAATCTCACTAATTTGTTCACTAAACCTTCATTTGTACAAATTTGGGAACCTTCAATAAATCTTTCTATTTGTATCATATTGTCAGCTGCCAAGCCTGATCACATTTAACTTTGTTTTCAATTTCTTAAGCTGCTCAAAGAATCTTAAAGATTCCTCTCTTTCTTTGCATAAATATTTTCGTTGTTCAATCTCAACATCAAACTCAGTTTTCCTTGCTTCTAGTGTGGCCTTGTGATCCTAAATGAGCTTTTGGATCTCCTCCTTTTTTTTTTTCCTCGAGAAAAAAGCATAATTTTATTACGCGAGGGTGAGTATAAAATTACAATGAGAAACACATAGTTGTGTGTTTCCGAGAGGACAAACCCGGAAGTTTGTTTACAAGGCAGATTCATAGTGGACCTATGAAAACTGGACCTATGAAAAACCAATAGCTGGCAAATAACAAGGTTGTTCGTAAAAAAAACACAAGCTGATCATCCTTTGGAGAACAGACAGAACCTTAAAACCGGAAGCACTGCACTGCTATATACAATCCTTCAAGAAACTCTGCCTAGAAAAAAGAAAATAACTGATCTTCATGATACAGACAACGATCAGTCATTCAATTAGAAAAATCGAGCCAGAAGGATGCACCCAACAATTACGCTGTGTCCAGTCCACATTTGAAGCCCACCCAATGAGAAATCCAGCGAAAAATGCATTCTTCAAGCGCTATAGAGAACAGGGGATGCGCTTTACCAAGAGCACATCCAGAAAAATCAAAATACAAATGAGCAGTTCGGTCCATTGCAGTCTGTCCACCGATCAGAAAGAACCAAATAATAATCATTGAAGTTCAAGACCATCTTCAGCATATGTAGTAGAGGAAGAGCGCACACCCTGTGTATGCATCCAAAGTCAAAAGGTTGTCCAGTCAACCAATGTACACAGAAACCTCTCAGCCTATAAAATGTGTGAAATCGTAGATAGCACCATTTAGACTTTCTATGGTCCCCCTGAAAACTGATTCAGCAGGAAACCCTCTCAAAAGATCGATCAAAGAAAGCAACCCTCAGAAATCATTCCTGTAGAGGTAGCACATCTTTTGTGAATGAACAATTGGCATTTTGTTGACCTACCAACAAAAGAGAAAAGTTTCATCCATCCCCATAAAAATGTAGAGACAGCACACTATCTGTTTGAAAGATGTTGGCAAATTTTGACAAGCCACTACATAAACCAGAAGCCACTTAATCAAATAAAGATGGATGGAAGTATTCAGAAGTAACACCATCCAAGTGTTCTCTGATCCTCCAAATACCTTCGTCCAGCAACAAACCCCTCTTTGAAGCTTGATCAGCCTCTACATTATTTTCACGATATATATGTTGGCAGGAGAAAGAGACTAAAGAACGGAGGATCTCCCCGATAGAGCGAAACAGATTTTGTAAATGATGAACTCTGCAGATCTGTGTTCCTTTTATCCAATTTATCACATTCAGGGAATCCCCAAAAACATTTAATTTCCTGCAACCTTTCTCCACAGCGAACAATAGAAGAATCTTGAGGCTCAACAATTCAGCAAAATTATTTGTCCCTTCCCCAAGCCCAGCAGAGATCTCGAACCAATGAGATTCCGAGAGAAACAACAGAGCTCCACCCCCACAAAAATTTTGCTACATGGCACCATCAAAAAAACCCCAAGGGTTCCTCCTATCAATCTCCAGCATGAGGACCTCCCTCTGATTGGCAGCACGGATATGAATAGGGAAAGCAGAGTGAAAACCAACAGTCATGGCACCGACAATCTCAGGAGTACTGACAGAACCATCAAAAAGAAGCCGATTACGCGCCAACCAACAGCCCCAAATAACGAGGAGCGGCAGAGCTTTAAGATTCATCTCAGCAGTAGACACCCACCACGAATCCCAGGCATGTGATACAGAATTTCCCTCTCATCTGCACCGGATACCCAGTAACCTGGAGCACTCTAGCCAAATACCTTTGATGAAAGGGCAGCTGAGGAAAAGATGGTTAACTGATTCAGCATCAGATTTGCACAAGCAGCACCAGCCAGGACCCTGAAAACATCTGTTTTGCAGCACATCCCAGGTAGGGACTTTATTTTCAAGGACACACCACATAAAAAGTCGAGTCTTAGGAGGAAAATTCAGTTTCCATAGTTTCTTCCACCACCACCGCTCCTCTCCCAGGACAACTCCAGCACTAAGTTTTGTATATCCAGCCCGGGGAGAATAGATCCCCGAAGGATCAAAATCCCAGGCAATCTTATCCTCCCTATCCAAGAGCACAAGATGTGCCTGTTTTAAATCATGAATATATACTGCCAGAGCCCTCTCATCAAAATCCTCCAACCCAAAGGAGGAGGCCAGTAACCAAGACTGTATGCCCAACCTTCTCCGAACCGGATCAGCAAGTTGGGAAAGAAAAGTAATCCCCTGCTGCCTTAAGGCCTCAACCGTACGCCAAGGAAGAAGGTGTTGAAGAGAACAACCCATCCAAGGATCCTCACCAACCCGGAGCTTCCCGCCATTACCCACAACCCAAGCCAGACTAGATTCCAGAATGTGAAATGATTTGACAAGAGCCTTCCAAATCACCGATCCCCCAACAAAGAATTTCCCAGGATTCCTAATCCAATCAACAATAGAAAAAGGAGCAATATACTTCTGAGATATCACCTGAGTCCAAAGGCTATTACCGTTGATGAGCCTCCATCCACCCATCGCAGCAAGAGCCTGAGCAAAAAGGAAGATATTTTTCAGCCCCCACCCACCCAACGCTTTTGGGACAGCAATCTTCTCCCACCGAACCCAAGGGGTCACCAAAGCATCCTGTTTCCCACTCCACAGAAATCTGAAGCAAATCCTCCTGGCAGCCTCCAAAATACCCTTAGGGATCCAAGACAGGGACAACCAATAAACCAGAACAGCCTCCAAAACTGTCTTAACTAAAGTCAACCGCCCAGCTCTAGACAACCATTTGTGAGACCAAACTTTTAAACGTTTTTCCAGCTTTTCCAATAACCAGTTCCAATCAATTTTCCTATACTCATTGGGTTTTAAGTGGAACCCCAAATAATTCAGACCAGCATCCAAACCAATAGTATTATAGGGAAAGATCCTCATGAACTCACGCCTCTCCTCATCCCTCAAAGAATGTGTAGAGATGGAAGACTTCCCAGCATTCACTTCCATTCCCGTGGCATTGCCAAACAAATCCAAAATCTCACCAATGGAGATAGCATCCCGAACCGACCCAGAACAGAAAATTAAAACATCGTCAACAAAAAGAACGTGAGTAATGAAAAGGTTTGGAGCAACCTGAATGCCCTTCAAAGAACCCTGTCTCCTAGCCTCATGTAGAGCTCTACTCAAACCTTCATCAACCAGTAAAAAGAGAAGGGGAGAAAGGGGGCAGCCCTGGCGCAGCCCCCTTTCAGCATGAAAAAATGGAGATGCAGCCCCATTGAGCAGAACAGAAAAAGAGACAGTTGTAATACAACTCATAATCCATCTAATGAAGCCGATGCCAAAACCAAGGTGAGTCAGGAGCATGTGAATATATAACCAGCTTACCCGATCATATGCTTTGGATAGGTCAATTTTCAGCACCGTCCCTTTTAGGTTCTTGGTCTTCATACTGTGGAGAGCCTCTTGTGCAGTCCCGATAGCTTCATGAATTTGACGACCTTCCAGGAAGCCAAATTGTTCACCGGAAATATGAGTAGATAAAATGCCTTTGAGTCTTCACGCAACCACCTTGGCTCTCACTTTATAGGTACAGTTGCACAAAGAGATAGCACGGAAGTCAGCCAGAGAAAGAGGGTTGTCCACCTTCGGAATAAGAGCTATGAACGTGGAATTGAAGCAAGCAAGAATCCACCCTGAAAGCCTGGTATCCTCCACAACTTTCAACAAATCTGTCCCTAAAATGTCATAGAGAGCCGAGAAAAATTCGATCGACCACCCATCTGGCCCAGGACTTTTATCTTTTTGGAAACTATGAAGAACCTCCTTTAATTCCTTCTCAGAAACCTCAGCCATCAAAGATCTGTTATCAGCCTCTTCCACAAATCTCTGAAAATACTGAGCAACTCTTATCACTTCTGCAAGTGAAGCATGAGCTGGGGCCTTAAAAAGATCCTTGAAGTGGTCAACCCCCAATCTAGCTTTGGCCTCAAATGAAGAATGCTCAATGCCCTGACCGTCTCTTAAACTCCAAATAGTATTAGTCGACTTCCAGCCGCAAGCATAAGCATGAAAAAATTTTGTATTCTCATCCCCACTAGCCAGCCAAGTGGCCCTACTCTTCAGCCTCCAAGATTCCTCCTTATCCATAAGAAGGGAGTTCCTTCTTTTTTCAAGAGAAACAAGAGTGTCTTTATCAACTTGAGATTGATAGCCACCACCAATGCCCTCATAAATCAAGCGAAGATCCTCTTCCACCTGTTTCAACTCCACATCCTCCCTCTGTCTCTTAGCAGCCGACCAATCTTTGATAACATCCTTGATGCGTTTTAAATTTTCAGCAAATCGAAAGGCAGCAGAAAGATGATTATCCACCCTAAAGGGAATCCATCTATCGATAACCAAAGCTTTGAAAGAATCATCCCTGAGCCAAATTTTGTTGAACTTTAAAGGGCTAGGAGGCTGCCTAGGCCCGATCTTTAACTCAAGAAAGATGGGAAAATGATCAGAAGCACCCCCACTGCCAATCCACTGCCTGATCTGAAAAGGCCTATCCACAATCTGCTCAGCCACCAGGAAACGATCAAGTCTCTTTGCAATTCTGCCTTCAGCACATCTATTATTCCTCCAAGTAGGTTTCAGCTTGATGGGCTCAATGTCCAGCAAGTTATTCTCCTCCAATTTTAGAGTGAAAAAACCAGTCAGGGGATCAATTTGTGCATGAGGTCCCCAAACCTCCGACTGGCCCAAAGAAAAATTCAAATCCCCACCCAAAATCACCGAATCACTCTTGATTAAAGAGTTACTCAATAGGGAATCCCAAAAAGGGATCCTGTCCTGATAAGGGCCATAAATATTAAACAGATTAAAAGCTTCACCAAGCTCCAACGACAGGAAATTTATTCCCAGGATCGACTCCATACCCCAGAAATTTTGAGATTTAATTGTTTTTTCATTCCATCCGATAGCCAATCCACCCGACCTACCTCTTGCATCCAAAGACTCGAAAGTCCAGCCTGGCAACCAACCTTCCAATCTAGCTTTGACCACAGATCCAGCACCTAAAGTCTCTTGAAGCAGAATGATATCCGGACAATCCAAGAGGATAATTCTCCGGAAAGCAGCTTTCTTATGGGGACCTGCCAAGCCCCTGCAATTAAAAGACATTATCTTCATTAAACACCCGACTTCAGGGATTGGCTTGCTCTAAGCGCTCTGTCAATCGAAATCTGCCTCCCATCATGAACATCCAACAAAGCTCGATCCTAAGCTTTTTCCAAAAAAGAGATCCTGCCCCTGCCCCGGGCAGAAGGAGATTTTCCCCTCCGAAGCCCTCCAGCACCTTTTTTAGCACTAGATCTCAGATTATATCCAGTGACCAAAGGGGCTGTAGTAACCTCCGGAACCAACAACTTTTCACCAGGGTCAAAAATCGAGACAAAATCCATCTCTTGGAGAGCAGGCAAAGAAACTGGCTGAGAAGGGATATAAGGAACAACACAAGAAAACTTACCGCCAACATCCATCCAGGCCGAGACTGTAGTCAAGACAGAATTCAGAAGCAAGGTTGATGAGAAATTGAAGACTGGAGAGAAAGGAAAAGAGCCCATAAGTGAAATATTCAGCACAGATAATACTTCTTTCAGCAAAACATCATCCTTTAGTTGAAAATATGCTCCATAATGTCGACTATGAACCTTCACAACATCAAGCGCTCCACACCCAACAATCTGATATAGAGCCTCCTGCCCAGAAGAAGGACCAGAAACCTCACTCAACACCTGGAGATCTACAGCAGGCGGCATGCAAGAGCCAATGACATCAGAATGCACATCGCTAGAGAAGGCTGAACAAGGTTCAGAGTGTAAATGGTGAGGACCAGAGCCAGCCTCCTTCACTAGAGGTGCCTCCACAAGTGGACCAGACCCCCAGCTTTTGGCAGATCGAGAGGGAGAACCACATTCATAAGCAGGGTGTCCATAAACATGGCACCGACGACAGCGAAAAGGAACCTTCTCATAGTCAAGGATCTGCTTAATATCATAGTGACCCCACCTGAGATTCATAAATTCTGCAAGGCCCTCTATGATGTTAATCATCACAAGGATTCTTGCAACCCGCCTGAGATTAGTCTTAAAGAAGGATAGGTCTGCCTCTAAGAAAACCCCAATCGTATTGCCTATACCACATAGGTGCTCCTCTGTCCAGTAATGAAGAGGCAGACCAGGTAAACGTACCCACAATGGGACCGAGTCCACCCTTTCTCTGCTAGCATCAAAGAGCGGATGCCAAGGTTTTAGGAGTAGAGGAGAATGATCTACAGACCAGCTCCGTTGAGTCACCCACTGAAGATGTTCAAAGCGCAAGAAATTGAAGGTGAACCACCCCTTAGAAAGGGACACCACCTCAGGCACATAACCAAAACCATTCTTCCAATGTGAATCAGCCCAGGCAACTACAGTTTTCAGGGCAAAATGTCTCCCCACCACCCTACCAACCAATGTTCTACTAGCCAATAATGAAACCTGTTCCCAGCCTATGTCTTCACCCAAGACATAGTTATACTCAGCTTTTTTAATCTTGATCCATTTTTTCTTTCTACCTCCCTTCTTCGACGCTTCAGCCTCTTTACCTTTGTTTGGGCCAGACTCTTTAGTTGTTTTAGGCTCAAGAACCCCGCTCTGTTCTTCCCAACTAATAGGATTAGAGGATGTACTCCCGCTCTCCTTCTCGCATAACCCCTCCACACTTCTGGACGCGAGAACAGTGGGATCTAGTTCGATGCCAGAATCTCCTCCTACAATAACAACAAGATTATTATGGAATCCCATCAAAAATTAAAAAATAAAACAATATCTGAAATCATAAGATAATTACAATAAAGAGCATGATACTAAAGTAAGAATAAGGAACTGGAGCTGCTGGATCCTGGACAAAGTGCTTGCGTTGATTAACAGTAAGCAAGGTAAAGTATTCTCCTATTAATCTTATTTCACATCAAAATACAATAAATGCATGATGCTACAATGCTTAAAATAAATGTTCCAATTTAATAAATCATCCACAGATCATTTTTAGAAGAAACTCACATTCTCCATACTGACAAGTTTTTCTTGTAAGGCATACAACTCTTCTTCTTTCTCCTTAATAACAATTTCTCCTTTAGCAACATCCTGCACAGGGGAGGAACAAGTCACCATTGACATAGTGAGTTGTGTCAAATTCAGCATGCATCGGTCAAGTTAATGTTGAATAGTCATGTACCTCACGTTTAAACCATTTTCTTTGATGAGGTGAGTTTGACTTTAAGTACAATCCCAACTTTGCAAACTCTCCTTTATATATATATATATATATATATATATATATATATATAGTGTTGTAATTGTAATCTTGTGATCAAAATCAAGGGTTTCTGATGCTTGTCATTAAATATTGAATACTTGCTGCATCCTTGAGTTATGCTAATGAAAGGTCCAATGGTCAACCTGACTTCTTGTAGTGATTCTTGTCACAAGGGAGGTTTGGTCTTCAGATACCTACAAAATTTCTTCCTTTAATGATGCTCACCACTTGCTATTCAAAGTAAAAAATTGATTCTTCTAGAAACTGAACAAGGATCGATAAGCATGATGCTAAGAAGATCAAATTGTGACTGTATATATGAATGCTGACACTATTGAAGGAACATGATTGTGAAGAAAATCAATACGACCCAAAATGATCAAGATCATTGATATTTTAGATGGAGGATATTGCAGCTACTCCACTACAACATCATTCTCGAATAGGATTCCTGACACCATATATAGGGGAATATTATTGTTTTGTATACAATGCAAAACTGAATGAATATAGACAATATGAATAGAGTAGAGAAGCCATATCTGAACTGATGGATGCACTTCCATATATTCATGTACTGTACCATAATTCATATACAAATGATGAAATTGAGGTCAAGCTTATACTATTGTAATAGAAATACCATATTGTAGCTGTTGCACAGTGGAATCCATACACAAGTTTGAGAGTATATAGGAATGGGTTATAGAATTATTAATGATAATATAAAAAATTATGTAAAATGGTAAAAAGAGAAGTATAAAGGAAAAACAAACTTTTTGAACTTAAGTAAAAGCATTAAAAGTTAAATATAAAGGAAATGAAAACCTTGAGAATTCTATCTTATGATTCATTTTCCTAGCAGGGATTGAACTTATCAGTTTAGAGCAAATCTTGGTGAGTTTCAACAAAGCCTCCAAAAGTCTTGGTGAGTTTTAGCTGAGTATAAGTTTAGGGAGAGACTTGGTAACACTTGCAAGTCCCTGCCAAATCTCATAAGATCAGTACCACGCATGACTCTCCACTATTTTTAGACACCTATAAAATGATTTATTGTTATAAGATAGTAGTGTGAAGTGAGTACTGTATTCTCCTATTATGGTTTGTTACATGAGTGTGTCGATGTAAGAGTGTTGCCAACATGTTATAATTTTTATATTATAAATAAGGGGGATGATGGCTGTATGGCCATTACCATGAATGTAAGGGATTGGATTTTAAAAAATACACTGGGACATCTATAGCAGTTCAACATAGGCATACTATGGTTTGAGAAAATATGCTTGAAAACAATTACAAGATAGTGTTTTTTCGTAAGGTTGTGCAGGGGAATTAGTCTATTAAATTAGTATATAATGAATACACGAGAATCATAAAAATACAACACAGTAAGGAATGATTTAGTCCTCATTGAGTCTGGCTTTAGATGGAAAAACATGATCAGAAAATGATAGGACTATGGTACTATCCCAATGATCCATATCACCAAAACATTAGTATCTACTAATGATCAAAACGGATCAATGGGACTCAAATAATAAATAAATGATGGCAGAGAATATATTTCCTAGGGAATCTCTCCAAAAGAAAAAAAAAAACAAATGACATAGTAACAAATAAAAGTGGGGTTGGCCTAAAATGTGTAGGCACTAGAAAGTGAATTACAACCTTGGTAAGACAGAGTGCAATATATGCCACAATGGAGAGAGAAAGTCAGCTAAACCATGAGTAGAAATCTGAAGGCAAAATAGTCTTTAGTGAGCGTCTCAACCAAAGGGGTAGCCTATATCCATTATTTTGAACTCACCAATACTAATCCTGGTAATTTTATTGAGAGAGTGGTATGTAATTAAAAATTAAAAATTGAGTAGACTTAGTCCTAGTCCATTTGCCCACTACAGTCAATGGTAATTTGATGCACTTACTTTTCCCATCACAATTGTCTACGAAAAAATGAGGAAGATCCCTACAAGAAACATCTATTCTATATTTTCTACTGACTCTTACAAAGTTAGGCCAACGTTTCAAGATAGTAAAACAAGCTCATGGACTTATAAGTTAAAATGGTTCAGATGAAGAATATATGTGGTATGCAAATTTATAAGTGACCAAAGCAACCAGAACATGGAGATTATTAAAAGTTAGCAGAAACATTTTAAGACAAGCCTAAAAATCTACTATAATCATGTTAATGCGAGATAGAACATTAAAATCAAGATACTTGCAAGAGAATCTAAGGTTACCTATATATAAAACACAATTCAATCAACCCAGATAGGAAAAATCAATTAGCCTAGATAAGAATGATAATATTATCCCAATTTTTGTGTTCTATACTTAATCAGGGCATAAGGAGAGATTCATTTTATTCCACTCTCCCTTGGTTTGGGACTACGATATTGTTTTCATTTTCTTCAAATTTTCATCCATACCAAACGTGAATCGTGATACTCTGTGTAAAGTAAAATATGTCTGAAATGGACATTGGTAGGCAAGGAAGGCATTACAAATAGTGCTTTGGAATGTAAGGGAATGCGCACTTACATTAGACCGTAACCCTAAGATAATACACTCCTTATGATTCAAAGAAAATTGTAGCTTATTTTGAATTTTCATGCCTGTAGTTCACTTACATGGGATTCCAATAGAACTTGTGTCCAAATTATCCCTCTTTATGTGCATTGGAGAGTTGAATAAACCATCAATCCAATACACTAGTTGAATATACATCCATACTGATTCAGAACTTTGTTGGTAGAGTGATGTGGCGAGGAATTCGTTTATGTAATAGCTCAAGAGTTGAATATTGAGTGCCACATGGAGTTATCAGAAGACATTACATAGATGAGTATTTCTTATATCAAAATCTAGAGTATTGGGTTTAACCACTAATGGTAGTATCTATGTTGTGTATTTGCATTGGATTTGAAACCGAGCATTATACAACAAGAATTGAGCACACAATGAGTAATGATGGTGTCTCAATTTTTTTCATCTGAGTGATTCAATTCAGTTAGAGATACACATGCAGAGGATTTGCATTGAAAATTGAGACCTCAGTGATAGAGTGTTACAAATTATTCGTTTTTTTAGCCTTCTTACTATTGTGTTTGACCCATTATTGCCAATATGGGAAAATCTACCAATGTAGAGTAATATGAGAAACACATATATGACTGAAGCAAGACAAAATGTCATAATGCAAAAATCATACTAAAGCATATGCCATATGTTATTATAGGCAATTCATACCAAGACCATAGCTATTTAACGAACATCCAGTTATTTCAGAGGTGCAGTATCAAGAGTGAAGATCTGAGAGACTTCCTTGAAAATTAAGCTTTTTTAACCCTGCTTCAAATCACTATGAGTTTATGACCAACTATACTTCCCCTTATTTTGTTCAACTAGAAATTCAAAGCATGGCTGGAAGGGCTTTAAGGCTCCTCCTCAAGCCTCCTACAATTCACGTGTTTGTGACATCAAGGTCTTCATATATAACAAAATATACTTGATATTAACTGCACTATACCTTAGGATGACTTCAGCCTAAGCTAGGCCTCAAAACGGACTTTTATGAGTTGTTGTAGAAGCAATCCCTTCTCTGTGGACTAGAGCAGAATGATAATCTCCTTCTAGGATAATCTCACACATGTGGCTTAGACCTACAAGAAATACGCCCCTAAAACAGAGAGAAACTCCTTCCTCTATTTATTATGAAAATAAGTATATTATATGGATGATATATAAAAAATTAAAATAGGATGTCTTAGGTATCAATGGGAATGGGATGGAAATCCTTGGCACTCAAAGAATACATTAAAATATCAAAAATTCTAGTGAATGTGGTAGTCATTAATTTTTATTAATAGGACAAAAAATCCATGGACATTATTCAAATGAATTCAATAGCACACAAGAATACATATTGGAAAATCTTCACATGAATCCCTATGGTTCATATGTAAACTATAAATATTGGATAACCTTGAATTCAGAGCAAGACACTCCTTAATACTAAATAGGTTGGTAATAAATTTCCAAAGCATCTAAAAGTAAATACCTTACTCAATCTTGATGATAAACCAATGCGGGAAATATAAAAATAGCAATTATTTGAAATCAGTCACTGCCTTGCATTGTATTCAAATATAATCAAAGAAACAATGTTGAATATAAACCTTGAACATTGATCTTGATAACTGAATAAAGTTATCCATAACTTCATAGACAATTGGGAAAAAGTTCTTGATTGAATAAGAAAAGATACAAAAACTAGGATACAAATTCTACAAACAAGGCAGGTGAATCTCCTCGTACACTCTCAGATATTTTTTGAATACCATAGCAACGAAGAAAGGGTAAGAGGTTACCATGGTTTAATGTAGAGTCTCGGACCCAGAGACTACATGATCTCCTTGAGGCTCAGTCTGCATCATGTCAATATCCTCTGTACCCTGAAAAGTAGAAACTAAAGTTAACAGTCAAGTTTACGAAAAGAAATATAATAAACACTATAAATATGCTTAACGAAAAGTATCAATACCTGTGTCACGACTGGAACCTCAGAAGGAATAATCTCTTCAAGCAGCCCTTCATGTGTAGCACTAACCTGAAAATTCCATAATGTTAAGACTCATACCAATAAATTTGTGACATAAATTCAATTTCAATTTGACATACAAAAATATAGATAGATAGTAATGAGTAATGGCTGTGGCACCTGTACATGATCGTGTCCACGATCTACAGAATGAGCATGAGGGGAAAGGCAATGTTGTTCTAGGAATGTTGTAAACTGCATAAGTTAAATAAATATATTGGCGTCAGTTTTTTGAGACTAAATGTATATATACACCAAAAAAACATGTTAGATCAAAACCTGTTTGTACATACCTCGCCCATGGTGTACATTTGTATTGTCCTGGATTGCTCATAGTGGTCTCTACATGAGGCTGCATACTTAATAAGCTCATCTCGCTCCATCTCCCTCAACACATCATCTGGGACACTCACAAATGAATGCTCTCCTGCACTAGATGAAGGTTGGCTCGTCCCTAAGCCGACTTCCACCCCTCCTAAAGCAGCTGCAATATGTTCTTGTATCTTATCCCTCATTTTTGATGCAGCACTGAAGATAAGGGCTAACTCCTTTGGAAGTGTAACTACCCTAGGTGGTCGAGCTACTAAACGAGGTGCTGGAGGCCTAAACCCAACATCTCGCATAGCATCAGGTCGTTCATATGTACGACCTTTTCCAGCTCCATAGAATTTGGACCCAGTATCTATATAGTTAGGGTCCATGTGCTCTCGGAATTGAGCAAACAACATTCTAACAAAATATTGCGACACCTCATCATTATTTGGGAACTTCCCGTATGCATACAAGAACTTCTCATAAATATGGGGTGCAATAATAGGATCATTGAATCTTGCAATCTTCAGACGTTTTTTGTCTTCAGGCTGCAAGTCAAATAGTGACAAGGCCATTTCTTTAGTGACCTTACTTTTGACTTCATTGTAGGAGTGGATACCAATCACTGATGCTCTCCTCCTACGCATCATGTCAAAAAAAACTTGGGTTGATGGTCCAACCCCACGATAAGTCTCTATCAAACTCTCCAAATTGTGCAAAACAATTTGGAGACAATTTCGACTAGGGGCAGAGAGATTGCAACTTTGCAATTCATTGCGCGATCTCGTGGAATGCTCCCTCATCCCATCAACAGTAAGTAAGGAGATTCTATCTTCCCAAGGCATCTGCTCAGGAATATCACCGGGATGGGTGTAAAGGGGATCATAGCTCGGATTTCGAGCAAACTCATGAACCCTACGACCTCTACCCCTAGGAGGGAGACCACCACCACCTGTAACATGTTAAATTATTGCACATATTAAAAATTAAATAATTTATGAGGAAAATTTGTATTTAAAAAACTTGTTTGGTAATTTGAAAATCCCTGTTGGAAAAACTATCTCTTCCTCTTCGTTCATACTATGGTCCCCTGACGAGGAATGAGCGTGTCTATGACCCACTGTACAAAACATTAAATTGTTAGAATTTGGGTACATGAGTACCACAATAAGTTTGAAATTAAACATACATCAAACAATAAATTTTCATTTAGATTTTACCTGGAGAAGTATCCAATTGTGGGGTGAATCCCACAGGCTGAGACATTGTTCTCCTTTGCCCCTCACCAGCAATAAGGCCAACCCCAACTCCAACATTTTCACCTATGGAGCATAATGTTTTCACATTAAACACGTCATTTGGAAAAAAAATTCACTTGTTCAACATTGAATATAACGTAAAATTGAACATTTTAACTAGCAATTGATCTAATGTGTACCTATGCCGTGTATAAGACCCTCGTTCATACCATGGTCCCCTATCGAGGAATGAATGTGTCTATGACCCACTATACAAAACATTAAATTGTTAGAATTTGGGTACATGAGTACCACAATAAGTTTGAAATTAAACATACATCAAACAATAAATTTTCATTTAGATTTTACCTGGAGAAGTATCCAATTGTGGGATGAATCCCACAGGCTGAGACATTGTTCTCCTTTGCCCCTCACCAGCAACAGGGTGAATGGGAACATGTCCTTGGGGCACCTCTTGTTCGATTCCCTGACTGGGTGAATGAGTCGGATGAGTGCGTCCACCTGTGCAAGACAAAAAAAATTCACATTAATCAATTTTTCACAATGAACAATAAATATAACCTAATTGAAAACATGACATAACTAAACAACCAATGTACCTGAAAATCCTCCTCTCATGGAGACGTCTCTGTAGGGCTCCCCTGATGCCATGGATGGGTCTCTATAGGGTTCGCCTGCCCCTCATAAACAAATTAAAAAACAAATTATCAATCGACAGTTGAATGTCATCAACCAATGGATAACAAGTAATATATAGGTACTATGTGTGAATGCATAGGCATGTTGAAAAGTATAACTAGATCGGTCTTCATGTTGACTATGTAATTATATTCTTATGTAAAGAAGAAGTCAAAGTAATATTATCTAAAGACTAGGAACCAAGCTTTCCTAGGACTGGTACAGAAGAGTGCAAAAAAGAAGGATTTATCATCATTACAACCAAGATCTAATCCTTACCCTTGAAGAAGATCATTCAAAGAGAAATCACCAACACATCTTTTCTCCACCATCGAAGAAATCAAGATGAAGACTTTATCTTCACTTATCAATTAAATATTTTCATTCTATAATCAAATTTTGTTTAAATGACTTTGTTTTGGCAAGGAGATCTATAAGCTGGTTTGGTTACCAAGAATCCTTGCATGAGGAGAATAGTCACAGTCCTCGAAGAAAGTAAGGTTAAATGTCACTTGGACCAGATTTATACAAAATTGAGGTATCAAAGAATGAAGGGATATCTTCATAAGATCTTAACTGTGAGATATGCAAACGACGATAAGGTGGACAACGTAACAAGGAGAGAGATTCTATAGAAATGTAGCCATAATTTTCAAGGTTCCTCCTCTAACTCTATAATTGTTATGGAACACTTTAGACATGTTTCTCCCATTCATGAAAAGCATCCCACAACTTCACTTTCAATTCCACAAACAAGAGAGTATTGTTGGTTTTATTCCACCTTCCTCCACCACTACTAGTTGCACTCAACACACCATTGAAACCATTTGAATAAGTACAAGGAATATGCTTATGAGTACATGGCACCACATGGCACCATTTTATTGAACTTCATGAGGGTTGCAAGCAGATGACTCATACTTCAAGCACCAAGCTTTAGATTTATAGCTGATTTATTTTTCCAAACCTTATATTCATCATTGCAGTGTGATTATACTTCAATTCTGTGACTTATCTTTTGACACATGACATTATATTAGATTCTAATTTTGAGTACAATGCCTTTCCTAATGATTAAAGTGATAGATTTCATGCAATAAGGTCTCCAAGGTAACAGGAAAAACAACTAGCAAATCTCTCTCAGAATTCCCACTGTATCACAAAGATATACCATGACTGGGGCTTCACTACTTCAACTCAAAAGTTGTAACAAAGACAAAAGAAAATAAAACCGACTTGTTCAATCTCCTAAGATTACTTGGTATCCGAGCTAGATTATGGTGAAAGAGCAGCCTTGAAGTCAAAATCATTTGGCCTAGTTCAAGAACACTTTTCATATGAAGGGTGAAATCATCTATTGTTACAGTCGCTGCCAGTGACAACACCCAGTGTGTAACTTTTGGAGATTATATATCCCAAAGCATTAAGAGTGCAATTATATCGTGTAAATAATATATTAAAAAGTTTGATAATATTTGGAGGTTGATTGCCAAAGAATAATCTATGGATCCATAACTATAATCCTTCTACTCTATCTAGTCAATATAATGTTGCTTGAAGTGTCAATGTCATGATGGTGACCAAAAAGCTGTCAATTCTTAGCTTCTTTACTGGTTCAGATTTGAATTTAAAATAAATGTGAAACTAGATCTAAAAGAGTCCTCTCTTTTAGCCAAATCGATTTCAATATCTTGAAAGTTTTGCTAGAATAGAACACTACAGTTATGTATCACTGAATTTATTCCCCAATAAGTTTGCAAGTGCAACAATACCAAAGAAAAAAAACAAGATGAGACTAGACAGTTGTTTTGGAAAGGATAACAATGTAATAGTCGTGGAAAAAATCATTTACATCTTCATCATGCTAGTACTACTATGGCAATGTAGAGTGTGGGAGTTTAGTCTCTCACAAGAAAATTAGAAGCAAGAAATACATACAAGATAAGACCATAGATGCTTAGGGAATTTAAAGCAATCAAAGATGAAAGTTTATTTTGCTTTTGCAAGAATATCTCTCAACCAAGACTAGAACAATAAAATTCCTTTGGACTTTGTCAACAGCCAGAAAACAAAGATATTATTAATATAAAATCTATCTCAATTAATCTTTGATTCTTTACACTAAAACAAAATGATGGGGATATTTAAGAATGCTTTTGAAACAATGGCCATGTAAAATTTTACAACTAAAATGTTACATCAGATGGGAAACACCCACTTTTAAAATGTTCTACTTAGGAGAATGTTTGATTCAATCTTGTGTGCTAGATGTCAATTGAATTAACATTTTTCAACTGCTTGAACTATATTGTAACCACAACTGTTGTTAAAAAAATGAGAAACTTTGTGTAATTACAGTGAATGTGGCATAAATTTGTGAATGTGCAAACACATTCACTATAATTGTGTCATGCACCAGAACTCTATTATTAAAATCAAACAAGCAAAGAACTTCCCACCTGTACCACAGTACATTGATCACAAATTTGACATGAGTAAGATAACCTATAAAAACTACATGTTCTACTCGATTTGGTGTGGGATTTTTCTCTACGAGCCTCAAAGTCTCATCTCATCATCTAGTGCTCATCTTGAATATAATTTAATGCCGAGGACTAAGGAAATTGGACTTTTCTCCATCTTGAATTTGGCTACTACTATTCCAGGCTTCTGTACATTTCTAGTTGCTTCCATTCGAACTGTTAGTGAGAGTAGAGACTCATTATTTTTAAGGGGATGGAAAATTACAGCAACACCCTCTTAGATACACCCCACATAATATCTAACATGTATATATGAAATTTGAAGAATACCATGCACTAGAGACAAGGATTGGACACAACACACATACCCTCAATTTCCATGTAAAAATGTAGGATTAAAATGTAGGAGTAAGAAACATACCATACCCCATAAAGCAAGATAGGACAACAAAATGATATATTTGGAGTGTTGAGGAAGGTATAACCATGACCAATTAGAAGACGAGCCCTCTAACAGTATTTCTTAGGAATAAGATAAAATAAAAATGACCTCCTTAAAAAATCCAAATAATTGTGAAAATGTTGTGGGAAAGAACCAACTTAATGTGAGAAAATTGTTGACTCCTCAATTTACATACAGATGATTAAAAAAACCCAACTCACAATGTATACCATGTAAGAGGAATATAATAGTCAAGGTGGGTAGCTCTTCTCTCCACCACCACTAATTACAAATACCTTGGCCACCATGAGGTAGATCCCATGATTTTATAACGATTTGACAATAGAGAATGAAGCTAGGTGGGAAAACCTTTTAGAAAGTAGAGTAGGACTAGGAAATGACAAGTTTTGGTGTTGACATACTTATTGAAAACAAATATAAATACTAAATGAATTTACATGAACTATCTCTAAAGTACCAAAAGAAATAAATTATCGCAAACAAATACAAATACTTGTGTAAAAATGAGTTTACTCAAGTTAAAATGAAAGTTTCTAACTATTATGTGGAATACAAATACCTAATGAGTTCACCAAAAAAGAATTGCCAAATAAATGAGAAAATGCACTATGTATGTATTACATCAGTATCAAGACAATGAAACATAAACAACTGAAAATAATTCATGATTTGCAGAAAGGCTGAAGACAGCGAGGCACAAAAAACTAAGCTATTGGAGCTTCACCCCCTAATTTTGTTTTACTCCATACAAACAATCCAATAGAGAGAGATGCTATGTCATTTCTGCCTCTTTCATGATCTCAAATTCCTTTTTCTTCAACTGCACTTCCATTAGTTCGAATTCAAGTTTATTATTTTCATTTTCTAACTTCAGTCTCTTCAACTATATTTACTTACTCTTACAAATTACCGGCCCCTTAAACCCCTCCT
Source organism: Pinus albicaulis (assembly GCA_034641835.2). NCBI lineage: Eukaryota > Viridiplantae > Streptophyta > Pinopsida > Pinales > Pinaceae > Pinus > Pinus albicaulis. The sequence goes on along the minus strand of CM076584.1, from coordinate 256,410,371 downwards.
TCTCAAGCTCAAGTTGTTGTGCCTGAACCTCCACTTTCAGCGTTTTCACATCAAGAAGTTGTCTTTGCATCCATGCTATTCTTGTACTATCTTCTTCAACATCTTCTCCATTTTCATCATTAGTTTTCCCATTTGCCTCATGATTCTCTCTCCCCTTAGGATAAGATGATTGCATACCATACTCTGCCAGGATATGTAGCTTGGAATAAGAACACATTTCTTCCTAGAATAAGTGATTGGAATCTATAATTTTCATCAGACCCTTTTTTGTCCCCTCAGAAATATGATCCATAGAATAAATGAGATGATGATTCTCAATAACCTTTGATGTGTCTCTTCCAAGCACATCATTTAGTGCCTTAAAATTCTTGTTCATGTCATTGAATTTATCTTTGCACTGCTGACAATAAATATGAAATCCTTTCTCCTTCAATATTTTGGAAATATATTTCCACTTTCCCTTCATCACATGAGCACTAGACTTGTTCCTATTACATTCCTCAATAAAAAAAACAAACCAATTGAATAATAAGATTCACCATGTCCCCTCTCCATTTCATAAGTTTCTAATGGTCATCAATGTGAGGTCTAGATTTCATAAGTGGATGATGTTCATCACTTTCATATTTATCTATTAAAATGAGACCATGATGTTGATGGTGATATTGGTGTTGTTGGTTTAATTGTTGTGAATGAGGGTCATCACTTTCATCTTAATCTCTGCAATTGAGACTATGATGTTTATGGGGATCTTGATGTTGTTGGTTTTGTTGTTGTGAATGATCGTCATTGAGGACATCTCCAACCTCGTAGTAGACCTACTGGGAAAAGTGAAAATTGAAAACCTTTCCTCCTTGGTTCTCAATAACCATGTTTTTTTTAACTTCGTTAAAACCCTAGACATTCCAAATGAAACAACTGTTTTTTTGGTGTTTCCTTTAAGTCTATTTCTAGTCTGAGCGACCAATGGTCTGACCCTAGACAAGGCAAGATGGTTTCCTCTATGAAAATATCCCTTTGTAAGAATTCTTCGGTTATGAGTAAATGAACTAAACAGCTGGGTATTTAATGTCTTTCACTCCTTTTGTTATTCCAAGAAAAATAACCATTAACCCTAGGTGTATCTACTAACTTCAACTTTTTTATAAGGTTATTAAAATTGTTAGAAACTGGTTCAAGCCTTCATAGGCCTCCAAGTTTTTTCTCTCACAGAGACCAAATGAGATTTAAATCTCCCCCTAAACCCATAATAGAAATGGGAAACACCTTTTATGAAACGAAATTTGACTTAAAAATTGTGGCATATCTGTTAGCACTAGGGGTCCATATACTGTTGTTAAAGCAACTAGGTCTTTTGTGGCCAAATATCATAATCATCCATTTATTATGTGTGGGCTTGCAACCAGTCTTTAAAGACAACCTCCTAGGGATTCCCCAAGACATCCAACCTGCGAGAACTACCTTGTGCATCTACTGCCATGAATTGACTACCCTGCCAAAAAAAATAAAAATCTTTGTCAATTTATCCCCTGCTAGTTAGGTTTCTTTTAGAATAACCACCGTCAACGTTTATTCTTTTAATTGATCCCATAAATATCTTTATTTTTTTTGTTGCTAGGTCCTCTAATATTCCATGTGAGGATTTTCATTGAGAAGGTTTTGAAATTGGGGAAAAATGGTTGGGAGCTCCATAGCTTAACCAGAGTTCACTAGCTCCTCTCCTGCATCTTGTATTGATTCTCGTTGAGATTTATGTCCTTTTCATTTCACTTCTCTATCCAAGTCCTTAAGTAAAATGATCCACAATCCCAAAAATTGCAACAGGCAGATGCACAGTTCAAGGCAGACAAAGGCTTACCTGGATCCCGGCGACAAAGAAAATAGCTCTTCAAAACGACAACTACAGTCCAAGAATTCACGAAAACGACAGCTACAGTCCAAGAATTCGACAGCTCTAGTCCAAGAATTTGCGAAAACGACAGCTACAGTCCAAGAATTCGACAGCTACAGTGAATGAATTCACGAAAACGATAGTGCAGAATGAATTCGCGAAAACGACAGTGCAGAATGCCGGGCGAATGAAGAATTTTGGATTTTTGTTATAAAAATAAAACTCTCGGACGAGAGTTTGAAAACCTTTCGGATGAGAATTGAGAAAACTCTCGAACGAGAGTTGAAAAACTTTCGGACGAGAGTTACAAAACTATATTTTATAGATCAATGCACTTAATTATGAAGTGTATAGGCGTACCCAATATTTATAGAAGAACCATTAACTTGCATCCGATCTTTACTAGGACATGTTAAACTAGTACCATTTGTGAGTTTTACTCTATTTTGAGTAGTATAAGTTGGATCTTTTCTCCTAGATTTTGACTTTTGAACATCACACTCTATAACCATATGATTAGGCATATATTTCTCTCTCTCAATGTTAGTTGAGGCACAAATAGTAGAATTCATTGAAATGTATCCATGTGCTCATCTTGGATTGCATGGCTCTTGGATATAGTTTTATTTAATATCTAAAGAGGCAAAGAGGTAAAGAGAAAAATAAAAAATAAAAGTCTTGAGCAAATCCCACCTCATTACAAGGTTATTCCCTAGTCCTTAGCTTTTCTAAAAAATATCTAAAAAAAGGGTCATGTTTTATGGACTAGACACCTCAATAAATGAATAAATGAGCAATGAAATGAAGCTAAGGAATGTCAACACAATTCTTAAAGCTCCCACTTAAAGGTTATTGAAATAGGATGTCCTAGCTCCAAAAAATCTAGACATGGAAATAATGAAATACCTATTGTTTAATGGAATATTTACAAAATGATCAGGGTTAAAATCACATAATGGAATTAGAATATAACACAATCTAAACCTATATAGAAAGGATTCAATAACTTTTATAACAAATTGAGGTATTTATTGCAAGCAAACCTAGAGAGATGATTATTGGAGATGACTTTGACCAAAGAGAATTTGTCTTAAAATTTCACTCCAACATTCCACTTATTGATCTAAACAATTGAAGAAGATGATCAAAAGTAAAATTTCTTTGAAAATAAATTCATAACTACCCAAATTAATTAGAATTATATGGTTAGTATCTAGCAACTAAATATAATGAAACATAAGTGAAGGGAAATATGTGAGTTGTATATTTTGGTTCAAAAAAAAGTTTATAAAAGTAAAGATCTTACTAGTTCCAATTGTCAATGACTCTAAGAACCATTTCCTGAATTCATCCTCTTAGACCACAGAAGGAGTGTTCCTCACTATCCTCACCTTGCACATGAATAATAGAAAGAGAAGGAGCATCTTTCCTCTATTCTATATTAAAATGTGAAGATGAATCAGGAAAAAATAGCTTCCTATTGAGGGACTATCCTTAAAATCTCAAGAATAAACCCTTTTTCGGTCTCTAGTATCAATTTTCCAACATAAGGTTCCTTCCTCTTATTCTCCACCTTAGGCTTGATTTTACAGTCTTAGAATGAAAATGGGGTAGTTGTACATAGGAAATAGGAGGTGAAAAAATAGATAAAGCAAGCGTATGTATACATGTTTCTAGATCAATATTAGTGCATGCAATCCAGAAAAATATTTTCAAAATAATTCTAAGGAGAAGTGAGGTATAGAAATGTAATTGATAAATGGTTTGAGGCCATGGAGTGTATGTTTACGATACAAAAACAAATTATGCTATAGTAGATGCCCCTTAATATGCGAGGTTACAAAGGAATATGTCTATGGAAATACATTATGAAATCCAGGAGGAAGTTGTCAAGTGGGTCCAAAATGAGTTCAATAAACAAAAAACCAAAATTATAGTTGCAAAAATAAACTGATTAAAATATAAGTCACCTATTGAGGTGGAAATACTTGTGATTGGGTGTGTAAAATCATGGCCACCAAGTCAAGATAAATGCAAACCCATGAAGTATATAACAAGTGATCATGGAAATGATATAAATACATAATGGATCGATGCATATATAAGAGTATAAAACATGACCACATATAGATACATAGTGGACCTATGTCTCAATACATAGGAGGATAACCAAAGTGAATGAGGTAAAAAACTAATCCTCCACAAGTACCAATGTGAAATATGTTTGTGGTATTATGGATACAACTTGGGTAGAAACATATAAGAGATGATGTTGTTATAGCCTCAAGGTATTCAAACCAAATATTCGAAGTTATCTACACCATCTGAATAGATAATTTGAAGTTTAACATTGGCGACACCATTTTATTATTGGTCATTGGCGCATACTATTAACAAATGTGATAAAAGTCATTGATGATGAAAATGGGTATCAAGATATCTAGTACAATCTAGCAAGTGTGAGTGAATGAGGTGGCATTCAACACTTGTAGAACATATTAGTCATGGTACATTGATGTATTACCAATATTAATTGCAAGTGATACTATCACTAATGTCCAAATTCCCCAAGGCACTACAAATACTTTAGATACCGATCCTATAGAAAATGAGCAGAAGTTGATGGGAGGAGATTGATTGAAAGGAGGGAATTAAGGCATACCCCATCATCCAACATGACGAAATTGAAGGTAAAATGATTTGGAGGGAATTAGATAAAAATTTAAAAGGAAATACCCCTACGTATGTATCTCGCATACACCAAATGGGATATCATGCATCCCTGACCTGATGAGTGACGACCAATAATAAAATCCATTGACATAGTTGAGTAATTCTAGTGATGATGAAAATGGAATCTAAGGTATGGCATGAAAATCAAAGTGTGAATAAAGGTATTTAATTTGAAGACTTGGGAAGCCACTTAGTGAACAACTAGTGTGGAAATATCAATTTCTGAGAGTAAGATCACCTATCAATGATGAAAATAGACCTTGGGTACTTCTCTAGGTAAAATTCTGAGAGCAATTTGTTATAGTAGATAAGAGTTTACTCACTAGTAAGAAAAATGTAGACCTTTAGAGTAAAAGATATAGGTTATTGTAGATACTGAAAGTGATTTAACAACTTGAAAGGATAACATGATAAGTCAAGGAGATATGAGAAAGGGACAACACAAGCTAGAAATCCCTTAAACATAAGCATGACAAAAAAGTGACTTGGGAAGCATTGACTCAATAATGACCAATGATAGAAGTTTGTGATGTAGGTGGAATCCACTAAATCTCCATAATTATTGGAAGAGTAACCATATAGGGGAGTAAATACTTAATAAAAATGGCTCAAGTTCCTAGATTCATACTAAAAATCCAAGTTTTCGAGACAAATACTCAAAACTAGTCATTTTTTTAAGCGTGACATTACTCATGATTGTTTCCAAATCAATTAGATAATGCAATTCTTTCCTTTCCCTATTTTTCAATATATTTGATTTTTTTTTTTCATATCCTAAGGCTTGAAAAATAATAAAATAATGTTATTATACAATGGAGGAAACAAGTGTCATGGGAAAGAAAACTAGTTCCTAGTGTAGGGAACATACCTATTTTCAATTCAAGGGATGTGTGTAGGATAAGGACACTATTAGGAGTGTTTCATCAAGGATAAATGTGTAAATATGCAAAAGAAATAGATATAAGGCTATTAATTGAAGAGAATGCATAAGTGATAGGTTATGAAACATCAAATTGAAGTTGACATCAGGCTCGAGAACACAAGCAGTACAATACAATGTAGTGTTACAATGCAACAATGGGAACCCCATCTAGAAAGGCCAAAAAAAAAGATTAAGAGAAATTTATGAGGTTTCATTAAAGGGTCATTTCAAGGGTAAATAGGGCTCCAAATCCTATGAAAATATTACAACATTGATGCTAAATGGATATCAAGGTACTAATTAGTCCCATAGAAGGTAGGCTCTACGATGAAATTACAACACTTTTAAAAGCAGGAAAGAAGGTGTGTGTTTGAAATTAGTGGGGTATATTCTATGGTAGCAATGATATTGAATTGATTAATACAGAATGAACTATGGGAAACTATTCCTTGTATTCCAATTTTTGAATAAATTACCTACCACATAATATCTAAAATGGACAAAAGTGATGGAAAAAATCGCAGAAAATCAACTTAGTTTGTCATATCACCTAAAAAAATAAAAACACCACTTAGAAAGCACTTTCTTATAATTAATAAAATTAATAAAAACATAATAAAGTTTTTTAAACATTATAAAAGGGGTAAAATCAACCTAATATAAGTGAATATGATAAGTTTTACCACTTCATTTTCAATTTTACTCCAAATTTGTACATTTTGGTCAAAATATTCTCAAACTTTGAAAAAGGATTTTCAGAGCTATAACCATTGGGTTTTTCTTTCATTAGGACCAAGTGAATCTACATTATGTTGTCTTCCATTTTAATGTCCATTTAAATTTTGATTTCTATCATAAAATTGAGTTAAAAGTTATTTATAGAACTTAGGGTGCACATATGAACTCTCCCAGGGCATTTCAACATTATGAACCCCACAAAACAAAAATATTCAACATTGTCTGTTCAGGGCATGCCTTTGCAATCGTTATGGCCTTACCTCTACTCACGAAGTAATTGGAGGTCAACGGAGGAAACTAAATGTTAAATGTTTTTTATAAATTAAATGATATCGAATCTTTAATATTTTAGTTCAGTTATATAAATTAGATGTTTAATAAATGATATCGAATCCTTAATGATGCAGTGATGAATGAATGATAAAGACTTTCGGACGAGAGTTTAAAAACTTTTCGGACGAGAGTTGAAAAAAGCCTCGGATGAGAGTTGAAAAACTTTCGGACGAGAGTTTAAAAACTCTCGTCTGAGAGTCTTTTCAACTCTCGTCCGAAAGTTTTCCCGAGAGTTTATGTGACCACAACTCTCGGACAAGAAAATGCATAACTCTCGTCCGAGAGAATTTTAACTCATGTTAAACCCGACCAAACTCTCGTCCGAGAGAATTTTAACTCATGTTAAACCCGACCAAACTCTCGTCCGAAATATTTAAAATCTCTCGGACGAGAGTTTTGAAAACTCTCGGCCGAGAAATTTAGTTGACTTTTTTCTCGGCCGAGAAATTAAAAATTTCTCTCGAATTCTAACCATCCGCCAAAAAGTGTTTCCCAACTTCGAGATTTCACCTTTGTGCACATCAGGCCAACTAAGCCTCCTGAAGTGCAGCCAATGTTGGATATTCATCAACTCAAGGAAAGGAGACAAAATTACACACTTGAGCTAGTCATACAACAATTTCTGTCCAATTTTCACTTCTTTTAAGGAGAGTTGGTTAAACATCCTCAGTACTTTGTGTATATGATATTTTTATATTTTTAGTGTTTAATATATAAACCCTTTCATGTCTATGAAGAAAGAGTCCTAAATTTTTTTAAAGAAGGCTTTGGGAAGTTGCACTATTGTACTCTTGAAATCATCTTAATAGAAATACTGGACCAAAGACTATTTCTTCCATGAGCAGAGTTAAGATATACATGGTACTTCTATCTTTATATTGGTGTTCTGTTTTTATGTGATTGATAGCCATGCTTCTTTTATATTGTTTTGTTATATGTATCTTTTTTAATACAATTGAGCATTAATTCACTATTGAAAATGCAAAGATTGTCACCTTTCAATATATATACAAGACATGCAACTATTTGATGCGATATGATCTTAATCAATTAATTTGATTAACTATTTAATCAAATTAATTAACTTCAATTGTTTTTCACTTCTGTATGTGTTTGATAATATTCATTATCATACACTAAAGATAATATTTCAAGATAGTATATAAAGAAGCATAATTAATCCCAGGATATAGATAGGTATATATATACTCTGTTCTCTCATTATCATTCCCATTATCAAGTTAAATTCAGTTATAAATACCCACATCCATTCAATTATACTTTATTGAGAAACTAGTCCCATTATCCCCAGTCGGAGTTTCTATTCCAAACAGAAATGCAACACTTTTCAAGTTCCTGACCGAGTGGTTATCCCCCGATGTTGTTGTAGTGATTTTTGAGGCATCAACACCTTCTCACAACCCTTCCCTCCAGCTGGCCCCAGTGGCCAGCTCCGTGTCTCATCCTGCCCCCTTGACCTTGCATTGCAGCTCTCCCAAGCTAGGTAAGCCCTGATATGCGTCGTTACCCTCTTACCCAATGCACCCCCATTCCAATTTCACCGAGGGTGGATTCTACCAGTTGCTACTACAACCATATTGAATTCGTTGGATCCCGAACTCGCTAACTCCCGCCTGAAGCTGCTCTCTTCTATCGCGGATATCCTTCACTACTACAAGTACTCCCCCAACACCCAATCATTGATAACTGATTCCAAATTCCTGCAATGTTCCTCAGAAGCAAGGCTACAAAGCAAATACATTCTCCACCTCGTGACAGAAACCAAGCAAAGAGTAATATCACTAACCAACAATACAATGAGTATTTTTGAGTCCTCTCCTTGACCCTTAGAGGAGAATTATGGAGAGTTGTCATTACAAGAACCACCAAGCCACCAACTCTATTGTGAGCACCCAGGTCTCAAATCGCCTGCCCAGTGGACTAGAATTCAACTAACATCCCCAAAATTCCATCACCTTTGCTGAATACACCTTCAAGTCTGCATATTTGAGTGTGCATGCATAGGAGGAGAACTTGTGCACGCACCACTACTATGTCCCCTCGATACCTAACACCCATAACCAAACAATATGAAATGAAAATCAAACTCCACTATTTGTTTAAAAGAACATGGTTTCCTTATCGATTCTTCCTGGCACCCGCCATTTGTGCCTCCCTACCCTTGTACCTTCAGTACATGTCCAGACCATTACTTCCAATAGGTGGTTCATGTGCCTATTCGTACCTGCAATCAATTCCCTCGTATGGTCTTTTATCATGCAACCCCATCGGAAAACCATACATCCATTTATATATGTATATATATCTTATTGTAATATTGTAAAGAAAAATATATTGAAAAATATTTCTAGTTTTCCTTGTGGGGGTTGGAAAAATCTTAGTGTTAATGTGTGTGTTTGCCAATGCATCTTTTTTGTTTTATTAAGAATCTATTCACAACAATTAAATGTACATGGTTAAAACCCATACAAATTAATTTGGTTAGCCACAATTTACTTGTTGGCTAATTCAAATTATTGTTTTAATTGTTTGAAAATAAAGAGGAGAAAGAAGTGGTGGATATGAGTTTAAATTTGATTTTCTAGAAGATTTGAAGATCTCCATTAAATATAATATGAATCCAAGAAGTCAAACACCATTAAATGTTATTTGGGATGAATTTTGGGCATGATATTATAATCAACACCTTCAATTTTGAATTTGACATTCAAGGCATCCTAAAATTGATGTGAATTAGCAAGGATCATGGAAACTAATTGCTATGCTAGAAATTGGTTACAACATTTGTGCAATCATTAAATCCCCAAGTGCGTTTGATTAGATATTTGTTATTTCTCGTTTTAAGAAAATTCATGTATAAGAGAGAGGGTCTTCTCCATTATTTGAGCATAGGAATCTTACAGCAACAATCCAAGCTATGATGGAATAAATTATATTTAATGATTTCTCATTCTAATTTGGATTGTAGTTCTATATTATTTATGTTGTAGATTAGTGATGCATTAATTTATATTTTAGATTGATTTATTTAATTAATTTATGTTTAGATTAGTTAATTTAATTTATTTATGTCATAGATTAGTATTAGGACTCTGTTTTATGACAACATGGGACTATTACTGGAGAACGGTGTATTTTTTTTTTTTTTTCTATTTATTTATTTTCATAAGTGTGTTTAAATAAGTTCTTTAATTCCAAAAGTGTTCTCAAATTCATTGATTAGTTTTCTTTTATCAAATCATTAATTCATGGACAAAGAAACTGCAAGCCATGCAAAGAGATAACTTGGTGACAACGAGGTCCTAATGACATGATTAGTGTTGAAGTACATAAGCATCACCAAGAGTGTTTGAACTAGCTTTGTATTTTTTTTTCAATGCCATTTCAATTTGTAGAGTAATGATGTTGTTTTCATTTCTTAGGAGGATATTAGATAAACTGGTATAAGATAAGAATTGTAGCTTGCACATACGATGCATGACATCTCACAAGTGTTTGGATGCTTGGATGACAATTAATGTATGAAATATTTAATTACTAAGGTAATTAATTATCCCAACAATCATGATTTTCACATCTTTTCTATAGCTATCAAAAATCAAGATAGTGAAATGTTCATGCACATGATTCAATAGTAATGGCATGGTAGTGACATTAACATATTATAATTTCAATTGCGATATTTTCCACCAATTTTGGTGGCACAAATCAATGTGCAAGCTAGTGAACCGCACTGAAGTGTGTGATAGTTGTTGGACGTGAAAAATCAACTTATATTAATAAATGAAATATCATAATATTGTAGAACATAAAGTGGATAGAATGTGGTAGTTATCTCTAAAGGGAGACATATGACGAATACACACATTCACAAAATCTATTACAAGAGGTCTAAATAATGACCTTTTAACATAAATAAATAACCCTACATATTCAAAACGCTAACCCTTAAAGATGAAGCTCCAAAAGGTTTACATGCCTTGAGGCGGTTAGTTGTTACATCAACTTCCTGGGTGTGCAATATGTTTGGGGCACACAATAGCTCATTACAAAGAAAAATATGAGAAATACAACTTTCAAGTAGGTCCAGGGCATGCTATGACAACCCCTTGCCCTCCAAATTTCCAAAAGGCATCATTTAAGGCCCCAAAACAACCTCAAAAGTTTGGGACCAAAAAGATCATAGAAAAACAACCAAGATATTGAGAACCATTTAGGGGTTGGAAGATGCAGATATCCATTGATATCCACCTAGATTAGTCCTCCTCTGTTAGGAATAAATGATCTCCATTATTTCAATTTCCCTCATTATATCGGGAAAATTCTACTAAATTTGGCTTCTAGGGAGTGTCAGTATAAACGAGAGAGAAATTAAAAAATAATAACACATGAACACCATTTTTACCTGGGAACCCTTGTAAGAAAACCAACTATGAATTAATAGATCTACTATTCCTCATGCATTAAAAACATCCATGCTTGCAGCCAAGCTGACCAACATCTTGGCCCACTTAAGTGATCCCTCCACTCAATTTAAGAACATTATAATGTATAATCCCCAATCCTTTTAAAGGCGTCATCACTTGTAATCCATGGGATCTAATACCACAGGGCACCAAAACCATGTGCTTGAAACCACCATTGTGGACCTAACAACTTTTGACTCTTTCACTAAGTCAAGCTTACCCTAACATTCCCCCCCTTTAAACTTGATTGGGGAAATCCACATGCTATCCTCAACTGTCACATAGGTCTACTCCAAGACTTTATCACAATGGGTACTCATGCCTAACCAAGTCTTACGCCCATATACATGTTATTTACAAATTTTATCTCCAAATTAATTTTTTTCTTTATTTTTTATTGTTGTTCGACACTTATGCTTCCATTCTCTCATGTCTACACACTTTCTCACACTAGGTGCTCTACTCACTAGATCTTACTTTTGTGGCTACATCTCACCCTGATGGACCTTTATTTTCTCTCAGGCAATCTTCACATATGTGGGTCAAATCCTAACCGAGCTTCTGCATGTTAGATTTAGCCTTAAAATACAATGTTTTGGTGTTTGCAACCATCACCTCCTTCTATAGGCCATGAATCATTGGATTTGACTCCAATTTTTAATAAAAACAAAAGAGAGAAATAAACTAATAATAACATATACACAATCAACACATGAACACCATATTTTACCCTAAAAATGCTTCTGTGAAAACTAGTTGTGAATAATAGATCTACTATTCCTCATGGCTTAAAAGTATCCAATCCAACCAATATCTTGGCACGCCCAAGTGAGCCCTTTGCTTAACTCAAACACATTATAATGGAGAATCGCCAAACTTTTTAAAGACTTCATCACATGTAATCTATGGGCTTTAATTCCACGGACCAACGAAATCATGTGCCCAAAACCACCATTATGGACGTAATAATTTTTAATCTTTCACTGAGACAAGTTCTTCCCTAACAATAATCCACTTTCCTTAATAAATAAGTTGCCTTGCTTTAAATTTTTTAATCTAATTTAGGATTAGAATTTAATTAAAAAATTCTGATTTTTAGCCCAAGCAACAAAAATTCCAGAATTCTGGCAATTATAATTCATCAACTTTGGGAGCTCATAAATGGACCTTTACTTGTCGAAATGAGGCCCAAGATGGCTCATTGGATAGATAAAATCATGGAGATTATTCCTTAAGAGGTTTCATTTCCAAATTTGATCATTTATTGGCTCTAAAATTTAGCAGAATATCAAGCTTCAAATTTTTAAACAAAACTAATTTTCTGATTTTTATTTTCTACATTTTAATTTTCCCACAACTTCTTCTGAGTGTATATCCATTCGTCAATGATATCCTTGGCCAATTAGATCATCAAAGGAATCAATAGAAAACTTAGATTTCCTTTTAAATTATTTATTTAATTAAGTTTTGATTAGATTTGTTTTAATTTCAGATTTGGCATTTTTAACTTTGTTTTGATTTAATTTTTTGTAGGAAAACAATTGAAGGGATGAGGAGAAAAATATCTCAGTCAATGAGAATGCTCCAAAAATTGAAGAATGGAATTTTGAGCAAATAAAAATTTGATTGAGCATATTTTTTCTTCAACAAACTTTCTTGTTAATAATTCTTTTGCAAATATTATAAATAGCAGATTGCAAAATGTAATAAGGGCTTCTCTCCTCTGCAATTCAAAAATTCTAAAAGCACTTATGTAATAGGAATTTAGAGTTTTAGGTGAGAGGAGAGGAATCTCAGATCTTGGGATTATTGAGGTTTTTCTTTTACATTCTGAGTTATGTATAATGAACAGAGTTTGCACTATTGTAGATCTGGTTTTGAAAGCAGAAATTCAGGCATTGTAAAGCACTGTTAGAGACCGGATTTGGATAAATGGACTCAATAAATTGGTATTTATAATAATATTATTTTAAATGTTGGTTTCCTTTTATGATAATAGGAATGTGTCAATTTACTTCCATATCTGTGCACTTTTGTCGATACGGGTAATTTTCCTCAATTTTATGTTATTATTTATCTCTACTCTTATGGGATGATTTATGATTTTTGAGTAACTATTTACTCACAAATATGTCTTATAAAACTGATTTATTGAATAGTGATATGTTGTGGACTTTTTCCGCATATTATTGTTTAATTATTTAAGTTACTGATTAAATGATCAATATCATTTTGTGAAATTCTTCATGAATGTTGTTGATTAATTATTTCAGTTAAGAGATCTCTAGATAGGATGTGTTTGGTATTCATAATGTTAGTTAATTGAAATAATTCATTAGCTTGATATTCATTATAAGCCAAACATATTTAAATCCCAATTATTTAAAATATTTTTCTCTCGGTTGGGATAGATCTATATCTGCCTAGTTGAGGTAGGATTAAGATAGTTCTTTTTGCTTGTATCTTAGAATAATTTTGCATATAAAATTAAATTCTACATCCCTAAAAAGTCCTCTTCCCAAAGAGGAAAAACTTTAATTGTGGCTTGTCTAAGCCCAAATTAGCTTAAAGATCACTTTTTTGTCTGATCAACAAGAGAAATGATCTAATGTCTCTTTCCCATTGGTAGACAAAAGTTATATTTTAAGCCATTGGAGATTGAGAAAAGGTAATTGGACCTAGTTAAACCAGTCGGAGCCACCATTCCAAATGGAAAAGGAACTACTTTAAGGTCTGGATCGGGTGTTCATCCCCCATGTTGTTGTGGTGAGTTTCGATGCACCAACATTTTGGTGCTAGAAGGAGGGCTTGGGATTTGTTTTCCTTTGGAGTCTTTGTATTCTAACATTTTATTTTTATTACAATGGCTCCTCTAAAACTTCCAATTTGGAGTTGTATTTCTGGACGTACATCTTCCAATAATCCACCAGAAAAAATAAGACTCTTGTCTCAGGTAAAGTTTAATGGTAAGAGGAATACTTCTGCATTTAATCATGTCTTTCAATTTATTCAAAATTTTTCAAATTCTATTTTTCAAGAAATTGATGAAGATATTTTATGAAAGATTTTTACTCTTACATTCTTGGCAAAAGCCAGAAGCTGGTGTTAATCATTTCCAGTTGCCTCAATCCACACTTGGGAACAATTTATTACAATTTTCCTTCGTAAATTTAATGGATATATCTACGGATAGTTATGTGACGATTTTGAAGATCTACGAAGGTTTGAAGGTGAGTCTTTAATGGATTTTACTATCAGGTTTTGTTTAAATTGTTTAAAATTTAAAATTGAAGATAAACCTTCGAAAAAAGAATTATTAGATTGGTTTGAACATATTTTCTCTCTTCCTTCCATTCATAATCCATGTGAAATTATTTCAAACTTTGATCAATCTCCTTCTAATTTCATTGACATAAGTGAGAATTTCAATATGGAGGTACAAACAAATGATGATGAAGTGGCCTCTATTTTGTATAATTAATTCCTTCAATTACTGCATATTCCTACAGTATTGACAAAGATCAAGGTTCACCTTCACATGTCAATGAATCTCAATCACAAAGCTTGGAAAATTTCACTAATCAACTGCAAGAAGATACTAGCAAAACTCTTGAAGAAGATACCGCTTTGAAATCTGAAAATCAATGTGAATTAGAATCAGAACACAGAGCATAATTTGGCAAGTACAAGCAACGATTAAAGTTTCCAATAATGTGCAATCTACTGTACAAATTTATGAATTTTTTTACGATGAGAAAATACCAAATTCAGGACAACAAAGTGACATCCTTTAAGAAAGCACAATTAGCCAAGTAAATGATCTTAAATCTGAAATTGACAATGAACAAGATACACAAGAGTTCTCAAATAGAGAAATTTTCAAATGTATTGTTTCAGATTCATATTTTTTCCCTTTATCTTGATAATTTTTCTAATAGCAATTTATCCTCTCTTCATGTTAAAAATATTTCAGAAAATAGATAGGCTGATATAAATGAATTTCCGATTAGTTTTTATTAGGATAGAGAATTAATTAATGATAATTCTTCTGGAATTAGTGAATATGTGATCAATATTCCTTCTTGTTTTGATACATTAGGTGAGATTGAAGGGAACTCTAATGAATATCATGAGGTCATTTATGATAGCTACTTTGACATTGAGAATATTGATTTGTCTTCTTTACAATTGAGTCCTCATAATCAAAATCTAATCACATGTGAAAATGAAGAACAATCTGGTTCAGAAATTATTTCAAAGAGTTTTCATTTTCAAAAAACTAATCATACTCATGATTTCAACATTCAAGAAAAAATTCCAATCTATGATTTATATGATGATCAAGCTCACATTCCCATTCAGATTCATAGCCTTCTCTCTAATTCACAAGTGGGTATCAACAATCATTCTAATTGTATTATTATGCCCAATTCTTGTGAAGAGGAAATTGCTTTAAGTTAGTCCCAATTGTGCTGTAACAATAATTGTAACATTAGTGTAAACTATGATTCAATTTTGTTATTATTCCATCATTTATTCTTAACTTCAGATTTTTTTTTTCTGTTTTTAGTGTTAGATTTTTAGATACTTTGTAATGTCCCTTTTTCAGGAACTTGCTGCTCCATCGGGAACATCTTAGATGTTCCATTTTTCCTTCTTTAGTGAGACATTGCAACTCCATTTCAAAGATTGAATTATCGAGAATTTACAGGATATGAATTCTTCTAAAGAAGGGATAAATCCTGAGGCTAGCTGGCCCTTCTCAGACTCTGCCTATGGATATGCAATATTCCACCTTGGGAATTTATGCTACAGGGTCCTTGAGGACGCTGTATAAGGAAGCTGCTACATAAATAAGGCTAACCAACGCTGGGATGCCCTAGAAAAATTCTAATATAACTTCCCTGCAGAAAATGAGCTTAAAGAAATGATTCTAGATGGGTTATATAGATCTCCCCAGACTAGATCTCTAATACAATGCTCAAAGAAAGAGCTTACAACAATATGCAAAACATAAGTCTGGAACTCTGCAAATATGAATATACCATAAGAGGGTAAATATCACAGCCCTTATTAAATTAATATATCAGCATGAATATACAGGAATATCATGAGGAATAAGACCCTCAAGTATTATAACCAATCCTCCAATGAATATACAATATAATGTTGGAGTAGCTGCAGCTACACAGAATGCCGGAAGAACATAACTGCGCAGTATCTATGGGAGATGCAACTGCTGGATGTATAAAAATGAAATATAGCGGAAGGAATAAAAATAAAATGGCCCAAGAAAGGAAAATGGGCTCAATATGGGATTTCTAGCCAATCTCGGGGAGATTGCTAGAAATGCTGGACAAAATACAAAAGTGACAAACTAGTTGTCACTGCAATTGAAACCAAATGAATATGAAGCTGTGGCTGATCTGAAATGCTGATTCCCTCCTCTAATAATGCCCTCAAAGGAAAAGGGGATGATCCCCTTCCACTCAAAAGCACTCCTCTTGATGAGCACGAGAATCTCCCTCAACACTGCCCTCATAGAATAACACAATTTCTCCAAGTGACTGCGCAGTGGGAGATGGTGAATGAGTGGCCTGATGCCACAGATCTGAAATGAAGTCCCAAAGCTCTCTCTACATCTCCCCCAAAGAAGAAATCCATCCTCCTATGGAAATGCAAGTAGGGAAGAACTCTATGAGTTCCTTTATTGCTACCCTAGCTACACAGCACCAACCTGCTACAGGAAAATGCTGGAACTGAAGGAGTAAGCTTGGCCAAATGCCAGAATGAGGAAATATAGCTCAAATCCTCTCCTCCCATGAGGAAGAGGTGGGGGATCCCCATTGGGAACACCCCCAGTGCTCAAGAGCACTGCAATCCTGCTAAACAGCCCAGATGTGCAAGTCCTTGACCTCACTACAAAATTTCTGAATCAAAGAATGAATCAAAATGAGCTGCTCCTTCGTTCTTATAAAGAAAATGAACTCTCTTTCACCATAGGACCCACAATTAGGGTTTACATTCAATTTTGAATGCTTTCCCTCCAAAAACTACGTTGTCCTCTCAAGCAAGCCAACCCTCCAAGGCAATGTTGTTGACTTGGTCAAAGATGGCCAACTCAAGGTGATCCTCATCATGTTCACACCATTAGGTGTTTATTTTAGCTTCTTCATTATTCCTCATTTCACACAAGGAGTGATATTTTCCATTAAAAGGGGTTAAGGGGTCTCCTTACCCATTTTATTAAGCAAAAATAAAATATGCCACTATAATGTTCCATTTTAGCTTGAGGCTAAAATTGGGAACATTACAATCCTCCCCTCCCACATGTTTCTTGTCCTCAAGCAACTGCATAGAGAGAAAATTTTTTTCTCCCCCTTCTTCTCTTATGGCCTCCTCATCAACAATCTCCACCGCTACTCAAGATATGATGCAATATAAACTATCCTCCAATGCCCCCTCCAAGTATGCAAATCGGAAAGGTGTACACCCTGAAAGATAGAAGGTGTAGGTGGAAATCCTCCCGCTGAACCATGGCATCCTCAAGGTAGGAGTGATGACATGCATGGAAAAATATAATCCCACTAATGATCTCCTCATCCATGCTATCATCCAAATGAAATCCTTTCCCCTGATTCTGCAATGTAATGGGGCTGAATGGAGAGTTTTTCTACTTCATCCCAATAAGCTCTTCTCTCCCTCTGTAGAACATATGGGGCTGCCTTTATCCTTTGGATAAAATGGTATGGCCTCCAAGAGTGGCCCAAGCTACCCCATCAAAATATCCAGCCATGAAATGCCTCTGCAAATTCTCCAAGTGGTTTTCCCCACAAGAAGAGAAAAGTGATAGTATGGAAATCATGGTTTTCCCATGGTATCTCCTGCAAAATAGAATTTGTGTAATGGGGAGAATAGTGCTCCAAATGGGCTTTCCCAATCAGATAAGTCACTCTCCACATAATTCTCCCTGTGAAAAATAAGCACCAGCAATACAAGGTAGCATAATACAATGAAAACAAGCTGCCATAAGACAACTAGAGAGTGGGTCACTGCTCCTTTCATGGGACTAACGCAGTGAGCCTCTTTCCTTCATCAAGGATATACATAACAAGTGCTTTTCCCAGCCACTTTTTGCTGCCACACACATCTCAAAATATAGGAACATGGAAATATAAATTGGTGCCAATGGTGCATACCAATGAGTTTGTGGCTTCCTCCACAAACCACCATAAGAATAATCCATTCTTCTGCTACAAAAGGACACAAATACATCCTTGTACCTCATGAAATAAGGGATCAACTCTTCTTGACTCATCATGTTGCTCATACAAGGAAGGAAATTACAACACAAGATGTGAGATTATACCTTCTCCAATTTGTACTTGAACTCTTGAGCTTGAAATGACTCAACTGAAGTTTTCTCTTTACCCTCAATGAGTAGGTAAGTGGCTGTGAGGTTCTCCCCACCAAAATCAAGTGGGCTATGCATCTCCCAATGCTGATAGGTGCCATGATGAATTCCCTCCAAATTAACTCCTCTAGCCAATCAAAGTATGCATCCAAGTGCATAGCTAGGAAGTCCCTATGTGCTACATGCAAAAGTTTCTCCTTGAGACTAGAAACTCTAGCCAAGAAGAGTCTGCCATGATGATAGATGCCCATATCATCCACTAAGTGTCCTCCATCTCCATCAAGGCCATCCAAGAATCATGCATGCACCAAGATCCTGGGACCTCTCAACCAAAAGCTGAGTCCTCCAACATGGATCAATCCTCCACATAGACAATGCGGGTAATCTGCAATTAAGTGCTCCCATCACGCTGCTGCCTGCTACCTTGACATCCCCTCATGCCAAATTCATCCTCCAAGGTTGCTTCCATGCCATCTTGCAGCTTCTCATGCTCAAATAGAAATAAGGATTCTGAAAATGAGCCTCCCATGAGAGACTATCACCTCCAAAGAATCTCCTGATCCTGGGAAATGTAAGCATGAGTGGCCTCCCTCTACTCCAAAGAATGAAAAGAGTCCTTCCTCAAAGGAAGTAACCTATCTTTCACCAAATCCATGGAGCATCCATCCTGCATCATGAAGATGCTATCCTCCATCCATGCAACAAATCTATCTATGCAGTCAAACTGATGAGAATGGGTGGTATTGAAAATGAGAGTGTACCCCTCCTCCTTGTGCTCATTCCCCCAAATTCACTGCGCTGTGTTGGACTCCTCAAATGTCTCCACCCCTCCGGAATCCAATGAGTGGTGAACAAAAAAAAAACATGATGCCTCTCATCATCACTAGATCATGTGGCCTCCCAAGTGGAAAACCACCAAAAAGTGAGACACCAAGATCTGAAAATAGACTGCATGTATGAGTGGACTGATTTGTCCCTCTCTCCTCTACGTAGTGCAGTCTCTTTTCTTTGTGCAATTTTGTTTTGAAATAGATAAGGGAGAATGCTCTTCATCCCTCCATGCCGATCCTTCTGCTCTTCTTTCTCCATCTCACAATCCCAAACCAATGCTACATATGACTCCGGAATTGTGTCTTGGTACCCACATGAAAAATATTTGGAATTCCTTGCAAAGACACAAGGACTCTAATGGAAGCAATGGCTTCCCTTTCACCTCCATGTGGTGATGGATCTCCTCATAATGTAACAACGCTGTTGGTTCTCTCTAGTGTATGCAAAGTGTTTGTGTTTATGACACAATGAGTTTCACCAATTTTTTCCATCAAACCCTTAGTGAATGTATCGCAAGTTTTTGCATTTGCATGTCAATGAAAAATGAAATCCTCAAACCAACAATCATGAGCCATACCTTGAGTTGCAGTGTTGCTCCTCCTAAGGCCTCATTTCTTCCTCTACTCCCTTGCAATGTAAGTGAACAAAGGAATGTGCTGTGGATATGCATGTGAGGCTGAATGACCACACCCTTCATGAAAATAACTAGGATTTGTTTCATCCACAAACCCTTCTCAGAAAATTTCTCGAAATTTCCCTTTCATCAAGATATTCAATAATCTCCTTAATGGTCTCGAAAAGAAGAAGGGAAACCTCCTCTTCCTTCATTCCTCTTTACTTGTCTCCTTTGAAAATCTCCTCTCCTTGGAGAGAAGCTCCTCTTCTGATAAAAATGTATCTTTGGTACAGGCTGAGCCAAGATCATGCTCTGATACCACTATAATGTCCCTTTTTCAGGAACTTGTTGCTCCATCGGGAACATCTTAGATGTTCCATTTTTCCTTCTTCAGTGAGACACTGCAAGTACATTTTAGAGATTGAATGATGGGGAATTTACAGGATATGAATCCTTCTAAATAAGGGAGAAATCCTAAGGCTACCTGGCCCTTCTCAGACTCTACCTATGGATATGCAATATTCCACCTAGGGAATTTCTGCTACAGGGTCCTTGAGGACGCTGTATAAGGAAGCTGTTGCATAAATAAGGCTAACCAAAACTGGGATGCCCTAGAAAAATTATAATATAATTTACCTACAAAAAATGAGTTTAAAGAAATGATTCTATATGGGTTATACAGATCTCCCCAAACTAGATCTCTAATACAATGCTCAAAGAAAGAGCTTACAACAATATGCAAAACATAAGTCTGGAACTCTGCAAATTTGAATATACCATAAGAGGGTAAATACCACAGCCATAATTACGTTAAATATCAGCATGAATATACAGGAATCTCATGAGGAATAAGACCCTCAAGCATTAGAACCAATCCTCCAATGAATATACAATATAATGCCGGAGTAGCTGCAGCTACATAGAATGCCAGAAGAACATAACTGCACAGTATCTATGGGAGATGCAGCTGCTGAATGTATACAAATGAAATGTAGCTGAAGGAATACAAAGAAAATGGCCCAAGAAAGGAAAATGGGCTCAATATGGGATTTTTAGCCAATCTCGGGGAGATTGCTAGAAATGTCGGACAAAATACAAAAGTGACAAACTAGTTGTCACTGCAACTAAAACCAAATTAATATGAGGCTATGGCTGATATGAAATGCTGATGCCCTCCTCTGATAATTCCCTCAAAGGAAAAGGGGCTGATCCCCTTCCACTCAAAAGCACTCCTCATGATGAGCACAAGAATCTCCCTCAACACTGCCCTCATAGAATAACACAGTTTCTCCAAGTGACTGCGCAGTGGGAGATGGTGAATGAGTGGCCTGATGCCAAAGATATGAAATGAAGTCCCAGAGCTCTCTCTACAGCTCCTCCAAAGAAGAAATCCATCCTCCTCTAGAAATGCAAGTAGGGAAGAACTCTATGAGTTCCTCTGCTGCTACCCCAGCTACACAGCACCAACCCGCTACAGGAAAACGCTGCAACTGAAGAAGTAAACTTGGCCAAATGCAGGAATGAGGAAATAAAGCTCAAATCCTCTCCTCCCATGAGGAAGAGGTGGGGGATCCCCACCGGGAACACCCCCTGTGCTCAAGACCACTGCAATCCTGTTAAACAACCCAAATGTGCAAGTCCTTGACCTCACTACGAAATTTCTGAATCAAAGAATGAATCAAAATGAGTCGCTTCTTCGTTCTTATAAAGAAAATGAACTCTCTTTCACCATAGGACCCACAATTAGGGTTTGCATTTAATTTTGAATACTTTCCCTCGAAAAACTGCGTTGTCTCAACGCTTTTGACTTGATCAAAGATGGCCAACTCAAGGTGATCCTCATCATGTTCACACCATTAGGTGTTTATTTTAGCTACTTCATTATTCCTCCTTTCACACAAGGAGTGTTATTTTCCATTAAAAGGGGTTAAGGGGTCTCCTTACCCATTTTATTAAGCAAAAATAAAATATGCCACTATAATGTTCCATTTTAGCTTGAGGCTAAAATTGGGAACATTACATACTTTATGCTGGAATATTGAGCAGCTCAATATTGAACACTCAATTGATGCATTACCTCAAGGGAAAAATGAAGATTAAAATTATAATTGTGAACATAAAAAATGATTAAACTGCCAATTTCGGTTGATGTTCATTCCTTATCAATTACTTCTTACTTCTCAAAAGCAGTGCCAACAAGAGAGTGTATTTTTACAATATGACCAGCAATCTAATTCAACTAATAATATTTCGTTGGATCTATCGCACTTCCATCCGTTTTTCATTGACTCATTTGAAAAACATTCGGAAAGTTTTCCTTCACGGAAGATCGTTAATAATTTAATATTAGAACATAACACTAATAAAATTTTACAGGCCATTGAATCTAAAATTTCTTATCCACAATTTGGCCATATATCTTCTCTTTTGAATCCATTTCAATCATTAATAGAAATTCATCCAGAATTCTATGATCCAATTGAAATTCAGCTGGAAAGTATATTCCAAAAGTAGGTAATTATAAATAAGCTAGTCTTCATAATTAGATTAACAATTTATGTATATACTAGATTCAAATTTATTTTTATTCATGTAACTATAGTTTTGTTACTAATGTTTTACATACACATACATGCATGAATTAAAATTCTTAGATGGTTACATTGGAAGTATGACTATACCTAAGTCCTGTTTCCCTCATTAAGTTAGAAATAAGAATAGAATACTTTTCTTTTCTGTTTGAATTTATTTCATTATTTCTATTTTTCAATAAAGCAAGTAACGAATCTGATTTATTCTGGGCACCCCATTTCAATTGTGGAAAAACAACTAGAGAATTTTAGAAGCCCTTGAATTTTCAGATCATACATATTTGTCAAGCCTTCAAGTGTCTTGCTTTTCAAAAGTCATCACATTGATCATACATGAAGAAATTCCAAGGATTCACTAAAAATTAACAATTTTTGATTCACAAGAAATTTTGAAGAACTCATTTTTACCACTCTTGTCTTCCGATGTAACTTTGGAAATGATGCAATTCAAAAAACTCATTACTTAGTATTTTAGTTCAAATAAGTAGGTGATGTTGAACATATGCAAATTTTGAAGAACTTGAAGCTTCATGAGGTAAAAGTTATAGTCAATTTCTTCCAGGTACGTGTTTACATGTTCACCACCATCTATTCTTTATTTTCCTTTTCAAAAGGCATTTCTTACTTCTATTTTTTGTGTGTGTGTAGGTCTTCATTAAATTGATTATGTAGACCCGAGATAAGCAAGCAACCAGCCCTTGTTTTCAAATCTGCAACATGTTCAGGGAAGTATTTATGATTTCGTCTAAAATTTGAGGGTTATTTCATTTTACTTCTATTCATTGAAATCTTGATAAGTCTTAATAAATTCTCGAAAGAATCATATCAGATCATTATATTTCATAAATTTCTTCTTAAGAAAATTATGTTAAAATTACTTTCGATTATATATTCCGATAGTTAATTAAATTATTCAAGGGTTATTTATTTAAAAAGAAAAGTTAAATTAATCACTCTCTTTTTTGAATTTAATACTTTAAAGAAATCGTCGGCCTCACATATATATCGCAATTTGCAAATTGGAGGTTTTAAAATGAGCATACTACCAAATATCTCTGATCCCTTAATATGCGCATTCCTTCCGATCTCCGATGAACCTTTCCTTCCGATATCGCACCATCTGTATCACAATGTTTAATCGGAAGCCGCTCTTACCATTGCCCGATAATAAACCTCTGATGCAAGTCCTCTGATATTTCTTCTAGCTCATTCTCCGATAAACGACTTCGCTAAAATTTGCGATGTCAACACAACCTCGAATTCGATTCGACATTTAAACTCAGTTTCGAAAGATATCGTGTCCATTTGATAGATCACAAGTTTGGTAGGGGCATATGTTTAAAAGTTTCGATGTCCCGGATCTGATATGAAATTAAAATTTTATTATAAAACTATCTAGTCTGTGCTTCATCGCACATCAGGATATCAATATTGTTACATCTCGTGCTGAAATTTGTCGATCGCTAATCTCTTATAAAGTCCAAAACCGGTCCCATCAATGAGCCAAGTCATTTATCGCATTTTCACTATCGTAAGAATAATATTAGTGTTTCCTTTTTATTGAACAACTTCAATATTCCGATAGGACTATTCTCTGATATCACATCCGATCCATCACAGTTTCCCATTGCACATGATTATATCACAAATTTTCCATCCCAACAATTATATCACATAGCAAAATTCAAATGAAGGTTTGTCTTAAGATCTTCCGATACGATAGATGCCGATATACGACTCTTCACCATTGTATTTTAATTATTATTAAAATTCAATCACATATTGGCAAAGGTGGAAGTCACAACGTTTCAGTTATGCATGGCAAAGAATCTCGCGATGCGAAAAATTCGGCAAGGTAATGAATGAAGGAATCAAAGAGAACATTCATCGCTGCAATTTATAAAGAGCATATCTTCATCCTCATTTCTGATGGATTCAATTTATTTCTGATTCCTTGAACACGGAACATTGCTTTCTTTTAGTTTATTTCTTGTTTTATTTTAAGATTCAATAAATAATGATTTTTTGGTAAATAAGATGTCAATAAATTCAACTTCTTCATTTTTCCAATTCTTATTAAAGGAAGAAGTTATCTTTTGTTGGAGAAAATAATACCTTTCAGGTAAGATTAAATGCAATTCCCTAATGGTAAGTTTTATGTGCCCACTTTCATTTATTTACTTTTTGTTTCATTTTTGTTTTTTTTGATCTCAAACTTTGTTTTTGTAGGTCTTCATGAATCTTTCACACTTCTACGAGATCAGTTTTGAAGTTCATTTTCCTTTGCTCTTTGAGATTCTTAAGAGATGAAGTAATGAGCCTCATCGAATCAGCTAAATTGGGGAGTTTCTGGACCTATAGTCTATTTCTTTAAGCATTAATTTCATTGGAAAATGGTTAAGATGATTTTATGAAGGTTTTGTATCGAAGAAGAAAAATTTGCAACAGACAGAGATTTCTCATTCAGTGTATTATCTATCATCACTGCTATTCACCCTCTACATTTTGAGAACCTCATTTCATATAACTCTGTAATATACTTTTTTTTTTTTAAATCTCAACATAGGAGTGAACGTACATATGCTTATTTTATTTTATAATCCTTTGTTGGGAAATTTATATAAGTAGTCTTGTTGGAGTTTATCTTTTAAATTTTGTTTATATTTTAGTTTTACTTTCTTCATTTTTATTTTTTCATGTGTTAATTTCTTTTTTTACTTTAGTTTAGGAATTTTTCTTTTTTCTTTCAGTTTTGATTTGATTTTGGTGACTCCGCCATAACTTATGTGAAATGAATTTTTTCTTACCTTACAGTTGTTGACATACATGGGAAAGATTTTACTCTATCCATTTAAGTGAATTTCATCTATCATTAAAGGCACATCTTTATGGAATCATAAAACCATCTTGCTTTAATTATTTTTCATGGAGGAACACACATCCTTTCTGCGTGATCGAGTTTACTTTTTCAAGGAAAGAAATGATTTGAGTTTAATACAATGAATCCCTCCCACCCCTCCACATAAAAGCCTGTGATTGATAGTTGCAGGAAAAGAATTTGGAGTAAACATTATGAAAGTATTCTGTCCATTAAACATAAATCTCTATTATCATCCCACCTTTTTCACTCAAATACATCATAAACTAAAAGCTTGCAAATGCACTTATCAAAAGGGTGATTAAAAGAGGAAGCATGAGAAATACAAGTTAACCCATTGGGGGTATGGACGCTCGCTGGCAGTGGGATTAGGCTTGTATGGAATAAAAGACAACTTCGTCGGAGTACTGTTCAGGCTTACTGGAAGTGAAGCGATGTCAGAGACAATCATAAAATGGATATATGCTTTATAAAAAAATCCCATATCTACCTTTTTCTATTTTTCATATGAGGAAAGTTTAAAACAAATTTTTCCAAATTTGGATTCATCACTTTTACTCGAGTCTGTTTTAAGTACTTATCCTTACAAACTCATATTGCTTAATCTATTTATGTAGAACCTATGTAAATGTTTTACTGTTAGACGATTTCGTGATTTCCATTATTTTTAACTTTTGGGTAAATTAAAATTCGTTATATTTTATAAGAGATAATTGGTTCTTCTCCCGCATGTCTCCATTGTTGTGGTAGAACAAAACCGCCCCATTTTTTACTTATGTACTTCAAATAATGGGGACCCTTTCTACAAAAGTTTTGGCTACAATACCTTTTAGGACTTTCATTAAGTTAATTATCTCACGTTTTTGTCATTTTAATTTTATCTTCCTCGGAATTTTGTTTTGATTGCTTTGTTGAATTCGATTTTTCACAAGCTTTCCTACGTTACTTGTTTCACTTCATTTGGTCAATCGATTTGTAAATGACACTCCTTTGAATTTTGATCATATTTGTGTCGCCTGGGTTAGAAAAAAGTATAAAGTATATAATATTTTTATTTTTTCAATTAAAGTAGTCTTCATTGTAAATCTTAACTTTTAGTTCATTTTTACTATCCCTTTCATTTTTCACTAACGATCCAACAAAATGACCCAGCTAAATTGCACAATAGACTAAAACACGTTTCAGGATCTTGATAATTTACTCCATCTTGTTATTTTAAAGCAAATTTCCAAACCCAAAACCCAAAATTGCAAAAAAATCTGAAATCCAATTTGTAGAATGGATAATCCCATGTGGCCCCACTTTACCTCCCGACTCATTTTCCTTGCCACACCCTTACATTTTCGCATCATAAAAAATAATAACTGTACATATTTAAAAAAAATTGTGAGAAATTTTTATATCAAAATGCAATGTGATACATCACACATCACATATTGCAATGTTTTTAAATCAAACAAATAAACAATCTCAAAAACTTGCGATGCGATAAGCGATTTGTTGTTTGGGTTTTTATACAACAAGTTAAAAGTTTAATATAAAATTTGTTAACTCCTTATAACTCCCGTACGTCCACCTCAACCTCCTTATCACTCCTCCCTCTTCCTTATAACTCCTCACGTATCATGGTTTTAAAATATAATAAACATTATATTTTTATTATAATAATTATATTATAATTATAATATTATATTACAATTTTAATATAATATAATTATAATATTAATATAATATATTTATATTTTAAATAATTTATTTTTATTATTTAATTTCTATTTATAATAAATTCATGTTAATAACATAATTATAATTAGATTAACATTAATTAATTAAAAATTGTAATCTAATTTAGGATTAGAATTTAATTAAAAAATTTTAATTTTAGCTCAAGCAACAAAAATTCTAGAATACTAGCATTTTAATTCATCAACTCTCGAAGCTCATAAATGGACTTTTACTTGGTCGAATGAGGCCCAATATGACTTATTGGATAGATAAAATCATGGAGATTATTCCTGAAGAGGTTTCATTTCCAGATTTGATCATTTATTGGGTTTAAAATTTAGAAGAAGATCAAGCTCCAAATTTTTAAACAAAAGTAATTTTCTGAGTTTTATTTTCTGCATTTTAATTTGCCCACAACTTCTTCTGAGTGCAGATCCATTCATCAATGATATCCTTCGCAAATTATATCATCACAAGAATCAATAGAAAGCTTAGATTTCCTTTTAAATTATTTATTTAATTAAGTTTTGATTGGATTTGTTTTAATTCGAGATTGGGCATTTTTAATTTTGTTTTTGCATTTTAATTTTGTTTTGATTTAATTTTTGCAAGAAAACAATTGAAGAGATGAGGAGAACAAGATCTCAATCAATGAGAAAGCTTGAACAATTGAAGAATGAAATTTTGAGAAAAAAATTGATTGAGAAGATTTCTTCTTCAACAAACTTTCTTGTTAAGAATTTTTTTGCAAATATTATAAATAGAAGATTGCAAAATGTAATAAGGGCTTCTCTCCTCTGCAATCCAGGAATTATAAAAGCACATCTACAAAAGGAATTTAGAGTTGTAGGTGAGA
This sequence comes from Pinus albicaulis, assembly GCA_034641835.2. Lineage (NCBI taxonomy): Eukaryota > Viridiplantae > Streptophyta > Pinopsida > Pinales > Pinaceae > Pinus > Pinus albicaulis. The sequence goes on along the minus strand of CM076584.1, from coordinate 256,382,356 downwards.
CGAGATGAATCTCAGATCTGGGGATTATTGAGGTTTTTCTTTTACATTCTGAGTTATGTATAATGAACATAGTTTGCACTATTGTAGCTCTGGTTTTGAAAGAAGGAATTCAGGAATTGTAAAGGACTATTAGACCAGAGCTGGAGAAATTGACTTAATAAATTTGTATTTATAATACTATTATTTTAAATGCTGGTTTCATTTTATGATAACATGAATGTGTCAATTTACTTCCATATCTGTGCACTTTTGTCGATATGGGTAATTTGCCTCAATTTTATGTTATTATTTATCTCTACTCTTATGGGCTGCACTCTGATTTCTGAGTAACTATTTACTCAGAAATCTGTCTTATAAAACTGATTTATTGAATAGTGATATGTTCTGAACTTTTTCCACATATTATTGTTTAATTATTCAAGTTACTGATTAAATGATCAATATCATTTTGCAAACTTCTTCATGAGTGTTGTTGATTAATTATTTCAGTCAAGAGGTCTCTAGATAGGATGTGTTTGGTATTCATAATGTCGGTTAATTGAACTATTTCGTTAGCTTGATATTCATTATAAGTCAAACATATTTAAATACGAGCTATTTAAAATATTTTGCTCTTGGTTGGGATAGATCTATATTTGCCTAATTGAGATAGGATTAAGATAGTTCCTTTTGCTTGCATCTTAGAATAATTTTTCATATAGATTAAATTATACATCGCTAAAAAGTCCTCTCCCCAAAGAGGAAAAATTTTAATTGTGGCTTGACTAAGCCCAAATTAGCTTAAAGATCACTTTCTTTCCTGATCAGCAAGAGGATCTGATATCTCTTTCCCATTGGTAGACAAAATTTATATTTTAAGCCATTGGATATTGAGAAAATGTAACTGGACCTAGTTAAACCAGTCAGAGCCACCATTCCAAATGGAGAAGGAATTGCTCTAAGGTCCGGATCGGGTGCTCATCCCCCATGTTGTTGCAGTGAATTTCGAGGCATCAACACAGTGAAAAGGGTAGGAAATAAAATATTCCTAGAATAGAGGATTCCAAAAAGGAAATCCTATTTACTGATTAGGACATAAAGCTGAAGCGAGGAGAAAGAGAAATATTTAGAGAAAGAGATGTGGCTAACAATATTGTTGAAACTGTCAGCAATAATCTATTTGGTGCCAATCTAATCCATGAATGTCCACATGATTCCCTTCCTAATGTTAAATATTTGATGAAACGGTGGCAAGAAATGTCAAAGATAAAGGAAGAAAGCATCAGAAATCTAGTGAAACTTGACTGGGAGAAGTACTGGAAACATCTGGTGAAAGCACTCAGTCAATGGCTGATGTTGCGATGTATTATTGACACGTCCTTCCATATGCTGCCTACACTATCAGATGTGGTTTATATTGGACTGTTGCACATCAGGCCAACTCAGCCTCCTGAAATGCAGCCAATGTTGGATATTCATCAACTCAAGGAAAGGAGATAAAATTGCACTCTTGAGCTAGTCATACAACAAATTCTATTTCTGTCCAATTTTCACTTTTTTTAAGGAGAGTTGTTTAAACCTCCTTAGTACTTTTTGTATATGATATTTTTATATTTTTAGTGTTTACTATATAAAACCTTTCATGTCTACAAAGAAAGGGTCCTGGAGTTTTGTAAAGAAGGCTTTGGGAAGTTGCACTATTGTACTCTTGAAATCATCTTAATAGAAAGACTAGATCAAAGACTATTTCTTCCATGAGCAGAGTTAGGATATACATGGTACTTATATCTTTATATTGGTGTTCTTTTTTTATGTGATTGACAGCCATACTTCCAGCCATACTTCTTTTATATTGTTTTGTTATATGTACCTTTTTTAATACAATTGAGCATTAATTCACGATTGAAAATGCAAAGATTGTCAACTTTCAATATATATACAATACATGCAACTATTTGATGCGATATGATCTTAATAAATTAATTTGATTAACTATTTAATCAAATTAATTAAATTTAATTGTTTTTCACTTCTGTAAGTGTTTGATAATCTTCATTATCATACACTAAAGATGATCTTTCAAGATCGCATATAAATAAGAATAATTAATCCCAGGATATAGATAGGTATATATATACAATGTTAGCTCATTATCATTCCCATTATCAAGTTACATTTAGTTATAAATACCCACATCCATTCAATTATAATTTATTGGGAAACTAGTCCCATTATCCCTGGTCGGAGTTGCTATTCCAAACGGAAAAGGAATGCTTTTTAAATTCCCGATTGGGTGGCCAGCTCCACGTCTCGTCTTGCTCCTTTGACCTTGCATTGCAGCTCTCCCAAGCAAGGTAAGCCCTGATATGCGTCGTTACCCTCTTACCCACTACACCCCCATTCCAATTTCATCAAGAGTGGACTGTACTAGTTGCTACTACAACCATACTGAAGTTGTTGGATCCCGAACTCGCTAAATCCCGCCTGAAGCTGCTCTCTTCTATCGCGGATATCTTTCACTACTACAAGTACTCCCCCAACACCCAAGCATTGATAACCGATTAAAATTCCTACAATGTCCCTCAGAAGCAAGGCTACAAGGTAAATACATTCTCCACCTCGTGAAAGAAACCAAGAAAAGGGTAATATCACTAACCAACAATACAATGAGTCTTTTTGAGTCCTCTCCTTGACCCTCAAAGGAAAATTATAGAGATTTGTCGTTACAACAACTACCAAGCCACCAACTCTATTGTGAGCACTCGGGTCCCAAATCTCCTGCCCAATGGACTAGAATTTAACCGACACCCCCAAAATTCCATCACCTTTGCTGAATGCACCTTCAAATCTACATATTTGAGTGTGCATGCATAGGAGAAGAACTTGTGCACACACCACTACTATGTCCCCTCAATACCTAACACCCATAACCAAATAATATGAAATGAAAATCAAACTCCGCCATTCATTTAAAAATAACATGGTTTCCTTATCGATTCTTCTTGGCACACACCATTTTTGCCTCCCTGCCCTTGCACCTTCAACACATGTCCAGACCATTATTTCCACTAGGTGGGTCATGTGCCTATTCGTACCTGCAATAAATTCCCTCGTATGGTTGTTTATCATGTAACCCCATCGGGAAACCATCAATCAATTTATATATGTATATATATCTTATTGTAATATTGTAATGAAAAATATATTGAAAAATATTTCTAGTTTTCCTTGTGGGGGTTGGAAAAATCTTAGCGTTAATGTGTGTGTTTTCCAATGCATATTTTTTGTTTTATTAAGAATCTATTCGCAACAATTAAATGTACATGGTTAAAACCCATACAAATTAGTTTGGGTAGCCACAATTTATTTGTTGGCTAATTCAAATTATTGTTTTAATTGTTTGAAAATAAAGAGGAGAAACAAGTGGTGGATATGAGTTTAAAATTGATTTTCTACAAGATTTGAAGATCTCCATTATATATAATATGGATCCAAGAAGTCAAACACCATTAAATGTTATTTGGGATGAATTTTGAACATGATATTATAATCAACATCTTCAATTTTGAATTTGACATTCAAGGCATCCTAAAATTGATGTGAATTAGCAAGGATCATGGAAACTAATTATTATGCTAGAAATTGGTTACCATCTTTGTGGATTCATTAAATCCCCAAGTGGGTTTGATTAGATATTTGTTATTTCTCATTTTAAGAAAATTCATGTATAAGAGAGAGTGTCTTCTCCATTCTTTGAGCATAGGAATCTTAGAGCAACAATCCAAGCTATGATGAAATAAATTATATTTAATGATTTCTCATTCTAATTTGGATTGTAGTTCTATCTTATTTATGTTATAGTTTAGTGATGCATTAATTTATATTGTAGATTGATTTATTTAATTAGTTTATGTTTATATTAATTAATTTAATTAATTTATGTCATAGATTAGTATTAGGACTCTATTTTATGACAACATCGGACTATTACCGGAGAATGGAGTATTTTTATTTTATTTATTTATTTATTTTCATAAGCGTGTTTAAATAAGTTCTTTAATTCCAAAAGTGTTCTCAAATTCATAGATTAGTTTTCTTTTATCAAATCATTGATTCATGGACAAAGAAACTGCTTAAGCCATGCAAAGAGATAACTTGGTGACAACAAGGTCCTAATGAAATGATTAGTTTTCAAGTACATAAGCATCACCAAGAGTGTTTGAACTAGCTTTGTATTTTTTTTTCAATGCCATTTCAATTTGTAGAGTAATGATGTTATTTTCATTTCTTAGGAGGATATTAGATAAACTGGCATAAGATAAGAATTGTAGCTTGCACATACAATACATGACATCTCACAAGTGTATGGATGCTTGGCTGACAATTAATGTATGAAATCTTTAATTACTAAGGTAATTAATTATCCCAACAATCATGATTTGCACATCTTTTCTATAGCTATCAACAATCAAGATAGTGCAATATTCATGCACATGATTCAATAGTAATGGCATGGTAGTGACATTAACATATTATAATTTCAATTGCGATATTTTACACCAATTTTGGTGGCACAAATCAATGTGCAAACTAATGAAAATCCACATTGAAGCGTGTGATAGTTGTTGCACGTGAAAAATCAACTTATATTAATAAATGAAATATCATAATATTGTAGAACATAAAGTGGCTAGAATGTGGTATTTATCTATAAAGGGAGACATATGACGAATACACACATTCACAAAATCTATTACAAGAGGTCAAAATAATGACCTTTTAACATAAATAAATAACCCTAGAAGATGAAGCTCCAAAAGGTTTACGAGCCTTGAGGTGGTTAGTTGGTACATAAAATTCTTGGGTGTGCAATATGTTTGGGGCACACAATAGCTCGTTACAAAGAACAATATGAGAACTAGAACTTTCAAGTAGGTCCAGGGCATGCTATGACAACCCCTCGCCCCGCAAATTGCCAAAAGGCATAATTTAAGGCCCCAAAGCAACCTCAAAATTTTTGGACCAAAAAAATCATAGAAAAACCACCAAGAATATTGAGAACCATTTAGGGGTTGGAAGATGCAAATATCCATTGATATCCACCTAGATTAGTCCTCTTTCGTTAGGAATAAATGATCTTCATTATTTCAAGTTCCCTCATTATATGGGGGAAATTCTACTAAATTTGGCTTCTGGGGAGTGTTAGTATAAACGAGAGAGAAATAAAAAATATAATAACACATGAACAACATTTTTACCTAGGAACCCTTTTAGGAAAACCAACTATGAATTAATAGATCTACTAATCCTCATGCATTAAAAGCATCCATTCTTGCAGCCAAGCCGACCAACATCTTGGCCCACTTAAGAGATCCCTCCATTCAATTTAAGAACATTACAATGCATAATCCCCAATTCTTTTAAAGGAGTAATCACTTGTAATCCATGGGATCTAATACCACAGGGCACCAAAACCATGTGCTTGAAACCACTGTTGTGGACCTAACAACTTTTGACTCTTTCACTGAGTCAAGCTTACCCTAACATTCCCCCCTTTAAACTTGATTGGGTAAATCCACATGCTATCCTCACCTATCACATAGGTCTAATCCAAGACTTTATCACAATGGGTACTCATGCCTAACCAAGTCTTACACCCATATACATGTTATTTACAAATTTTATCTCCAACATAATTTTTTTCTTCATTTGTTATTGTTGTCCGACACTTATGCTTCCATTCTCTCATGTCTACACACTTGCTCAAACTGGGTGCTCTACTCACTAGATCTTACTTTTGTGGCTACATCTTACCCCGATGGACCTTTATTTTCTCTTAGGCAATCTTCACATATGTGGTTCAAATCCTAATCGAGCTTCTGCATGCTATATTTAGCCTTAAAAGACAATCTTTTGGCATTTGAAACCATCACATCCTTCTATAGGCCATGAATCATTGGCTTTGACTCCACTTTTTCATAAAAACAAGAGAGAAATAAACTAATAATAACATATATAGAATCAACACATGAACACCATATTTTACCCTAAAAATCCTTGTGTGAAAGCTAGTTATGAATAATAGATCTACTATTCCTCATGGCTTAAAAGTAGCCAATCCAACCAACATCTTGGCATGCCCAAGTGAGCCCTTTGCTTAACTTAGGCACATTATAATGGAGAATCCCCAAGCCTTTTAAGTCTTCATCACATGTAATCTATGGGTTCTAATTCCATGGACCAACGAAATCATGTGCCCAAAACTACCATTATGGACCTAATAATTTTTAATCTTTCACTGAGTCAAGTTCTTCCCTAACAATAAGCTGCTTTCCTTAATAAATAAGTTGCCTTGCTTTGACAACCTAATAAAGTTGTATGCGTTGCTGGTAGGTATTCTTTGACTTGGTGTCTAGGATCCGATCCAATGTTGATCCAAATTTATGCAGGAATGAAATGAAATAAAAGTATAAAAAAAGTACATAGATAGAGAGAAAACATAACTTTAATTCATTAATAACAAAGAAATGAAAATTTTTTACATGCATAATGGAAATAAGCTAGCTCAAGTGATGGTAGCTTATCTTTGAGAAGAGATGTGGTGGCTACATGCCTTCCGAATTGTGCTACAATGAGGCTTGAAGAACTATTTATTATTGAGAAAAAATGGAAAAATCTAAACATCCAAAACGCTAACCCGAGGAGATGAAGCACCAAAAGTATGTGGGCCCTATTGGGGTAAATTGGTACATCAACTTCCCAGGGTCGTAAATTTGGCATACATTCTCCGTTTGACGTGTACGATACCCTGTTAGAATGATGTATACAAGGACTACAACCTTTAACTACAAATGTGAGTCAAAGACTCAATTTTTCCTGTTAAAAAAAAAAAGAAAAAGAAAAAAAAAGAAAAAAGAAAAAAAAGAAAAAGAAAAAGTTGTTTAGGGCCTTAAAACAACTCTGGAAGTTCAAGACCTGAAAACTGCCAAAAATAGTAAATTGTGCTACAATTAAGGAATCTGAAAGAAAAGATAGGGGTTCAAGTGGAATAGAAGGGTGACAACCAATATCCACCTAGGTAAGTCACCCCCCCTTAGGAAGCAATGGTTCCCATTGTATTGGGTGCCTCCATGAGATGGGGAAACTTCTGCTGAACTTGGTCCCTAGTGATCCACTTGCCTTGGTGCAGGAGCTGGCCAAATTTGATAAATCAGTACGATTGGATCTTTTGCTGGCGAGTGTTCTTGATCTATGTGTCCATTGTTTGATCAGTTATGGGCTATTCCATGCATTCTGGGTTTAGCTTTGTTGGTGTGAGTTGTTTTGGAATGTCTGATGTGTCCAATAATGGTGGAAATTATGGTTGAATGTGGTCCACATTGAACAATAGGTGTAGGCCAAGGAATGGGGGAATGTTAAGCTCAAAAGCATTATTTACCACAAAATTTGTAATGGTGTAAGGCCCATATTGGAGTGGTCTGAGCTTCCAATGGGCTCTGGCAATCCATTCTTTCTACAAATGCAACCAAACTTTGTCGCCCACCTGAAACTTGTGTGACACTCGATGTTGATCATGTCGCTTCTTGTATTTGGAATTGGACTTCTCCAAGTTGTCATGAACTTTCTGGTAGATGTGCTAGGTGCATTAAAAAAATTTGGTTTCTTTATCAACCTTAGACTGTACATGTGTGGATTTTGTTCGTGTAGTCTTATGATGCATGACAACATCAATACGGCACAATGGTTGAAATCGCGGACCCACTTGAAAGGGACTGCGACCAGTCGAGCTATGTAGAGCTCTATTATAACTACGTTTCACATATGGAAGACTCTCATCCCAGGTTTGTGGATGCTTGGAGTTGTACATGTAGAGTATGTGCACTATCATCCTATTGACGACCTCTATCTGGCCATCAGTATGGGGATGGAATGCAGTCGACTTGGTGAGCTTGGTGTCCAATAATGTCCAGAGGCTTGAATAGAATGTGCTCAAATTTTTTTTATCCCAATATGATATAATGGTTTGCAGGATCCCAAAATGTAGCCACATTCATTCAAATAAGAGTTTGGCGACGTCCTCTGCTGTGATACTCTTCTTGCAGGTCACCAATATAACCATATTAGAAAATTTGTCCACGACAAGAAATACACAATGATTACCATGCTTGGTAGAAGGGAGGCCAGAAGATAGTCCATGGATATGGACTCCCAAGGATGGATGGGTGTAGGGAGAGGAGTGTACATGCCTTACTTCTTGATGTTTGGCTTGACGATGGCACAGAAAGTGTAGGATCTGATATATTTCCTAACACCTTGTCGGATTTTTGGACAATAAAAATATTTTTGTAGTACGACCACATGTTTCTCCACACCAAGTGTCCTACGACCCGAACGTAGTGCACCTCCCAAATAATCTTGGCATGCTTTCTTGAAGGAACACAAAGGTGGAATAGTTAGCATAATAATGTTTCCTGTAGGTGGAAATCAAGAACTTGCTTTCCATCCACTAGCATCTGGTATGCGGAGGCGAACTCTGGATAATTTTTGTATAGTTGTGGCTGTCCATAGGTCTCGTGGCCACAAGGGTTGAGAACAATAGTTAGTGCTACAACTAGGGGCCAACTGAGGCAGTTTGCAACATGATTGGTGATGTTATTTTTGTGTTTAATTTTCAAGTGGAATTTTTGCATATATGTAGACCACTTCTGATAGCGATCGTTCTGCAACTTCCCTTGTGTCTGTATAAAATAAAGAGGTCGGTGATTGGTCTGGATGACCATATCCTTCCCCAAAATGTAATGATTCAATTGCTAGCAAGTTTGCATGATAGAATACATCTCTTTATCATAGGTGGGGTAATTCCTAATTTTATCAGAAAGTGTCTCAGTATGGTAGGCTACTAGATTCCCGTGTTGGGTGAGGACTACACCAATAACATAGTCATAGGCATCTGTATTAATTTCAAATGGTTGTTGCAGGTCTGGAAATGTGAGTACCATTGCCGAGTAGAGGCGGTTCTTCAACTCAACGAATTCCTTATGCTGGGACTCAGACTGGAAAACTTTGCCTTTGGTTTTCCCTTGGTAATCTGATGCAAAGGCCAAGTGATATGGGAGAATCCCAACACAAACCTCCGATAAATATTTGTAAGGCCCAAAAATTTACGAAGCTATGTTAGAGTGGTCATGACTGCCCAATCCCAAATGACTTGTATCATAGACGGATCCACATGCATGCCTCACTCATCTATGATGTAACCCATATATTGGACTTGGCTCATGCCAATGGTGAATTTCTCCAAGTTGGTACACAATTTGTGCTACTGCAGGGTTTGAAGGACTCGTCAAATGTGTTACAAGTGATTTTCCTAACTCTTTCTAAAGATGAGAATGCCATCCAGATAAACAACCACGAATTAGTTGGTGAAGGGTCACAAGATGTCATCCATTAGCCTCATAAAAGTAGCAGGGGAATTTTTCAACCCGAAGGGCATGACCAACCATTCATAAAGACATTCCTTCGATTTGAAGGTAGTCTTCCATACATCTGTGGGCTCTATTGGAACTTGGTGATAGCCATAATTTATATTGATCTTGCTAAAATACTTGGCTCCCTTGAATTGGTCCAAAAGGTAATCAGTCTGTGGGATTAGATACTTGTTCCTAATAGTGATTTTTTTTAGTGTTTGATAATCAATGTAGAGCCTCCAGGTACTATCCTTCTTTTGTACAAGTAGAATTAGGCTCCCACAAGGTGAGGACCTTGGTTGGATGTGCCCTTTTTGTAACAAATCCTAAATTTTCCGCTTGATCTCTTCATTTTCTAGAATAAAGCGATGATATATAGACCTGTTGGGTAGAGGTGCTCTGGGAGTCAGATCAATCGAATACTTGACCTGACAGTGCAAGGGTACCCCTATGGGTGAGGTGAAGATATCCCTATATTCTTCCACAACCTTATCCACTTGCTTCTGCCTTCTCGGGGGCCATGGATACTAGTACAAATTGGCTAATTAATTACTAAAAAAATGACTAAAATTTTCATATAAATGACCATTTTTCAGTTGGTGACCAGTAGTAGCTAATTTACAGTACCTTATAACGCGACCAACTTTTAGCCCTTTTTAGCTTAGCCATTAATTGGTTGTCTCAATATTATCGTTTAGTAGTATATTTAGTCATAAATTTGTTCATTAATTTAGTCATTGATTTAGTCATTAATTGTCACAATTAATGACCAAATATACAACAAAATATATTACTATATGATCACCCGAAAAAACCAATTAATGACCAAATAAATATGACCAAAATGTTGGTAATGTTATAAGATACTATAAATTAGCTACTAATAGTCATATATATGAAAATTTTAGTCATCGTTTGAAACTAATTAATGACCAAAGAAATATGACTAAACTTTGGTCGTGTTATAAGACACTGTAAATTAGCTACTAATATTCGTATATATGAAAAATTTAGTTGTTATTTGTAATCACAAATTTATCATTTGTAGTAGTCATTTATCTTTTTTTGTAATTTCATATTCATTATATAAACGACTACTTTAGTAGTTTACATTCATTTCATTTACTTTTATTAATAATAATTATAAATGACTAATTTAGTTGTATATTCATTTTATTTGTGTTCATAATTAATCAATATAAACTACTAATTTAGTAGTTTTATATTGATTTAATGTGTTCATTATTAATCAACATATATTAATTAGTATGATTTTGTGACTAAATTTTAAAAATGTCATACAATGTGCATGTTCATCTAATATGAAAACAAAAAGTTGCATATGTTAATTACAATACTAAACAATATTGAGTGCAAATATAAATAATTTCAACCACATAAATTATATTATATGAAATATTAAAGTATTACAATATGAGTTTCCAACTTAATATTGGTTGGACTACAATTTCCACATGAAATGATGTTTCATCACTACAAAACATTATCATTGTGTTGCCAGGGCATTGCAGGTGAATTCACCAACTCTGAAGACTTAACCATCGGTCTCTATGTGTGTGTCTTATGTGGGATATTGGCTCTAAGGGTATCACTAGACCAGTTATTTTTTCTCTCTCTTTTTGCATTTATCGCTCCAGTGTTATTTCTCTCCTCTTTCTTCAATTCTTGCTTCTTACCATCAATACTGAGTTCTTTTTATGAAAACAAAAGAAGATAAAATGGAGAGTGTAAGACATGAAAGACAATGAACAATAGAATATAAACTAAATTAGAATATAAAGAGTTTATACGACATACACCTCAACATCAACAATGTCAAAGCCATTTTTCCCCATACAAGCAAGAAACTCGAACAAGTTTTCTTCAGTTGGGCGATAGTGGCCACTATAATGTGGCCAGACGACCTGTATAAACAAAGCAAATAAAATATCACCATAGAAAATAATACCTTAATAACTTAGTATTCAACCTTCAAGGAAAGCTAAGGCACAATCATATCAACTAAGTTACATGCTAAAAAGGTCAAGTTGTAGATAACTTGTGAAAACAAATAATATGAGGTGTAATGTGTAATCCTTGTCATTTTATTCGCAAAAAAATTTCATTTTATAACGCATGAACTTGGTGAAGTATAAAAACATCATGTGTTCAAATAACAACATGAAAGTAAACTTTTCTGATAATGATGAAAATATTTTAACAAAAAATAGTTATAAGGATTCCAATCAATATCGTGTAATACTAATTTCATCTTCAAGCTTTGGTTTTTGTCTAAATGGACATGATACTAAGTATTTTCAATTTCATAGTTAAAAGACAAAACAAAATAAAAAAAAAATTTTTAAAATATAATCAAACAATAAAGAGAGGATATCATGGAATGGACATTGCAATTATGAAAAAATTGTTTACCTATCCACCGATGTCTTGTATGGCACTCTTAAAACATTTTATTGCCCAAAAAACCATGAGGTGAAAGAATCACAACATTAAAAACCATAATAATTCCTACTAGAAAAATTTCCAAATTCGATGGCTCATGTACCTGAAGGATATCTAACAACAAATCAATCATATCCAAGATATGTTCCCTAGAAAATATGATCCCTAGATGGGAATTAAAGGACATTATAAACAAAAATTTCTTGAAATACAAACATCGAGGAAATGGAACAAAGATTAGAGGCATAAGAGCTTGGGATGCTTGTGCATTACCTATGTGTTCCACTTGTTTCAATCACTTTGGGAAAAGTATTTAAACAAGGTAGTCTTCCTTTGTTAACTTCTTTCGATACATGCCTTTCATTTGCTGGAAACGATGGTGTTGTGGAGAGGTTGGTTATTTTAAATCATAGTAATGAGAACTCAAGTGTGGTTATTGAAGGGATTTTATGAAACACTCTTGGAAGACCTTTTTTGTTAATGTTACGTGGTGAAGAGCTCTCATATTTCTAGCAGTCACAGAAATCTAAGTTGCTTGGGGTTGAGTTGCTTCAAAAATAAGATATTTTCTTGGATGTCGACCTTCTATTTCAAAGCTTACTAGAACCTATGATTCACACCTTGATTCATCTGTAACCTATACAAGTACAAATTTTCTTGGACCATTATTTCTTTTGCAAAAAAAATTAAGAGTGGTTCTTCCAAATTTTTGCATTAGTGAAGGCTCACTACTTTGGGTAACTTGACTAGTGATAAGGAATTTCAGAATTAATAATCATCATTTTTGTGTTCAACCTCAATATTCAAGAAATAAATGGATTTCCTTTCAATGATGGATTTATGGCTAGGGAGTGATATAGGAAGGTAATTATTGTAAGGTATGCAAAATATGCATTTTTATGTGGCTTATTCCCAAATTAGGGCAGGCGCTAGTATTACTTTTAAAACCAAGTTTGTGTCCAAAAATTGGCTAGAGTTGGTCTTGTCTTGAAATCCTTACTGGAGAATTGCAATCATTCTATATCATATTTCAATTTTAAAGCACCAGCAATGTCCCAAATTATGAAGCCTCTGTGTTTGATCTACAAAAAGAACAAGAAAGTTTCAGCTCCCTCCCCACTACCACAAAAATAGAATTGGGTATAGGGTTATATAGCTAGATATGTGGAAAGTGATATGAAAAAATTCATTTTTGACCAAATTTATGATCAAGTTGGGCTAGTTTTGGAAATAAATTGAACATGGTGTAGTGGACAATCTTGTTTTGACCATTTTCACTCCTACAATATGTTTCTATTTCATTGCAATCATGGCTAGAAATATGCATTAATGTTTTAGGGCTTGAAAATTGTTACATGTTAGGTGAGCCTTGATTATTTGGGATCATTTGGATTATAAGGAGAAGTCATTCGAGTGGCACACAATGGAAAAAGAAGAAGCTAAAATACTAAATATTGAGTTAATAAATCAACTAAAAATTTTTCTAGAAATGAAAATTGTTATTGAAGATTTAGAAAATGTGATCCTCAGATGAGCATTAGAGGTCATTATAAACAAAAATTTCTTGCAAAACAAGCATCGGGGAAATGGAACAAAGCTTGGAGGCATAAGAGCTTAGGATGTTTTTGCATTGCCTATGTGTTCCACTTGTTTCAATAAGTGTGGGAAAAGTAATTAAACAAGGTAACCTGACTTTGTTACCTTATTTCGATACATGCATTTCATTTGTTGGAAGCGATCGTGTTGTGGAGAAGTTGGTTATTTTAAATCCTAATAATGAGAAATCAAGTGTGGTTATTGAAGGGATTTCATGAAAAATTTTTGGAAGACCTTTTTTGTTAATGTTACGCTGTGGCAAGCTATCATATTTTTAGCAGTCACAAAATTCCAAGTTGGTTGGAAATGAGTTTCTTCAAAAATAAGAGATTTTATTGGATGGAAGCCTTCTCTTTCACAACTTACTAGAACCTATAATTTACACCTTGATTCATTTCTCACCTATCCTAGAAAAAATTTTCTTGGACCCTCAGTTCTTTTGTAAAAAAAATCAACAACGGTTTCTCCAAATTGTTGCATTAGTGTAGGCTCACTACTTTGGGAAACTTGACTGGTGATAAGAATTTTCAAAGTTAATAACCATAATATTTGTGTTCAACCTAAAGATTCAAGAAGAAAACATATTTCCTTTCAATGATGGATTAATGTCTAGGGATTGATCCATGAGGGTAATTCTTGTAGGGTATGCAAAAGATGCATTTTGATGTGGCTTGTGCCAAAATTAGGGCAAGAGCTGGTGTTACTTTTAAACTAGGTTTGTGCCCAGAATCAACTAGATTTGGTGTTGTCTTGAAATCATTACTACAAAATTTCAATAATTCTACCTCGTATTGCAATTTAAATGCACCAATAATGTCCCAAATTATGAAGCCTCTGTGTTTGGTCTACAACAAGCACAAGAAATTTTCAGCTCCCTCCAGACCATAATAGAAAAATAATTTGATATAGGGTTATATGGCTACAAATGTGGAAAGTGATATGAAAAATTTCATTTTTTACCAAATTTATGATCATGTTGGGCTAGTTTTGGAAAGAACTTGAACTTGTTGTAGTGGACAATCTTGTTTTGACCATTTTTCACTCCTACAATATGTTTCTATTTTGTTGAAAGGGGAGGCATGACTACTGAGGAGGCTGAGGTGGAGGTGGACGAGGTGGTTGTGGTGGTTAAGGATGCTATCATGGTTGTAGAGGTGGTTGAATTGGCTGAACATGTTGGGGATGAGTTTGTTGGTTAATTCAATGTTGTTGAGCTGAGATGCTGCCAGGAAGGTTTCCTAAATGTTTTTGGCCTACCATGAGGCAAAAGAGGTGCAAAAAAAATAGGTAAAGAATTATACTGGGAGGCAGAACTTTGAAAGAGACTGGATGTAGAAAATATTGCAAATATTATCACTTGAGGATGTTGGTGGAGGTAGTGAGATAGCTGGAGTAGGCTGAAAATAAATACCAAATATAATATGATCAGTTGATGTTTGTGGAGATGCCTACAAAAATTAGGTCCCATGGGGCTGAAAATGGTGGAGGTGTGGGAGGAATAGGTGGAGGAGGTATTGTTGAAACAATGGTATCATTGGTAATTATAGCAGTAGTTGAGACACTAGCGCATGGACTCATTGAAGTATCAAAAGGAGGGCGAGGAGGGGTGGCTGGGGAAACGAAACCATAACTAGTTGGTTGTTGTTGTTCTTTATGGAACTGTATAGGTGGAGGTGGAAAAAGAGGAACCTTTAAGAGAGATTGATTAGTGGATGGAGGTAATGGTGGTGCCACACTAATATTCATGTTGCTGCATGTCCCTTCCATCTAGTAATATTTTGGAGCAACTGGTTTTTGATCTCTTCCAAGAAATGGTGGATCTGCACTATTTGTAGCAGAGTAAAATTTCTAGAAAGGTGAACTTGAAGGAAGAGGAGGTTGGACATCACTTGTGTAATGTATGTAAGAAGATGCATGGCTAATACTGTCTTCCACCACTTGAGGAGTTACACCAGAAGGAATTATTGGAGGTGGTCACAAAGGTGGTAATGGCAGTGCAAGTAAATTAAATTTTAATTCAAAATGGGGTTGGGTTACAGTTAGCAATGGGCCAAGACCTACCTGTGGTTGATTGGATATGTGATGAAGAATAGGGAAAGGCATAGTCCCCTATTCTCCCACTTGCATAACTCCTGATATAGATCTTTGATCATAAAATGGTATTGTCATCTCTGGTGGTTTAGATGTAATAGGTGTCTCATAGAAATTAAATGTTATGGATATCAAATTTGGTATTCTATCAAATTTCTCTCAAGGAATGTTGTTTCTCCACTTGGAATTTTCTTTCATTTTCCTTTGTCTCTAGTAAGGCTTTCATGTCTGACAATATCACCCTTAGGTTGTGTAATAGGGCCCTTAGAAACTATGCCTATAGAATTAAATCCTTCAACTGTGTCCATTTTCGTGTCCTTGGTCACTGGAATAAATGTGGAGAACTACCAGGGTGATGTTTTTCATCATCAACAAGATATTCAGGTGAATTCCCTGTAGGTAAGTTCACTAGTGCATATGGCAGAAATTCAGCAGACTGTGGGAACTACAACAAGTCTTCAGATTCATAAAAAAATTCCAACTTAATATTGATTTCCTGTAAGTCATCTTCAATATGAGACTTCAATTCTCGAGATTTAATATTTTTAACAACACTGATGTTAGACCTAGGTGGCAGTGTTTCCACAAGTTTCTACAGGTCTCCACCAGCTGAAGCTACTGGCTGTTAGCATTCCTGTTGTCTAGCCATAAAATCATCCACATGAATAGATGGTGGCCTACCACTAGTAGACCCTCCACATTGAACATTAACAACATTGGAGTTGCTACTCATACCATAATTGTTTCTTTCTCTTGCAACATAATAATCAACATGCATAGAAGTTGGTCTACTAGTATTATCTTTTCGCTGCCAAAATGTGTCTCTTTTGGTTGAACCAGATGAAGAAACAATTGTACCTCATGTATGAACAAACAAGCCAGTGGCTTTTCCTTTTTCCACAACTCCTGAACCAATGCCATCTACTCTCTGATGCCTATTTGGGCCATCCTCAAAAGCTAATTTTCTCTTTAATCATGACACATGAAATGTAGGCCTATCTGTTGATGAATTTGGGCACTCCCACATAAATTTGTCTGCAATACACCCTACAAAATAAGAATCATCAACTGTTTCAATAATCTGGATTCATTCTTTGGTTTTTTCATGGGAGGGCGTTGACTCTTTTTCAATCTTCATTAGGATTAATAGATCTATGAGGTGGAAACTCCGAAGATGAAATTGTAAGCTCAGTTGTAGAAGATGGAAGCTCTTTTTTTGGCACTATCTCTGACAGTTGAATTGTACCTGTAGGTTTCTTTAACAAATGAAGCATTGATATAATAATTATCCTAGTATTCCATCATAAAATATTAGTTAGTAGAAAGAAATAATGACAAGAAAGAACTAGATTAAAATGAAACATGCTTAAAGAAACATATTACCTTTAAGGCTTGGTACCTACTCTAAGGTAGTCCTTGTGTGCAAGGAAACATTTGTGCTACGACCATTTATTTTCTTTGTAAGAAGGTCTGTCATGGAGAACACATATTTCAACTTTTCTTCAATTTTATGGTTCGATGACCCAAAAACAAGTCCAAAAAGAGACTTCAAGGCTACAACAACATGTGCACTACATGTTTGGCCAATGGCATTATGGATTATGAGTATCCGGTAATCAAGAAAAAATAGTTAACTAGCTCATGTAGGAATCTACATAGCACATACTGAAAAGATTAACAATCTATGTGGTTTTTTTGATGTAATGGAAAACATGTGATGCAATCTACATAGCACATACAATGAGGAGATGCAATAGAAAGAATGTGATAGAAAATTTAGATGATGTCTGATTACAATAAATTGAAAAATGGGTAAATACGATAAGATGAATAATAGTAGAAAATTAATCAACTTGAACACCATCAAGGATAACATCTTTTGTCGATCTGACAAAAAACCTTTTTTTATTATTTCTTCCAAACTATATTTTTTGTAAGAGTAGGTGCTCCCTTGTTTCCTCGTAATTTTCGCCAAATGTGACGTTCTTGATCAGATAACTGCTGATCGACACAACATAAATATGTTGTTATGCTGAAATACATTGGCTGAAACTGCTAAGAGAAGCTCAAGCATTTTTTCCAACATGAAAAAATATATACAAGGCCAAACAAAATAGTTGAATATTCAAAAATTTCTGAAATCTGAATGGAGATTTGAATTCTATACTTGAATCTTGAAAAATTTGATGAGGAAGAAAAATCTCAAATAGAAACTTAATATTCGCTTTAAATAAGTTTCAGTACAGTTTCTTGAGGTGTTGACACCAACTCAAGCCCAATAAACTCCAAAAATAGTATGGATGCTGCACTTAACCAAGTTTTCCAACTCTCTTATATTAACTGTGACAGTCAATTTTCAAAAGCATGTTCTACTATAAGGTTTAAAAGCACATTTATTAGAAATATTAGTGCGAAAATTGTGATAGATGGAAGTCATGGCAATGGATGTATTCAAATGATAATACATATCCAAAGCTTTAGTTGTTTGGTCTCTCTACTATGAGAAAAAATAGATTCTGGAACCCAAGGCAATATCTCCTCAGCTACTTTAACAATGGAAGTCATGACCCGCCTTTCCCTCACCCTAGTTTTCAATTTCCTCTACTTCTCTCTTTCCCTCAACAAAAAAATGAATATTTTCAACTCTTTTTTGTTGTCATCGCAAGGATATAACCCTATTCAAGTGACTAAGTAGGGGAAGAGTACTCCCTACATTTCCTCAGCCTCCCTATGTGTAGGCCTTGGCGGATATCCCCTTAATCAAATTTCCACTTGCTTGTCATCATTTCCAAAGAGAGACTCCATCCTGAATGCCACTGAGATAGACCAAGTGATTAGCCAAAAGTGGCTACCCAAGGATAGAAGGATGGGATCCAAATTCAAATTTATAGTGAGCAAGACCACGAACAAGACTTCCTAGCATATAAACCCACTACCTTTGGAACATATAGTGAAATCCCTGCAAACTTGACTAGGTCTGATTCTTCTCTTTAGTGACAATTATCTTTCCTTAAGCCATCACCAATTGAATTGTATTAATGCCCACTCCTACCATAATATTCTTGCTTAAATATTGTCTTTGAAGGAGGTAAGAAACCTCAAGTTTCGTACATAGAAAATGAGCCATAATGGCTCCAAGCCTCCACCACTCTCTTACATGTATCCCCATAGCCCTCAACCATGTCAAACATCCCTTCTATTTTAAATTCCTCCAGAGAAGCATGAACATCCCTTTGTTGCCTCCCAATTAACTTCGCAAAATGGAATGACCAATGCCATTCCAACTAATCATTTCTTAATCCAAAAAATGGAAGGATTCATGTCCACTTCTGCCTACATTCAACACAACCTAACAAAATAACACTAACTAGATCATATTCAACGACTACTTTTATATGATTATAAAATTGCAAGCAAGCCTGTAATAAAAATTCTCTGACAAATTTTGAAATTAGTGATCCAGGCGCATTATTATATTTTGGACAATAAAGGGTTTGATTCGTATAAAATACTGGACAAACAAAATGGCATAATAAATATATTAGTGTAACTATACCAGTGGGAATGGAAAAGCAACAAACATTAGTTTATTGATAAAATCAAATAGCTAGTTTAGGAGTCCTATAAAGTACTAAACAAACAAAATTGTGTAATAAACAGGTTAGTGTAACTATACCAGTGGGAATGGTAAAGTAGCAAACATTAGTTTACTGATAAAATCAAATAGTCATTGTAGGAGTAGGTAATGAATGCACTAATTGTGGTAGATAAAGTACAATTTGTGAATTGCAATTATCTTTATGTGTGTAATATATATGTAATATCATATATCCATCCAATGAAAAGGATAATGCAAACCACAGTTTTCCTTGTTGCACCCTAGTACTCGCCATAAGGTGATGTGACAAGTAGAATAAAATTAAAGGCATACAACTCAGGCTTGGGGACCAATCAACGATTTAATGAGTAAGAGTGTTATTTGAACATAGGAAGTGTTGCAAATTTAAACTCTTCATGAAATCAAACACCCCAAGAAATAAAAATAACTCGAAAAACACTTGAAATTAAAAAAAAAGTTTTCATTCCATGAGAAACCCTCTTCATAGACATCAAAATGAATTTAAAAGCTTGTAAATTTAAATATACATATGTAAACTAAAACTATACTATCAACACCAGCAAAGATCCATCTTAAACCTGGATCTATCAAACACCGAGAAAGATCCAATTTTTTAAGGTGGAGATATTTTCATCTTAAATTTCGATTTCCATGACCAACTCAAAATAATTTTCTAAGTCCTCCATGGCATTGCATAGTGAAACTATGCACATCAATGGGAAGCAAAAGCCCTTGTCCATGCGTCAGAATGTCTCACTAACCTAATGTGTAGACAACAAAAATGTTTCTCTCTAAATGATGGCTACATTTTTCAACTATTCAATATGATGTTGGATCGACCATCTTCGATTTAATCACATCATAATTCTTACTTCTCGATGATATTAAATGAATTTTAATTTTATCTTCGACTGTTTAGATGTGTAACATTTCCAGCTAGAGGATCTTCCATGGGTTTGTAATAGTGAGATTAAAAAATCT
The DNA here is from genome assembly GCA_034641835.2 of Pinus albicaulis. Taxonomy (NCBI): domain Eukaryota; kingdom Viridiplantae; phylum Streptophyta; class Pinopsida; order Pinales; family Pinaceae; genus Pinus; species Pinus albicaulis. The sequence continues at coordinate 256,362,160 of CM076584.1, read as the reverse complement.
CTTTTAAATAAACAAAATAACAGATTCTAGGGAATGCATCCCAAGTCCATATGCTCTCCACAATATGCAAGTGTGGAAGCATCATCAAGGACGTCCCCTGCCATCCCCCAGTAATTCGAGTTCATAAAGGTAAATCACTCATAACATTTGCTCAAATGTACCTAGTACCTGAGAGTGATGTTCCCAAGTACCAAGGATTTCCAAGGGAGTACTAGATATAAAAAGTTACTTTGGAACCACACTTTCTCAAATGGGTTCCCAATTATTATTGGGGACACATCCCTAAGTACTGGGGACTCCCAAGAGTGTTTGATAACAACAAGTACTCCTGGAATCTCCCTCTAATTAATGCAGACTATGGAAATTAAAAAACATATAATAAATTATTTAAAAACATTTTAAAAAATTTGTCAGACACTTAATTGATATAAAAGGTAGGGTGATTTGGCTTGGGACTGGAGATGATAATATAATTTTTTTCCATTATTTTGCAAATTACCAGAAAACTATCAACTTAGTCTAGAAAATAGACAGAGGGGATGAGTCATGGGTTGATAAGTTTACTGAAATTACTTGTGAATCGGTCTCCCATTTCCTTACTCCCAAACTCTATTCAAATAGGATAACCAAGCTGCCACCAATGCAATTCTAAGGCTACCCAGGTTATTCCCTAGATTTTTAGACCTAGAAAACAATTAATACCCCATTGCAAAGGTAGAGAAGGAGGAATTTCTCAGAGCCCTTCACAACTTTCAGAAAGACAAGAACACTAGTCTAGATGGATTACCCATTGAATTTTCCATAGTTACTATGATTTCATAATAAAGGATCTCCACAAGGTAGTGTAAGCCACATTTTCTACCTTCAACACTACTTTTGTTGTATTTATTTTGAAGATGGAAAACCTAAGCAAATTTGATATCTTTCATCCAATCTCACATTGCAACAATATCTATAACATTATCTCATAAATTATCTCCTGAGGACTGAAAGATACACTCTCTAAAAAGGAATCTCCTAAGCAATTCAACTTCCTCTAAGGGCACCAAATTCACAAGGTGGTAGTGTTGCTCAAGAATAGATACACTAGGAAAAAAAAACTTGAAGGCCGTGATAACTAAATTATACCTAAGCAAGGCCTTCAATAGAGTAATTTGGTTCGTCTTGCTCAACTCATTCTCTTTCATTTTGGGTTTAGCTTACACTTTATGGCTTGGGAAATCGCTTGCACTTACTTTACGACCTTCTCAATTTTAGTCAACAGGTCAACTTCACTATTCTTCAATTCTAAAAGAGGCACTTGTTAAGGATTCCCTCTCTCCCCTTTGGCCCCCCTCCTTGTAGCACAAGGCTTAAGCCTTAAACAAGTCACTTAAGTCAAATTCAACAAATGGCTCTTTTAAAGGTATCTTAATTGGAAATTCCTACTTTATTTCTCACTTTTTTCAAATGACATCTTAATCTTCTGCAAGAGTTCGAAGTGTATGTTGGATAAACTCAAAGAAATTTTAGACTTAGTCTACATAGCGACGGGTATGTTAATAAATTATTCAAAGTATTTATTTATTAGTTGGGGTCTCTCTAAACCCAATAAGCACTATATAAACCATATTTTCCCCTTCAAACCTTTGCCTTCAAAGTCAGATTTAAGTAATTGGGTTTCCACATAACGTTAAATTATACATAAAGGAGACTATCAATGGTGCATAGACAAGATAAAAAATGACTAAATTCTCAATGCAACATATGATTTCCATGCCGTAGCCGCATATTTTTTGTAAAATCGGTCATTAAGGCCATCCTAGTTGACTAGATGTCTCTTGCTTGGATACTGAAAGGTATCCTCGAAAAAATCTACCAGCTCTGCCATTGTTTTATTGGATTGGAATCTGGGAGAAGAAGGTAATAGCATTGGTCTCCTAGAATACTTGGCATCCCTAAGATCCAAGGGAATTATGGTCTTGAAAACCTATTTCTTTTCTCTAAAGCCTTCACAACCAAGAACATTCGAAGATTTATTTAGGGAAAATCATTTTAGGCACAAATCATAAAATATAATTATCTCAAACCCCAATCCAACAAAGACAGGATTCAATCCTAAAATTAAAAAAGTCAAAAACTATTCTATCATTTGGAAAGCCACCATCATTGCTTCCCCTTTAATTGGGAATTGGATAATTTGGAGGGCTCATAAGAGGGTTAAGGTCAAAATTTGTTGTGATCCCTAGATTCGAAGCAAATATAAACATATATTTCCCTTCCCTCTCACTCATTATCTAATATCAAAGGCTTCTACACTCTCCATCATATTGCAATGGGTCTAGCATTTAACTCCAGAAAACAATAGTGGATTTCCCGAAGAGACTTAGATCTCAAAGAGGAAAATGCTACATCCGGTGACCCCTATATAGACTGTCCTAGAAAGTGTCATGTTTCCATCAATGAAGAGGAGGATGAACTCCTTTGGTTGAAAAACCCCTCAAGAGGTCATGAACCTAGACACAGATTCAAATATCTGGCCATAGAAGGCTTCGACTGAAAATCATACTAGTGGTAGAAAGGACCCTGGAAATACAAATCCCTTGCAAAAGCTAAAAATTTTATGTGTCTTCTTATTAACAATAGAGACTCTACCTAGGATCTGCTTAAAAAAAAAGCTACAAGGGCACTAGAATATGTAGCTTATGTGAATCTTATTCCGAAACAAACATTCATTTCATCCTCTCCTACCCATACACTAAGTAGGTCTGGAATGAAATTGAATGACTTGTAAGTTTGGAATTCAAATGGTAAGGGGACTCAATTGAATTTTCTCTGAGGAATCGACATAAAGACAACACAACTAAAGTTTATAAAGGCCTGCCTTTCACCTTTCCCTAGGTTGTCTGACTAGGAAGAAATGAAAATAAAAATAAAAATTGAGAACAAGAACACTCTACCAATCAAGCGCACTTCCCAATTTATGAATATTAAGCACTTTTACCCAATTATCCTCCACCCCTCATCATGCTAAAACCTATGATATGAACATAAACACTCAAATTCCAAATGTATTTTTTATGGAGCCTCCCAAAAATATCCATCTGGAAGAGGAGCATGGAGCTTAATCTACCTCACACAAAATCACTTCCTTAGCTTCAAGTCTGGTATTGACCATTCTTCAAACAACCATAGTGAACTCAATTCCCCTACATTGGTTCTACTACTTGCTCTTGAAAAAGGAATTTCTCAAATACAAGTTCTAGGGGACTCCCTCCTCATGTTCCAATGGATGAAAGGTGATTCCGAGCTAAGAAAATTCTTAAATAACCCCCATTTCAAACTTTCAAGACATCAAGAAATTGCACTCTTATTTTATTCACATCACTTTCATTTGTGTATACATGGAAAATAACAGGGAAGTTGATAAGCTATCCAAGGGTGGCTTGGAGCTACAAGAATACACTTGGGATATCAAAGAATCCCAACAGAAAATAAATAAATTATTTTCATCAATCTCGGCTTTAGTGTTTTGACTGTGTTTGAGCTGAGCTACTGTGAAGACCTTAAATATTTTTTTTGAATTCCACAGAGAGATAATGTGTGGTTTATGTTGATGTTTCTGCTGCACTATGGTACTGATGTTTCTTGGTTATAGCTGCTGATAGAGAGAGGCTGTATCCCCTAGAGAAAAAATAGCTTCATGTACTTTTTTATTTTTTTGGCTCCACATTGATTTCACAATCAACCAACCTTTTTTCATAATTTTACCTCTCTTTCTCTTCAAAATTTTACCTAAGACAGATTGATTTTGGAGATACCAGTCATGGTATTCTGCTCATGTAATTTTGTTATCCCTCTAATATAATTACTCAATATTTTCCTTTAGCCCAAAAAAAATAGCTAAAACTAATTATGGCTTATTCACACTTGAAATATTAGGAAAACATAGTTGTACTTCTCATATCACTTTCATTTTGTCTTTTCACCTGGAAGCTTCCTATTGTTTCATGCTATCAACTACATTGATAAATAAGAATTTTCGCAAATGTAGGATCCTTTACATTGAAAACAAATTGTATATATGGATACATTATGATAATTAAAATTAAAATTCCTTCTATGGAAGGGAATTAATCATATTTGAAAGTTAAAAATAGTTTAAAAGGCAATGGGCAATGGATTTCCAATGGGTAGTGGATTTCCAACATTCTGCAAAAATGTCAGATATGACAAGTTAGAATTTAATGAGATACCACACACTCCTAAAGTTGACATGTAACCAAATTTAATTTCCTATGGTTATGGAAATAAATTAATAAGCAAATAAAGAACAATGAAAGGGATGAATGTGTCTCAGAAATCATGAAAGAAAGAAAAATATAATAAGCATACTTCGAAAGGTTGGAAATTACCTGAGGTCAAGCCTCTCTTGAAAGGTAACGTGACCACTTAACTCGCTTAAGTGCCCTCGAATATCTTGGGAAAATATTTTTAAATTTATGGTTAGAACAAGTGGTGCCTTGCTGATGAGATATATTTTAGTTGCTTCTTGTTTTATGCCATTCACTTCAGGTTCTTTTTTGTTGACTTATTTTCTCCAGTCTATTACATCATTTCCCAATTATCCTAAATTTTTGGGGCTGCAAATCAAAACCTCCCAAATTGGTTGAACTTCTATCACCCTCTTCCACTGAGCTTGTAGAAGCATGCCTTTCATCTAGTTTGATCCCATCAATTTCTGAAATGCATTCAGCCCCACAAATACCTAAAACATTCTTCTTAAAATAAACCTCTTCTTGACTACATGAAGCCCCTTGAGCACAAGAATCATTTGTCATTACATCATAAGTAACACTGGTTGGGACACTGTATTTCCATCTAGATACCCTTCTCATTTGATGCCCTTCCTTGTTATATGGTTGACTATTGTCTATATCATTGAAACTAGAAAGAAACTCAGTTTGCTGACATTCAGTTTCAATCTCACCCTAGGCATTATATCTTCCCTTCTTGGAAACTCCATTGCACATTTTCTACTTGAGAAAATGTATAGCTCATGATTTGATAGTGTTCTCAAAAGGACTGGCTCGGGTCTTCTTGAGCTGCTCACATCACCTCTCTTGTTCATTGTTCATTTTCCCCAACCAAAAAATAAATTACAAAAAGTTCCTAGTTGGGGCTGTAACATCGGTTTGTTCGTTATGCCAATGATGTGCGTGCTCCTATCTTGATCGCCTAATATGGTATGGAAAAGAATATTTGCAAAGATATGTCATCTCATGCTCATGCTAAACATAAATTTTGAGTTCCTCCTAGTATGGTGATCTTTTGGATGAAAATATCCACTGCTAATAACGAAGGATAAACCCGAGCTCCACTCGATCGAAAGGCTGAAAGCGGTGATAAGTACCTTCATTTTATGGTCTCGATTTCTAAATCTGGGACTAATTTTCAACCTCAAATCCACTTCCTAAATGTATTTTTCACACGAGTGATTGGTTGTCAGGGTGAGATGAGGCCGCTCCATTGATATAGGTTGGTAGACTGGTCAAGAGAGAAGGTGGGCATGTCAGAAAAAATTTTCATCGCTTCATAATCCTTTCCTAATTAGAAATATCCAATGCACTATTTTTATAAAGGAGAGATTGTTAAGGCTTTCCTCCTGTAGCTCTGCTAATTAAAAATGAAAAAAATGAAACAATTCTTCATTAAAAATGAGGAAGAGTTTACATTTTCTTGGATCATATTCAATATATCATAAGAACCCAGGATCGATCCTCGTAGACCAAAAACAATTCCAAGATACAAAATAGAGAAGCCCTCAAAGAACAGGGTAGTGATCAAACTGAGATGGCATCAAAACCAGATAAGCATACAGAGCGAGACATCAAAACAACCTCTAGAGGCAAGAAAAAATAAAAATCTCTAGAGGCAAGCAAAAACCAGGAAGAAACCAACTAGGAAAATTCGAAAAAGCCTGTCCACATAAAAAACCATCAACAAAGTACTCAAAATGGATAAAACCAGAAGAAAGAGATAGGCCCTGCTTGGAGAGGGCATCAGCAACAATGTTTTGTTCATGAAAAATATGTTGGAAAAATCCACCTTTAAATCCCTTATACGAACCATCCAATTGTAGAGGGTAGGGGACCCCAAGGTTGGAGTGACCCAAAATCCATTGAATCAGAGATAGGGAATCCCCAAAAATTGAAATGAACTTAATTCCCAACCATGAGGAGCATTGTAATGCACCCCATAAAGTAAGCATCTCAACCCTGATGTTGTCTCCCCTGCCACCAGATCAACGAAACCTATAATGAGAAGAGGGATCAATTCTTAGGAAAGCTCCACAACCACATAAGCCACCCGAGGAAGCCCCATCAAAGAAACACATGGGAGATATTACAAACAGATCAAGCACGGAAATATAATAAGAGGATGCCTTAGGCAACCAAGGACAAGTTTCCATGAAGAAGGAAACAATTTTTAAGGCAACCTGGTTTGAATCAGAGAATTTGCCTTCAAAGATAAGTTCATTTTGAGGCCTCCATATCCCCCACATAACATATAATGGAACATACTTGTAAGCAGTTGCACTTTGAGCCCAATACATGAGGTAGGCCATAATGGAAGAGTCATCTCGATTGACAGATACACCCAGCAAAAGAGAAACCTTTTGCTAGAGAGCAGAAGCAAAGGGACAGTGTAAAAATAAGTGAGAGCAGTACTCAAAAGCCAATTTGCATAGAATGCACCTTCTAGGGCCAATTAATCCCTTCTTCATTAAGATATACCAAGTGAGAATGCGATTATGGACAATAATCTAAGAAAAACATTTGATCTTCAATGGAGCGTCCCAACCCCACATTCTAGCAAACCAATCAGAAAAAGGTAAAGGGTGAAATACAGAGGAGATGTAAGAGTATACATCCTTGAGAGAGATCCAATCATTTAGTATCTTACCGCCCCATACCAAGAGGTATTTGTTTTGTGATAGCGTGATCCTAGCTTGACATAGAATATTGTGACAAGAATCTTATTCTCATTTTGAGGAAGGCCAAAATTCCAAGCATGAGGCCAGGAGGAGGAGGCAAGAGGGATAGGATGAACCCTAGATAGATTGTCAAGTGTGAAGATCCCATGCTGGTTTAAATGGTGAATAGTGTGGACAGAGAGAATATGGGATCCGAAAAGGCCCTTGATAACATCCATCCCAACATAGATACTCTGGTTACCCACCAACCAACGTAGATTACTAAAAAACCAAAAAATCACATGTTTGAAGCTTCTCCAAATGATAGAAGAGCAGGGAATGATTGGCGCCCCTGTAGCCACCCGCTCCTCCAGCCCATGATGGGAAATAATATACTTGCTGAAAATAATGCTATGCCAAAGGCATTTTTCTTTGAAGGCCCTCCACAAATTGGATGCCAAAAGAGCAAGGTTAAACCTCCAAGAATTCATTTGCACCCCATTCATCCTGATAAAATCCCATTGGCCCACCAATAATTTCTTTTGAAATCTGATCATATTTTCCCAGTATAATTCGACTCCTAGGATCAGATTTTGTATCTCCTCCTCCGCTCTGATTGATTTCTTTCCTCTATCTATATGCCTTTCATTATTATTTTATTGATTTTACCTGGGTCAATCAGTCACAGTTAGGTCATCTTTGGTGAGGGATGAAGCTTTGTCCATACCCTCATGAAGTGTGGATACGTTATTTGGTGTTTCCAGGTCTATTCTAGGATTTTTGTTCTGAATGGATCCCACTTTGTTAAAATTAGACCTCATAGTTGTTGATTTGTGTATATTGGGAGGTACTCCAAGCCCGAGGGTTCAGGGTTTGGAGGGAAAAGCACCAAAAGGGAAGCTTGTGGGTGTGGAACCCAAGTATGGGGTTTTTCACCCATCGTGATTTGGGCGAAAACCATGATGAAGATATGACATGTGATGGATGAAAATGATAGTTCTTAGTGATACGATTCCAACACATCGAGAATTGTCTGTATCCGAGTTGTCGTTAGAGAGAAATGATTTTTTGAAGTTGACAAGGTAATTATTAATTACCAAGTCATGTAGGCTTGGTGTAAAAGCAGTCCAATAGATGTGTCACTTCAAGTAATTCCTGGAGCACCTTAATGTCTATAAATTAAGGATGATTTAATGTGTTATGAGCATCCAAGTTTTTGGCAATACACACCAAGAGACCTCTGAAATTTTGATGGATACTTAGCTGTAATAAGGGAGCTAAAAAGACACCATGGAGGAGCCTAGAAGACAACATGGAAATTTCAGGGTGTTGTAGGTGATACGTGGCATGTTTTAGGGTTGTTTGGGCATGTTTTAAGGGTTTTTTTTGATGAAGATTGCAGGGCAGAGAGGGCCACAGGTTTGAGGAGTGTGAGACTGTTATTTTGAGGGAAAATTATGGCACATTTGGTGGGGACCGAAGCTGTAGTCCACTGCTAGGCTAGGTCGAAAGCCATATCTAGCAGTTGGAGGCCTTTAGGAGTTGTGTTCAGGGTGGATAGAAACCATACAAGGCAGTGTATGCTTGGATAACCTTCTTTAGGGTGAACCACAGTCCTAGAATGGGTGTCTTGCTTAATTTGTGTGGATGTTAAGGGTTGTAGATGATTTCATACCCAATGGTGCAACAATACATCAGTGTAGTGTGGCGACAACAATGATTTTGTGATGTGTATTGGGCCAAGTTGTGACTAGATTGGATCATATTATTGAGCAACCTGTTGATGACAAGTATATGACCTTCCATGGTGGCGAAGTGTCATCTTAGGAGATAATTCAAAACTAATTGGATTGGGTGCCATAGGTCTGTTGGAGGGAAACATTTTGGCTACCCAAAGTAGCCCTAAACGAGCTATCTTGAAGGATGAAGAGCAGAAGGTTGGGTGAATATAGGTGTCAAAGTGCAACACTTTGATGGAAGAAAGTTGTTGCTAGCATTGAATTTTGGAGCTCGGGATTAGGCCTACCCTAAGGGTAGATTGGATCAACCCATGTACACTTTACAGGAGGACGTGCAACATTTTTAGGTGACAGCCCTCTTGGAGTCTCGATGTGTAGCGACCTTGATTGACTAAAGCACTACTAGTGAGCAATACGGGTGTGACGGACCGGTAGGACAAGATACAACAAAGAAGTTGTAGTGAAGTTTGTCATTGTATCTTGTATACTATAGAATTTTGTATTATTCATATTTGGTTTAATATAATGAAGATTGGTGGTTGTACATATTGTAATTTTTTTTAAAAATTGTGTATATTGTGCATATGTGATTTACTGCTTTATGCTTCCGCTTTGAAAAGTAGTTTAGTGGTTGAGATTCTTGGTTTTGTAGCGTCAATGATTTAAGACTCTAACCTAGACCCAAGGTCATGGAAATTCAACATGGTATCAGAGTGTGTTTGAGGTACTTTGGAAGTCATTAAATTAGAGCTGTGCAACGAAGTACAACGTGAGAGGGAGTTGGCCAAAATGTGAGTGGAGGAGTCACTACAATGTCAAAGTTCATCTCCGGTATGAGGAAAAGTTGGAAGGGTTGTCCAAGTATACTCCTTGGAAGGAAAGTATCAAGTTAGTCTTGCAAGTCAACAAGATCTAGGATTTTTCCAAGAAAGAGATCAAGAAGCCAACTGACCCTAAGGAGCTGGAAATATGGGAAGATTTGGATATGAAAGTGAGGCTGATCATCCTTAATAGTGTGAAGGATTCCTTGATACCCCATTTTTTTCGGGAAGAAAAATGCACATGAGATGTGGATGGCTCTTCAGAATTTGTTCTAGAATAAGAACGAAAATTAGGTACTAGTATTGGAGGATAAGTTGAAGTCCACCAAGATGATAAAGTGTGAAGGAACGACTTCGTATCTAACTAGGTTGTCTTAGGTTCAATATGACCTTGCTTCCATCAGTGTCAAAGTTTTAGATACAGAGATGGTAAGGATTGCCTTGAAAGGTTTCATCGAAGAATGGAACCCCTTCATCAAAGGGATCGTTGCCAAGGAGAAATTGAAAAACTAAAATATACTGTGGGATGAATTCATTCAGGAAGATTTGCAAGACGAGGATCTTCATCCATCTCGAAAGGAAGATGAAGACGTGGAACTTGTAGCACGAGCGAAGAGTAAGTTGAAGAAGGACTTGAGTAAAATCAAGTGTTTGATGGGTCATTATTCGTCTAGATGTGCGTTGAAGTCAGGAGATGATGACAAAGGGAAGAGGAAAGGAAAGTATATCATTTCTTCAGTAGAGATAGATGATCTCTCCAGGAGATTGGAAGAGGTGGATTTTTCTCTGATTTCTCATTTCTCGCAAGGTACTATTCGAGAGGATGGATGGTACATGGACAATGGTGCAACGAAGCATATGATAGGGTCAAGGGATGTTTTTGAGACTCTAACTTAGTGGGACTCTAAGTTTCACATGCTGTTGGGTGACAAGAGTCAGTTGGAGATCCGAGGATTGGGGGTTGTGCCATTCAGGATAGAGACAAGACATATGACGCAGGTCCAGGATGTAATGTTTGTACTGGGACTCCGATATAGTGTGATCTCTGTCTCGATGATGGAGAGGAAGGGGTTTGAGGTCTTGTTCTAGGATGGGCAGGCAAGAATCAAGCCTAGAGTCTCTAAGTCCAATAGGATTGTGCTTGGAGTCAGGGAGAATGGTCTCTATAGGTTGACGGGTAAGCTTGCGAATCATGGAAAGAAGCAGGGGCAGGTGCATGTTCTAGAGAAGCAGGAGCAGGTAGGGGCTTTAGAGGAGTAGGTACACCGTATAGGTTCCTGAGAATAAAGTACAATTTTTCAAGAAGGTCCAGGTTCCAGAGGCTTAGAGGGAGTCGAGTTCTAGAGGGAGTTTTCATGTTCAAAGGGAGACACTACAACCCAAGAAGAGCATATGGTCAGTGGGTAGCAAGAATGCTTCCACATCTGGAAAGAAGGAATCATGGAAAGAATGGAAAGCATTACAAGAGAAGAAGAAGCAGGAGGCTTTTAGTGATAGTGACACTTCCGAGAAGGGCCTAGTTCACCATATAAGGATTGATGCGATTGTTAGCACCAGGAGTTGGGCCAGTGTTGCGAGCAATGATGATGAAGATAAAGTACTTCCTAGTCATGAAGGTGCCTCCCTCACTAAGAGGGAATGCTTATTTTTATAGCTTTGGAAGTACTCCAAGCCCGAGGGTTTAGGGTTTGGAGGGAGAAGAACCAAAAGGGCAACTTGTGGGCTTGGAACCCAAGTATGGGGTTTTGTACCCACCGTGATTTGGGCCAAAACCATGATGAATATGCGACATGTGATGGATGAGGATGATATTGCTCAGTGATATGATTCCAACACATTGATAATTTTTAGAATATGAGTTTTCGTTAGAGAGAAATGAATTTTTGAAGTTGAAAAGGTAATTATCAGTTTCCAAATCATGTAGGATTGGTGTAAAAGTAGTCCAATATATGTGTCACTTCAAGTAATTTGTGGAGCACCTTAATGTTTATAAATTAAGGATGATTTTTTATGCTATGAGCATCCAAGTTTTTGGAACTACACACCAAGAGAACTCTGAAATTTTCATGGAGCCTTAGCCACGACAAGGGAGCTAAAAAGACAACGTAGAAGAGCCTAGAAGACACCACGGAAATATTAGGGTGTTGTAGGTGACAACGTGGCATGTTTTAAGGGTTTTTTTTAATGTGGATTGCAGGGTAGAGAGGGCCATAGGTTTGAGGAGTGTGAGACTGTTGTTTTGAGGGTAGATTGTGGCACATTTGGAGGGGACCAAAGCTATAGTCCACTATTGGGCTAGGCTGCAGGCCATAGCCAACAGTTGGAGGCATTTAGGAGCTGTGTTTAGGGTGGATAACAACCATACAAGGAAACAAATTCTTGGAGGACCTTCTCTAGGATGAACTGCAGTCCTAGAAGGGTTGTCTTGTTGAATTTGTGTGGAGGTTAAAAGTTGTAGATGATTCCTTAACCAGTGGTGCAACAGTACAATAGTGCAACATGGTGAAAATAATAATTTTGTGATGTGTATTGGATAAAGTCATGACCAGATTGGATTAGATTATTGAGCAACTTGCTGATGCCAAGTATATGACCTTCCATGGTGGCGAAGTGTCATCTTATGAGCTAATTCAATAGTGATTGGATTGGGTTCCATAAGTCTGTTGGAGGGCAGCATGTTGGCTACCCAAAGTAGCCCTAAACGAGCTATCTTGAAGGATGAAGAGAACTTGAAGGTTGGGTGAAGATAGGTACCTAAGTGCAACACTTTAATGGACAAAATTTGTTGCTAGCATGGTAGTTTCGAGCTTGGGAATAGGCCTATCCAGAGAGAAAATTGGATCAGCCAATGTACACTCTACAAAAGGAAATGCAGCAATGTTAGGCGGTATCCCTCCTGGAGTCTCTATGTGTAGTGGCCTTGATAGACTAAGGCACTACCAGTGAAAGTACGGGTGCGACAGACCGACAGGACAAGATACGAAAAAGAAGTTGCAACGAAGTTTGTCATCGTATCTTGTATACCATAAAATATTGTATTATTCAGATTTGGTTTAATATAACAAATATTGGTGGTTGTACACATTGTATAATTTTGTTTAAAACTGTGTATATTGTGCATATGTGATTTACTGCTTTATGTTTTTGCTGTGCATAGTAGTTTAGTGGTTGAGATTCTTGTTTTGGTAGTGTTAGTGATTTAAGACTCTAAACTAGACCCAAGGTCAGGGAAATTCAACAATAGTGTGGTTTTTTCCCCATAAATCATGACCCAAATTTTACTTTGCTGCCATTTTCACCTCGATTAATTTATCCACATCGAGGTCGAATTCATGTAGAGGGGATTGAATCTCCATTTTGCTGTGTAGCCCAAACTCCAAATTTTGAACTTAACCGAGAGTGAAATCCAGGGCAATGTGCGGCTTAAACTTTCCACAGTCAAAGTTTCCCTCCTCTTCAACCACAAATCCTTGCAACCTCGATCTTACATTGCTCGCACATCGAGATGATGGGATACTTCCCCAAATTTGCGGCTAGTTGTTTAGTTTCTTCCCTTATATGGCTTCTTCAATTATCTCCAGAAGCATCAAGATGTTCTAAACGTAATAGGGGAGAATAGTAATGGCACTTTAAACTGCAGGGGCAATTTAACCGTTTTAGAGGAAGACCACCCCCCGACACAAATGAGACCAATGGAACCAATTAGCAATTGGGATACAAAGTCTCCTAGGGTCCATGAATGTGGTCAACCATACAAATTGGTAGAGTCAGAATAAAATAATGCAATTGTTATTGGTGAGATGAGTAGGTCCCACCGGTGACAACATGGAAAGGAGGAGACGCTAGATTGGCTCAGTCCAAAAAACCATTAATATTTGTCATTGTGACAGCCTAGGAATAGATCCAAATCTGATTGGTTGGTCGTATTTTTTTTTTGTACCAAATTATTATTCCCTCGGTCTTGAAATGATGTCTCCCTGAAAACACCTTAAGGCCGCTTGCCTATACTTGCTTTAGACCTCCATCAATCATTTCAGACAACATAGATGAACCCAATTGATGGCGTCGAGTGCATTACAAGCCCATATGGCTAGTTTTCAAATGCACCAACCAACACCAACCCACTTTATTTCAATTTTGATCCACAAAATCAGAGGTGTGGCTAATTCAGGGTCGAACCGAGATGTAATAGAGAGTCCAATCTGAGCAAATTCCTTCATAACACTGAAATTTTGTCAGGGAATCTTGATTGTATCCATAAAATTATGTACAATATTTATGTAACCAACAACACCATATTTGGCACCACCATACACTGCATTTAAACCATCTCTTTGTAAGCTGCATTTCAAAATTCCATGTTTGTCTACATCAAATTTCTCTTCCTTTGGCTTTTCTTCAAGAATTTGTTTAATGATTTTTGGAGCATGCATCGCTAAAAGACTAGATTCAAAAAAATGTGGAAAATTGTGTATAATCAACTCATGTGGAAATAATTCATGAAATATTTTTTACTACTCCCATCCAATGTTCATTTTGATGTTTTATGTTTCACAGACTTCCATATGTTGCATATCATCTAACTGAAGATTATAATTTCTATGAATAACATGAATATTGCAACATAGCATTCTATTAAGTCCTATATGTCCATAGTTTTAACTGAGAAAGTTACATACCTTACTGTATATGCCATTCACCGAATCCTATCAAATCCTTTAATCTTTTAAATGAAAATAGAGCCAAAGTATTCACACCCAGTGCTCAGCTGCCTCTGACATCGTACTGAAGCCTTAAGTGCTAGCAGAGTAACCTTGTCTGTTTAAGTGCAAAAGTACTTTGTATTCCAAAGGCACTAAAGGATCTGATAAGCGACTAGGGTTTCTCTCTGTGCATGTTGATATCCATAGGCCAATGGGAATTATATTCATCACCATCTCATCATCGTAGCATATTTTCTGTGGCTTTCATCAAATGCTCTGCAACTGAATTTTATGTTATCTTGAATTTCATTTCAATTCCAAGCGTTTCCCTGTTGCGTCTTTTAAAGGGTGTCCTTAATTCTCATGACAGTCACAGAAAAACCTAGTAATACTTGTAAGGATTAAGACCATAATAAGTTGCTAAGGATGCTCTTGATTGTGGAGAAATAGATACAATAACAACATTTTCTCTTGATATGATGTGAGAAAGAAACTCATTGACACATTGTTGTTTCAGCATAACATTCTCTGTAGATGTTAAGCATCCACTACATGCCAAGTAGTCATGGGGTGTAACTTTAACCAATTCTAAGATAGAGGGATCTGATCTTGGGGTGCTTTCTCTTGAATCTGCACCAAAACATCTTGTGTTTTCGATTGATCTTGGGGGTTATTTCTCTTGAATATGCACCAAAACATCTCGTGTTTTCGATTTTGGGATTTGTAGGCACTCTTTAATTTGAACCAAAACATCCTGTGTTTTGATTGATCTTGGGGGTGCTTTCTCTTGAATATGCACCAAAACATCTCATGTTTTCGATTTGGGGTTTTTAGGCACTGTATGATCAACCAAAACATTATCCGTCTGGTTTTCCTGCCAAACCCTATTAAATTTAAGTGGGAAAATGAAATTCCATTAAAATTAAATTCGAAATAAAGGACCAAAACCTTTACCCTCATAATGTAAAAGAAATATTATTTGAATATAATAATTTTTATTTTTATTTTTAAAGTTATTAAAAGTTATAAATGTTTCTATGTTTTAAAAAAAGGAAGGTAATTGAATTTGAAAGCTATTTTGTTTTCTCTAAAACTATTTATTTATTTATTTATATTGTGCATGACTAGTTTAGATCCATTTTAGCTTGAGACCGAGAGTGATCAAATCTCCTTTCACTCTAAAAGAGAGATTTTCACTTTAAGAAAGATTTGATTCCTTCGTTTCAGTGATCTGGATAGTTTTAATTATTAATTGTAGTTATAGTTGTATTTTTTTTTGTTTTTTTTTACATAGTCAAAATGTTAAAGAGGACATCACAACATCTCTACCATGGGAGATGAATTCAATAATTATGGAGAAACCCTATAGGGCCATGGAAAAATTGAAATTGAAGAAAGGGGTGTGGAGTTTCTGATTAGACAAAGACGTAGTTTTGATGAAGAGTGAATGGGCTCTAGACAATGTGAGGCTCTGATAGCCTTGTCAAAATGAAAAATAAGATTAAATGATAACCATGACATTTGTAGGATTTAACCCTGAACATAAATTATCTACACACGAATCTTATAACAAAAAATAAACAATAGCGAGAGCATAAAACATAAAACAGATAAACACAGAGATTTTCCCCTGGATCCCAAATCGGGACGACTAGCTTGATTTTTCATTATATTCCTTTTAGTGTTACAACACACATATATATATATACATGCCGAAGCATACATAAACCCCAATCCATAAACCCTGGATTAGAACATAACCGTAGTTCCCTTGACCGGATCTACTAAAATACGAGGGGCCGAAAACCATCATGCCCCAATACCATGTGCAAAACCATGCAAAAAACCATGGACCACAGACTACCGCCGGAAGTGGGACCAAAAATTTTCATTGTTGGGCGGCTGCCTTGAACCCGACAGAGGGCTACCGCCCCATTGACCCCTCCGTTGCGCCCAGTGCAAAGGGGGGGCTATTTCCCCCCCTCTTACCCCCCCGCACGTGCTTAGTCGTGGAAAGAATATAACAGATACCCAACAAACCATGGTAGTGCTCTAAGTACATTTAAAGTCATAAATTAAAGTACTCATAATAAATGTCATTTCACACTTTTTGAATAAAATATTATTATTGTCATTTCATATTTTTTGAAAGAAACAATGCATATCCCTACTCAATCTTCTGTAGCCGTGCTTAGTCGTGGAAAGAATATAACACATACCCAACATTCTCCCACTTGTTGTTTTCTTTCCACGGGGGGCCATAGGAGGGCTTAGTCATTGGCCCAATTCTTCAACACCCATTGTTTCTCTACACCAAGAGAACTTCTGAGTGCTCACAGACTTTGTCAATGCATCTGCAACATTCTTCAAAGTGTCCACCTTTACCCGCAACACCCTTTTAGCCTCAACCATATCTCTAACAAAGTGATATTGAACATCAATGTGCTTTGTCTTTGAATGGTAAGCAGGGTTCTTAGCCAAGAAAATTTCACTTTGGCTATCCCACCCAGTCCTATCCTTATAGCTTCTTCATCTGTATACTTGAACACAATATCTGCAACCAAACTGCTTCCTTGCTTGCATGAGTGGCTGCTATGTATTCTACCTCTGTAGTTGAAAGAGCCACTACAGACTGTCTTTTACTCATCCAACTGACTGCGCCTCCAAATAGGCTAAAAACATATCCACTTGTAGATCTTCTTTGGTCCAGATCTCCAGCCCAGTCTGCATCAACAAAACCACGAATGTCCAACATTCTTTCCAATCCTGGTCTTCCCTGGTAGCACAAGTCATAATCACTAGTGCCACGTAAATATCTGAAAACCCGCTTCACTACTGTCCAATGTTCCTTCCCTGGGTTTGACATAAACCTGCTCAATACTCCCACTGCATGTGCAATGTCTGGTCTAGTACAGACCATTGCATACATCAGGCTACCCACTGCACTTTCATATGGAACACGGGACATATCCTCCTCTTCTTCTTGTGTCTTGGGACACTGTTCAGCAGACAGCTTTACACCTACAGGAATAGGAACATTCACCAGTTTACTATCCTGCATATTGAACCTCTGCAATATAGTCTCGACATACTTCCTCTGGTTTAACCAGAGCTTCCTCTTTGCCAGATCTCTCTTAATTTCCATGCCCAAAATATAGTTTGCAGCACCAAGATCCTTCATGTCGAATTTGGAGAACAGTTGGGTCTTCAAATCTTGGATAATTTCTTTGTCATTTCCAATCAACAACATATCATCCACATACAAGACCAGATATATAACACGATCACCAATTAATTTAAAATAAACACAATGATCTTCTTTGCTTCTGGTGAAGCCAAGTCCCCGTATATAGGTATCAAATTTCTGATACCACATCCTTGGTGACTGTTTTAACCCATACAGAGACTTCTTCAACCTGCATACCAGTTCTTTATTACCCTTCACCATAAAGCCTTCAGGTTGCTTCATGTAGATCTCCTCTTCTAGATCCCCGTGAAGAAATGTTGTCTTCACATCCATCTGTTCTATCTCAAAATCAAATGCAGCAGCAACAGATAAAAGTAATCTAATAGAAGTAACCTTGGCAACAGGAGAAAAATATCACCAAAATCAATTCCCGGCACCTGGGAATAACCTTTCGCTACCAACCGAGCTTTGTATTTCTCCACCTTGCCTTCTACATTCATCTTCTTCTTAAACACCCATTTGCTCCCAATGGGCTTCCTTCCAGCTGGCAACTCCACCAGATCCCATGCATCGTTTTTGTGCAAGGATGCCATTTCATCAACCATGGCATCCTTCCAGAGTTTTCCATCCTCTGAATCTACTGCCTCCCTGACAGTTCTGGGTTCATCATCAGTTATAGTTAAGGAAAAACCTGAACAGAAAGCAGATGGACTATACCTTTATGGTTGCCTTCTTTCCCGAACTGATCTTCTCAAAGCTGGAGTTTGTGGCTCTTCATCTTCTGAGTCTTCTTCTGTTGTAGAGTCTGATTCATCCTCCTTTTTCTCAAACTCTATCTTCTCGGGTTCCTTTGGTAGGAATTCATGTTTAACAACATCTTTCACTTCTCTAAACACCACATCTCGGCTGTACACAACCTTCCTTGTTTCTGGGTTCCAAAGCTTGTAACCCTTTAAACCATCCTTATACCCAATAAAGATGCACCTTTCAGATTTATTATCAAACTTGGTCCTTTTCTCCTTTGGAACATGTACATATGCATCACATCCAAATACCCTTAGATGTGAAAGAGAGGGTTTCTTACCAGTCCATACCTCATGTGGGGTCTTATCCTCCAACGCTGATGAAGGTGATCTATTAACTAAGTAACATGCAGTCTCCACTGCCTCTGCCCAGAATTCTTGTCCTAACCGAGTACCACTGAGCATGCTTCTTGCCTTTTCCATCAGTGTTCTATTCATTCTTTCTGCAACTCCATTTTGCTGAGGTGTGTATGGAGTAGTCTTCTGCCGTGCTATACCACACTTCTTGCAGAACTCTTCAAATTCCTTCTTGCAGAACTCCCCACCATTATCTGTCCTCAACGCCTTTATCTTCTTCTCTGTCTGGTTTTCCACCAGAGCCTTAAATTATTTAAATTTTTCAAAGACTTCAGATTTCTTCCTCAAGAAATATATCCATGTATTCCTTGAGAAGTCATCTATGAATGAAACATAATACACAGACTTTCCCAGTGATGGAACTGACACAGGCCCAAACACATCACTGTGCACAAGTTCTAATATCTTGTTTTCCCTCTTAGCACCAGAAGGAAAACTCACCCGATTCTGCTTCCCATATACACAATGTTCCCAGAAATCGAAATCCAAAGAACAATTAGACATACCTTCTACCATACTATTTCTATGCAGTATCCGAAGGCCCTTCTCTCCAATATGTCCAAGCCTTTGATGCCATAGCATGGTCTTTTCTCCAGACACAGCTAGGCTTTCCGTCCCACTTTCAGGAACCACAAAACTGTTGCACCCATCAATAAATGTGCTACCTTGTAGCTTGTACAGAGTTCCAATCCAAACTCCCCGCATTAATACCAGTGCTCCCCGAACCATCTTGCAGGCATCTTTCTCGAACACTGTTTTTACACCTGCATCATCCATCTTGCTTACAGAAATCAGATTTCTGGCCAATGCAGGAATATGCAGAACATCGGGAAGTGTTCTAATCCTCCCACCTTGCAGCTTCAGCTTGACCTTTCCACGTCCGATGATTCTGGCCTTCCTATCATCCCCTAGGAAGACATCACCACCATCATATTTCTCATGCTCGCAGAACCACTCCCTATGGGGAGTGAAGTGAAAGGATGCACCTGAGTCAATCAACCATGACTCATGATCTACATGTGTATTTGAAGAAGAAGCCAAATACACATCCCCACCTTCATCCGAGGTGGTTTTTGCCTCTGTAGAAGGAGCTTCATCAGATCCCTTTCCTTTCTCAGGAGCTTTAGATCTGCATTCCTTTTTGTAGTGTCCTTCCTTTCCGCATTTCCAGCACACCTTTACAAACTTTCCGGGAGATTTAGATCTCCCTCTAGATTTAGATCTCCCACTCGAAACCTTATTCTTGTTTCTGTTCTGGGACCTTCCTCGTACAGATAAGGCATCTCCATTCTGACCCTCCATATTTCTCAGTCTCATTTCCTCCGACAGCAAGGCTGAGACAATGTCATCAAAATTCAAGGTAGTTGTATTGCTACCTATTGCAATAACCAGACTGTCCCACGAGTCTGGTAGAGAACACAACAAACTGATGCACTTATCTTCATCTGAGATTTTAATATCAACAGATGACAGTTGAATTACCACAGTATTGAAGGCATTCAGATGCTCTGTCACCGAGTCTCCATCCTTCATCCTCAGGTTATACAGCTTTTTCTGCAGGAACAACTTATTCACCAGAGACTTATATTGGTACAAAGTCCCAAGTTTTTCCCACAAATTCTTCGTCGTAGCTTCCCCAGATACATTCAACAATATTGAATCAGAGACACACAACCGTATTGTGCTC
Organism: Pinus albicaulis; assembly: GCA_034641835.2. Classification (NCBI taxonomy): domain Eukaryota; kingdom Viridiplantae; phylum Streptophyta; class Pinopsida; order Pinales; family Pinaceae; genus Pinus; species Pinus albicaulis. Next base: position 256,341,908 of record CM076584.1, on the reverse strand, counting down.
TTAGCCTTGCGATCCAGTTTCTTCTATTCTTCATCTGACATTGTCATTGGTTTAGTACCTGGATCTACCATGATCCACTGATCTTTATCCACCAGCAGATCCTCCATCTTGAGCTTCCACAACTCAAAACTCTGACCATTAAATTTCTCGATCTCTGTCTTAAAGTAAGCTCGCCATCTTCTTTCACCGCAAGAATCGATCCCGCAGATCTCCCACTGAATAGGGTCTACCACAGGCTCGAGAAAATATCCCCTCAGTAGCAAAGGCGTCCCCTTGAAGCCGAAACAACTCTGATACCAAATGTCTGTTTTAACCCTGTACAGAAATTATCTGCAAAAGATTCTTAAAAACGGAAAATAAACAATAGCGAGAGCATAGAACATAAAACATATATACACAGAGATTTTTCCCCTGGATCCCAAATCGTGATGACCGGCTTGATTTTTCATTATATTCCGTTTAGTGTTACAACAATACTCAATATACATGCCGGAAGCATAATAAAACCCCGATCCATAAACCATGGAAACCATTTGGATTAGAACATAACCGTAGTTCCCTTGACCGGATCTACAAAAATACCAGGGGCCGAAAACCATCGTACCCCAATACCATGTGCAAAACCATGCACAAAACCATGGACGCGGACTACCCGCCGAAAATTAAGGACCAAAAATTTTCGTCGGGGCGCTGCCCCAGACCCACCCGTTACGCCCAGCGCAAAGGGGGGGCTATCCCCCCCCCTCTTACCCCCCCGCACTTGCTTAGTCGTGGAAAGAATATAACACATACCCAACAAGATTTTTATTCACGTGATGTATATTTTTAAGTACATTGATCGTTGTCCTGATAAACCCTTTGAAGACACATGACTACTCATCAAATATTTTTTTCAGATGAGATGTTAGTTTCTTACTATCAGACCCACATGAAGGAGGAGGAGTTGGTGGATTATGCATTGGAGGAGGGCGTTTTCAACAAATTTGGGATATTCGCAAAGATTTTATCCATTCACATTTGGAATATAGATTGAAATGTCACCATGCCTTGGTTTTTAGGCCTACTGGGTCTTTAGGAAGAAAATTTAATGTATTGATAGTGCATTCATCTTGCGATTTAGAGGCCCTAACCCCTGCTCCAATTGCACACTGTTCGGGTCCTCTAGTTTTGACCAACCCAGTGCCTAAGGAAATTTGTGAGGGGCTGCAAAAATATTCTTGGGGTTTTCTATCTTTGAGTTTCATTTCCATTTCATCCTTATAGAGATCAGAGAAATACATGCAATGTGTTATGAATTTTTTATGGCTTTTTGAAGTTACGACTTTCTCTGATTTTTTTTTGTTTTCCTTCATCTCAAGTACCATTGGCCTCACCCTCCTTGGACAAACTCATGAAGGATAGCCTTGCATTGATGGCAAAGGGAGGTCAAACTAATGTTGAGAATATTTGAATCCATCTGCAGTGTTAAAATTTGGAGACAAAATGATATCCATAATTTTAACACTGTAGATGGATTCAAATAACCCTTTGTCTCTAAATTTTAACACTGCAGATGGATTCAGATATCCTTATAGTGAAATGAAACACTTCAATATCAAAATTGCCATTTTACATTTCTGAAGTGATACAATTAAAAATTAATAACATAAATGACTAATTCATATACGTATTGTACTTATTATTTGGTCATATTGTTATTCTTGGACTATAGTAGTCATTTACATTAATCATTATTAGTTTTTTCACTTATTATATAGTCATGGACTAAATTAGTCATTTCAATTAGTAGCTTTTAGTTCGGTCACTTATTATCTAGTTGTATATTTTGTCCCTAGACTAAATTAGTCATTTAAGTTAGTCATTTTTAATTCAGTCACTTAAAATTTCTCAAATTTAGTAGTAATTCACTTGAAATAATTGCGAAGACTAACTTTTTTAGTCACCTAGTTACTAATTTCATAATTTTCTACTAGTGGGATGTGGCCATGATCTTCCCCTTAATTTGAGAGTGAATTAGAAAGAAAACAAATTTCCATATATGGGAGATGATATTAAAACAATGATTAGCAGATATGAAAGAGATGACAGTAGGAGGGGCTACCTCTAGCATCCTGTATAACTTATTTCCCAAAGAAATAATAATAGTACAAGGCCTTGAATCATACACAACATGAAGCTTCCACAAGTATGGTTGGAATAATATTACATCACAAACTTCAAGAGGAGAAACAACACACAGTACCTCATCCATGAAGGGATTGATGTTGTAGGGAAGGAAAAACTGTTGGTTGACTTGGATATCTTGTCCTTGGTGAAGCGACCTGATGGTGTATGACTATGGGTGTGGTGTGGTCACACTAGCACATTTGGCCCAATTTCCGATGGCCAAGATACCGCTCTTGTGACACATAGGCATCCTAAGAGTGACACTTTGAGGTGGGGCAAAACGTTGGTTCTCCTAAAGTCGGAATTTCGACACTTGACTTAACTGTCAGTAGAGTGATGCTAATTATGAAATTTTTTTGGTCGTGTCGCAATTTTGACATTTCAAATTGGCCATCGCTCCTCCAACATGTCATGCTTCGTCACTCTTCTGACATTTATAAGCATCGCAATTCCGACGCCAATGAACACCATAACCAACATTATAAGCGTCACTCTTTCGACGAACAATCGACGTTTATATATTTGTCGCAAGTCCGACGTTATAATATCGGCATTGCAAGACCGATGTTACCAACTTTTCATCGCAAGACCGACGTGACAATAAATTTGTTGCAAGACTGACGTGATGAAAATTTCATCACAAGACTGACGGTAGAGAAACATTGGAATATCGATGGTAGTGAAACGTCGGAATACCGACGACAACAAACACACATATAAAAAAAAACGATGCATACTAATTTCACATTTTGTGATGTTGTGCTTCTACCAAGCTTTGGTCCTGGTATTCAGATCAAAACAAAGTCGTCTCAATTCCTACATGGGAAACTTTTTTTAAGATTAAAATCGAGATGTTTCTCAAATAAAACTAATATGAATTCAGACACATTAAAATATATCACATGATGAATCATGAAACATCAAAACTCCAAGTAAATTTCATTAAATACAAGCCAATCTATAAGAAAAATCACATAAATTTTTATTAAATCCAAGTCATATCTCTTCCAAATTCACCGAAATATATACAATCGCAGTGCATTTCTTGGCTTGAGACACAAACCATCGCACATCTTCATAAGCTTTGGATCACATTACACAGTCAATTAATGAATAAATTTGCACCCAAACTTTAACCGCTTCGAAAAGGCTTCGATGAAACAGGAATAACTTGGGCCGCATCAAGAACCATTCCATACAATCACTAATCACAACCAAGGAGATTTTTATTAATAAATCTCAGACCATAGATCTATTAATGAATCAATTTGTCTCAAACCAGGGATCTATTAATTTCATAAATTCTAAGACTAGGGATCTATTAATATAAAAAATCTTAGAATCTCAGAATAGAGATCTGTTAATCTCATACATCTGTCTTAGAACATGGGTCTTTCACAAATCCATCTCAGACCAGGGATCTATTAATCATTAAGAATATATTTAAAAAATGAAAGTGCAACCCTAATTTGCTGCACTAGAACACTAGATCTCCCCTATAAAGGTACAAAGAACCTCACTTCACTAAGTAAAATCAAACATTAATAAACTGAAACCCTCCTCACTCTTTCCAAATCATCTATAGGAGTAGGAACCCAGTTGTTGGAAGCCAAGTTGCTACGAATAGGGATCTGTTCCAATAATCCAGTCTCCACTTGATAAGCCAAATGGAAATACAATCCACCATTGCAATCCAACTTTATAAATGCCTCTCCAGGCTGCAAATATGCCAGTAACTTAGCTGTGAATTATATAATTTAAAAAATACCCACTCCCCACAAAAATAAAAAAAAAGTACTCACCGGGCGATGCACCTTTTCGATGGCGTTGAGCGATCAAATAGTTTGTATCCTTATAATTTCTTAACTTTTTGAAGAATGGTCCTGGACAGAAAGAATTTGGGACTTTTGTTGCATAACATCCATCATAGAGATGTAATATGCTCAATGTCATTTCGATTTTGCACTCTGGATTGCTAGCAGTATTTAATAATGAATTTAGTTTAAATTAGTTGAAACACCCAATAAAAATTTTCTGCTTGCAGTGGAAGTAGCCTATTGGGCCACTTTGCACAAAATATGACACAATTTAATGCAATACAATATACTCACTAGCAGGGAATCATTTCACTGATTGAGAATGTTGTTTTTGTTTATTAGGCATCTCTAATGGTGGCAAGGAGAGAGGCAGCTGGGATGTTTTCATATCAGAAATTAACCCAAAAATGGCTTGGGTGTCGATATATCCTCTGTCCAAACACAAATTTCTCGTTTCTTTAATTCATATTCACTCACCATTCAGTTTTTTCTTCTCATTTCCTATTGGTTGGTTAAAAATTAAACTAAATAAATATTTATTTATATCTAAATGCTATATTACCTCAATGGTCTAAGAATTTTTAAAGTAGGCATTGCTTATTAGACAAAAGAATGTACTCCCACAGCTTCTCGATGTTTTTTCATGCAGATTGCTAGAAAAGATATCATGGGTCTACAGGATTTTCATAAGGATTTGCATGGCTTGGAATCTTGAGGGATTTTCAGATTTGGTATGTTAATTGAAAACCTAAAAGATTGAACTATTGTTTCTATAGTAGCCAACTCTTTTTCAACCATTCATGAGAGTTGCTCCAAATAGTAGGTGCTACCCTATCTTTGAGCTTATTCCTTTTCCCCTGTCAACCCATACTTCTATTGGACGGGACGATGAAACTCTAAAATGATATGGTTTTGATAGATTTGAGAGCAAAATGCGCCCACAAAAACGACACAGGAAAATGCACACTAATTTTGGGTAGATAAAAGGCATCAACATTTCCAGCTGAAAGATAAGTTTTATTACTAAAAAATCCAACGCGACGATTTAGGTGCTAAATGACAATAATAGAAGTTGTAAGCAAGTGGCAGTATGTATACAATATACCATACACACAAACTTCATCTTTCAGTTGGAAATTTTGATGCAACCATTACAAATATTTATGGGCTAAATGATAATAACAGAAGTTATGATCCAGTGGCAGTATGTAAGGTATACGAACAAACAAAATTCAGAACTCATATGCATCAAAGGCTTAACCCTTGGTTCTAAAAATCCAACTCTAGCTTAGGCAGCATGCATACCTTTGACATTAACTGGAAGTGCCATTATTGAATCTAGAAAGACACTTTCAGGTGCAATAAGTTCAATTTCAATGCTGAAAAATTGATAAAAATGCTGCACCTAGTTATGTTCTACCAACCTATCAACAAATATTAGCATTAAATAAACTGAAAACTCAACATATACTTTGTGCACAAAAAAAATAAACGAAAAACCAAACTAGTCACATAAACCAGCAATCAACCCAATTGGGAGATCGGGCATTGAAATCCACACATAGGAGACATAGATATTTTGAATTGATTGTGTGAATGATTTCAAAGATGCTTAGGAAATCAAAGCGAATGTTTTAGTGATGTGTCATAATTGATTAAAATTCAAATAATTAGATGAGAAGGGAAATGCATATGTTTTCTCTTTAGCAATACAATAGCCAAGGAAGCAGTAAATTGCTAATTTCCAAAAATTAAAATAAAGAAATTTAATTTGGAAAAGAGAAAAGAGTAAACAATTATGTTCCTTAGACTGTCAATCTCCTCTGGTTCTCAATTGAATGGTTTGAGATAACCAACTGTTGTGGCCCTCACAATGGCTTGAAAAAAAGAGAGTATTTGCAGCATTATGGTTTGTAAATTGAACATGAAGACATAGGCATATGCAAAAAAAAAGAAACGAATAGCAAATTAAGGCATACAATCAGTTAACATACCAGAAGACAACACATGGTTACCCTAAAAACGTAAATGCTAAACTGGATATAATGGTTTTTCTCAACATTGTTTTCTCAGCAATAACAAAATTATAATTAGATTTTTTTTTAGCTTCTACCGATTACATTTTTCTTCTTTGTCAAAGAAACCTTGCTCCAACACTGTGGAGAGGTTTATATGCTGAGATAAATTGTTGGGAACATTTGGAAGGAAAATCAACCCCAGATATTCAACTTCATAACTCTAGTTCTCTTCTTCCTTTGGCTTTTACGGTTAGCATTCTAGTATATGGCCCCTTTGTCTTTCATCTTTTTCTTCTCTTAATTTTGAAATCTTTAATTGATACCAGATTTCTCTCATCCACATATAACTTAAGTTGTTTGTTAATTGTTACATCAATAAATTAATATGTGCAATTTGGGTTGATAATGAAAATACATTGGGTTTCTGAATATAATTTTCAACTTTGAGTGGATATGAAAGAAAAGGACCACTGCAAATTTTTAGAGTGCAATAATCCAAGGAGAAATATGATAAGCACACTAGTTATTGATAGAGAAATTTTGGATAGCCAATGTACAATTGCTGAGAAAATGATTTGGCTTCAAACGAGGAATAATTTCTCTTTTCTTCTGGAGCCAGATTGTCAAGGAGGGAAGCCAAATAGGTTTAAGAGAAAAAAAGGGGTACTTAACATTTTCAGGGTTAGAATATGACTGTAGTTTGTATTATACTCCAAGTGTAGGCCATGGCAAATGAGGTAGCTGCAAATCCTTTTGAGAATTCCCTTGTCACAAATCTGAAGATGTATAGCTCCATTAAAGAAGATGATTGGTATGAGTAGAACTCAAATTTACATGCACACTTGATTACATTACTTGAAAAATATTAATAGAAAAATGAAGCTCATTCTCTTCATTTGGAGGAAAATGAAAATCTGAAACAACTTGTGGAAAAGAATTATAAATTAAGCAACATCTGGATCTTAGTGGATTCCCATTCTCTTTAAACATTTTTCCCTCATGATGAACTCAAATATTTTGTTTCACTTGGAAGTTAATAAGGGATTCAGAGTCAAGCCCAATAACGTCAATTAGCCCAGAACTCCACATATTGGATCATTAGGACAAAAGTATCAGTTTGTGTCAAACAATAGGGATGACAATAGTAGTCTAGAATCTCAAAATACGTCACATGGTAGTGGGATTGTCTGCATCCATGGAGTTTCAAGAATAGGAAAGACTAAAATGGCTATGGAATTTTAGTACAAAAACTCACAGCTAGGCCTTTCAGTAGAATTTTCTGAAAACCACACTCTAAATAGCTAGCTGAAACTTGAGATGGAAGTGAGACATGGGAGGTGGCACAAAAGAATAAGATGGTGGTGTGACAAGTACATTCACACTATCAATCAAAAAGGCTATATACACATCATAAAAAACACTAATCCAATAGAGATTTTGCAAAATTAATCTTGTTTTCACAAATTAATTCTAGAGAGATGTGCCTTTGAGAAATACTACAACACATTACAAAAGGTAGAATTAGGGTTTGCTAAAACACACTTCAGAGGTATAACTAAATATTTTAGCAGATTCCAAAGAATATTTGGAGGTCCTTTGTATCAATTGACTTCAAAAGAATATTAAAAACAACCATGCAAGTGCAATACATTGAGTTATCCCTGCATTCTTAACAAAATTTGCAGACATGTTCCCCCTTCACTCTAACAATCCTATTTTGGCATGCTTTCCATGTTTCAGAGCTACGATGAATGCATCACCCAGAGAATCCATATTTGGAATACACCTCATCACTTCCATTCTTAAATTCAAATAATTTTTTAATCCTTCAAGATTCAACTCTATACAAGAAGGAGGAGGGGTGATGCCAAAAAAAGGGGCACTTATTATTTTCTAGTAATTTTGCTTGAGCCTCTTGCTTTCTCACCATCGCTTGATAGAAAATATACATATTTCTGGCCTCACAACCATCTTATTATTCATCAAATGAGGCATTAAAAAAACATGGATTATTCTGATCAAACTTAGGAGCTTCACATGCCTCCTTTTTCATCCATAACTTTTGGTGATTAATCATTATGTTCAGAAAAACAAGCGGAAAAGACAATACATCTTTATTGTTATTAGCTCACAAATTAGCATTACATACCAAATTTTCAACAAAACTTCAAATGTTTACAAAACCTAGAAGATGTTCATTACAATCAACAACTTCAAAGTACTCTTCTTCAAAAGTATGTGCTAGGTGTTGAAAAATGCAGCACCATTCATGTATTTGAGGAGCTGGACATCCCCTCTAATGGGATGAGTGGATGAGTATTTTTATATGAAAACATTGGGATTTACTTACAGGGGAAGGTCTATTGTTTTTGATCTATTTTAAGGGGCACATCATCATCAAAATGTTCTTGTTCACCTAAGTTATGGTCACTTTCAAGAATTTTAATTCTTTGATTGAAGAGATCTTGCTCCATCATATTATCGAACCCACTGCCAAGTCATCAAGTACTTTAGACATGGGATTCACATTTTATGCCATATTGAAAAGGTCAGATCCATATTTGTGGAGTACCTAGTGAGATCTCCTTCCTTTGAAAGTTGTTTCCCGCTCTCACCATGAATACATGTAACAAGTCATTTTTTTAAGGAGGAAAATGGTTTTGTCCCTTGGTGGAGTCAATCAATGAGAAATAAGGTATTCAACCAGCTAATCCTCATCATAGTGTTGTAGATGAACTACTAATTCTACAGAATTAAACTTGTTAAAACAACAACACTAATATTTTTTTGTCTCCCAGACTTAAAGTCCCCAAAACCATTTGGAGCAAGCTTGGAGAAACTCAGAAAAAATTCCATTTCTTCCTCAACAAAATATCTGAGTTTAGAGTAGGTTCTCTTCAAGCTCAATAGAGGTATATCAACTTGGTGTTTATAATATTAATTAAGTACTAAGTTGCAACATAAGTTACCATAGAACAATAAATAAGTTAAAATACATTTATCAGTTAATATTCATGTTAGATTCACTATGACTGGTTCCATTGTAGTTATGTTATGGGGCCTTAAGTTTATGAACACGGATATGGAAATGAATGATTAAGAAGATTAACATGGCTCTCTGAATTAGTGAATGAATCCTGCTGAGAAATTGACCAAATTGTGAATCAACATTGGTTGAAATAATTCTAATATGAATGATGCCACATATTAGAAAGGCTCAATGTAGCATGTAAGGATATTAACCAAATTAATATCCTTTATTGATCAAAGTGTTTAACAAAACATTCACATAATTAAATTTGATCAAATTTTGAAAGTCACGAAACTTACTTTCCATCTTAATTACATGAAACTGTTACAACAGAGACACTTTGAAAACACCTCCATTTTTACATAAAAGAAATTGAACCAGATCACTCTACGAATTTGAATTTGAGTTTTCCAACACATATTTTGTCCATTCCTTTTCTATGGAAGCAATTCCCAAATCTGAAGTAGGTTTTCATAAGTCTAGGTTTCTGGCCTTATTAAATTCAACAGATAGAAATTGTTTTTCCAAGTCTCCTAAATTTTCTTCCTATAGATACAACTTCACAACTTCCTAGTAATGCTTGTTTGTTTAGTGATGCCTTGGAAATTTTTGGTTTTTATTTATCTAGGCCAAATTATACTTTGCGGATATCCAATTATTTCTGTTGTTTTGTTACTATTTTGTTGATTTTACAGTTTTCCAGTTTTCAATTTTTTTTTGATTCCAAATTCCACGTTTGGAACATAACACTTGTGATGTGGAATCTACCTTGAGGTGTACCTAGAGGAAAACCACTAGCACTAATGTTACATATTTAATTCCAAAATCTAGAACCTAAAATTCTAAATCTTAATTTTACAATTTGTTCAAACCTCATCTTATGAAACTTATTAATGGAACCAATTTGGATGTCTTTACCAAGTGGCAACGGATTGCAAGGAGAATCCTCAGCCAAGCAAGTAGCGCTTCTAGGGATGACTTGTGAGCACCACTAGAGTGTGTTTCAGCACATTCACACAAAGAAAATAAATAATTTTGAACAAAAGTTACATGATTTGGTATTCATGAAATATATTGTTCAATTGAAGCATGACCAATTGACCAACACATCTATAATAGACAATGTTATTAAAACCCATTCAACTAGACTGCACTGGCTAGTTCAAACTAGTTTTTGAGAATATCTAGGAAAAAAAAGATGCGTTATTCCCCTTTCTAGAATCTGAAACAGAGGAATTACAGCTTGGAAACAGTACTAGAACATTTCCACACCTTATCCAAGTATTTTCCAACCATTTCAACATGATCCTGAAATGTTTCCTGAGTTTTAGATCTTTCAACTACTATCAGGCAAGATACCAACAAGAAAAAGTGATTTTTTGACATTAAAGAATAAATAAAAACCCTAAATGAAAACTATGAAACCCTAACCCTAAATTGAGCATCAAAGCTTGCAAATAAAGCCTCAATCCTATAAATAAAGACCAAAAGAAAAATCTAGAATTTATCTAAATTTTATGTCTTATGGTTTTTTCTCAATGTATTTTTCCTTAAAAAAAACACCTTTTATTTTTGGTTAAGTAAAACATTGATCTTCAGGCATTTTACTACATAAATTGCTTGTCTACTATAGTGTTGAAGTACAATTATTATATTCTATTTCCTTTCTCATATTTTGTGCCAATTCCTTAGCCCCATTGCAATAAAATACCAAAGACTTGCATATCAAAATTGATACGGTGGTAGTTTCAGCCCTACAAAACAACAACCTGCATATATGGACAATTAAATGGACAAGCACTTATTTCCAATAATATTCCAGCAGGCTTCCATGTTTTGCTTTTCCTTTTTTGAACTAGACCTATATGACCTAAGTTACTCCATTACAAGTACATTCTCATGTCTCTGTCCTTATGTCATGGAGGGAATCATGATGTTGCCATATTTAGAATTTTTTTGATATGACATACATGCGATATTTTAATATTATTTCATGAAATTTTATCATTACAATCTTTGGAAGTAAACAACATACCCAAAAGAAGGCAGTGGTGTCTAGAGATAGTGTTATAACATAGAGTGCAAAATTGCATGCCATCACATTTTCATCATATTGCTCAACAAGTGAGCTCACTTATTTGTACACGATTTCCTATGATTTGAAATGGATTTGAACCTACAAATGGGTGTAAGACTCAGTACTCGTAAGAGACAACTTGGTAATTCATGAAGGTTGAGTGGACAATGTAAAAGACATTTTAAATGTACAGATGAATAAGACAAAAAAAAATCAAAGAAAAAAGAGATGAAAATAGAGCATTAAATGGAAGAAGAAAAATGAATAGGAGAGAAGGTTGAATAATGGGAAGTTATTTTGGCCAAGAGTGGAATATGAATAGAAAGCCTTGAAAGAAATGTAATTACAGATTGCCAGAATGAAGAACTAATCCCCCATTTGAAAATAGATTTCCCATTTGGGTTTCTAGGGAAAAATCTCGGTGTCAGTGAGGTGTGTGAATTTATTATTGTGTGATGGAATTTTATTTACAATTACATATTGATGGTTGTGCATTTTGAAAAATCCATATGGCGTGATTGATTCATTATTATGTTGAATTAATCAGGAAATTCAATTTTGGTCTGTGCGGCTTGCTGTTACTGGAAATTGATGGCTGCATTCATCAAGCTAAAAGATTCTATGCTTGACACAATATATTTCAAATAGATTCTAAGAAATTATTCTATGTAATGGGTGAATTCATGGTTGAACTTAATTTCTCTCAATTTTTTGTTAATTTGCAACTACCAAAGTACTCAGGTTGTCATCTTTTGTTAAGATAGATCAATGGTTGTGGAAATAAAGCTGTTGCAAGTATATATGGAGTTGCTAATTTGACATTTTACGACTGTTGGAGAAGTTTATCTCTCCTGCATACTTCCTTTCTGCTTCATGAGCTAAGATTCAGTGTTGGCTGAGATTGTACCCACCCTTGGACTACAATTTTATCAGTATTTGGGTGAATTACAGTTACACAAGGATTGTACAGCTTGTCCAAACAAAGAGTTGAATGATGCTAAGTAAAATTCCTTTAACCATGCATTGTAAAAAAAATTCACAAACCGTATAGTCGCCCTAATTCAACGATTTCTCTGCTGGCTCACTTTCCCATCTCTCCCTAGTCAATTTTCCACTCTATTCGAATTAATTACCCCTCTAGTTGATTTAATTTTTCTTGATCAACTGGGAACTCAACGAGTTGAATCAGACCTACCTAGCCAAGTGTTTAGTAGTCAAGTTAATTCTCATCCCATGCTTTTTTTCCTCTTTATGGAAGCTAGCACCAAATTTATTACCTCTTAGCAATTTGTTGATTGTACTTTGGGTTTTCTCTTAAAATATGGGGATCTTTCATATACTTTGTTGATTTTACTATGGGGGTCTTTCATACATATTAACTTGTGGAATTAAGGTGGCCACTCGGTCATCTTGTGAGTGCCAGAATATATATATATATATATATATATATATATATATATATATATATATATATATATATATATATATATATATATATATATATATATATATATATATATATATATATATATATATATATATATATATATATATATATATATGAATGTTGGAGCTGGAACTAATTCGAAGTGTGATAACTGGTTTGATGGTAAAGAGACAAGGCTCTAATCACGAAATTGTTAGACTTAATTTGGTGCATTTATCTACGTTGGTTATTGGTCAATAAATTGTGTAGGCCATCATTCAAATAGAGGAGCCACATGAATTCTAGAAGGAGAGCTACCAATTTTATTAAGGATTGATTGACCCTCCATGTGCCAAGAAGGTGCTACAAAATTGACACACTTACTAACTACTAATGAGAAGGATGATCTTACAAGGGGTTGATTTCTACACATTCAAAGAACAGGCTCTACGCAGAAATTATCTACCTAGATGAACAATGCATTGCACTGGAAGTTTCAATCAAATTCTGAGTTAATTTCCATCAGACTTCTTGTGGTTGCCTTCCACGATACATAGTGTATGTGAGGTAATTGGTTTTGAAACCAAGCATTGTAACTCAGAACTCTCTTTCCATGTCCACTGGAGAACCATAAAGGAGAAGTTGGCTCTATAATATTACTAATTATCCCAAGCTAATAGGAATATTTCATTTTGTTTTGATTTTCTTAATTGATGAATAAAATGTAAAGGAGGACATGTAAACTACTGAAAACATCAAAATAAATCAATGCCCAATGTGAACAAAGGCAAATCAGGGCTGTCTTAATAAAATCCACTTGTGTGTGAAACAGAATTGAGCAATTTCACTGGGTCAATAGGACCAAATCACAACGCAGTCCAGATGCATTGAACCTCTTGGATGAGCAACGCAGTTCTAGCAGGAGGTCCTCCATGTGAACAGGTTTAAATGAATGAAGGTGGTTTAGGGTTTTGCAAACCCTAATCTTATAAAAAGGAGGAGAGAGCAGCCTAAGGAAGTTGTTGATTATTATCTGATTTTAGAGGATTGTGTCTGCTTAGACAAATCCACATTCTCTTGGCTGTTTAGCAGAGAATAGTGAGGGTTTCCTGTTTAGGAATTCCCTTCCCCTTCATGGAGTAGCTCTTGGAGGAGATTTGTCCTGCTTTGTCCACTATCTGGTTGGAGACCAAGCTTCTACTTCCAACTGCAATACAGATCCAGTGAGGGTTTTCTTGCTTTTGTAAGCTGCAACAAGTGGAACACTATATCTGTTCAGATCTAGCTTGTATTGGAGCCTCTTCTCAGTGAGTGTGTCTTTTAACCTCCTGGAAGAGTGCATCCATCGGTTGAGCTTCAGTTTTTGATCTTGGAATCAAGCCAAGTATACATCACCATCTATGCAGTTCCTTAAAGAGACTGCATCCTCTTTGTAGAGCAGAGTTGCAGGGGGTTTGGAAATTCTCCTGGAGGAGAGATCTCTAGTGAAAAGGATCCTTCCTTTCACTGAGGTGATCCATGGATTGGCCAACCAATCCATGTACCCTTTAGATATGATGTATTACTATTGTATATATTGTAGAATTCCTAAATACTACTGCAGAACTATGAATTAGATCTCAGATCTACTCACTGTGGTGCATCATTTGTTGAGATCCCCAAGGGGAGTGTAAAGGAGGGTCTCTTTAGCTTACAAATTTGTAATAGATATATGTTTTTATATGAATATATATCCTAGATATGAAATGTAATAAAATATTGCTCCAGACTCCTGAAATTTACGCTGTTAAGCTTTCTTGTTTCAATCCATTGTTGCAACACCTCAATCTGAGGCATTCTTCATGTAAATTATATGTTTTTCTCTTAAGAATGGTTTGATCCATATCATTAATCCAATTTAATGATTTTAAGACCCTATTAGAGTTAACACCTTCAGAAAATCATGCTTTCTGTGCTTCAGTAATCTCTGCATACTCTAAGTCATGAGAAATCAGGGTTTTTAAGCCATTTCGGGAGTGATAGGTTTGTTTAACTTAGCTAGAATGATTTGTTTGAGCTGAAATTTGGTATGGGAGTCCCTCATGACCTAATATAACAGATACGACCATCAATTTCCTATTTTTTTTACGCAAACTTCTGAAAATGACCTTTTTAGGGCTTAAATCACTGTCTTTCCCCACTTTTGGTTAAAAGAATAGATCCCTTTCCTTGTTGCTGCATATATTACTGTTCATAAAGTGTTTATTAATATATCACATGAATTATTAGCTTTCTAATATTCCAATACAATGTTTATACATTGTTGCAGTCCCTCATTGGGCAATTAACAAGCCATACTAGGTGTGGGAGGCATGTTTTCCTCACCTAGTTTGTTTTTTTTCTGATATCCTCTTGGAATTGGGTCTTAGATTATCATATCTAAGGAATCCAAGGGCTGATATTGGTTTCTGATGCACACATCCCTGAAAAATGCATTTTTCAGGCCTCTTTTGCTGAGCAGTCCCTTTTGGGATACTACAGTGGTATCAGAGCAAGATCTTTGGCTCAGCCTGTGGGCTTCAAGCCAAAGTGCTATAAAGAAAAGAGCAAGGTTAGAATGATGGAGAGGATGAGATTACTCTCATCCATTTTTAGATATAAGAAGATCCTCTCCAAGGAGGTTCAACCAATGGAGAAGATAGATGCAATGGAACTCCAAGAGGGTTTCAAGGAGGAGAAAGTTGCAGTGAGACCTATAGAAGGTTTCAAGGAGGAGGAAGCTGCAGTGAGACCTCTAGAAGGTTTCAAGGAGAAGAAGGAGAGCCATGCACTTCCTACTCTTTGAGGAAGGATGAGGATCCTGAAGAGCACTTAGAACGGGAGATTCTAAGTTAGTACTTGGTAGAGTACAAACATCAGCCTAGAGCTTCCAAAGAGACTCTAGATCTTCCTCAGTTTATTCAACTGAAAGAAGAGAAGAGGCCATATATTAAGAGAATGATAAGAGGCAATAGATTACTATTGTCTACATTTGATGGATCACTCGAGTATGAAGCAAATATTTGGGTGATGAAACTGGAGGCATTTTTCCTACTGCATCCAGTAGCGGAAAAAGAAGCTGTAGAGATCTCAACATTTCACTTGAAGGGAAAGGCAAGCTCTTGGTGGATCAGACATGTAAGCCATGCAATAATATCCACTCTTGCTGATTTTATGCATCAATTAATCAGGATATTTGACAGTAGAAGATCAGAGGAGGAGGAGTCCTCTTCTCCATTTGAGGAGCCTTGTACCAGCGCTGTCACCATCATGGAGGGGTAGCCATTTGTAGCAATAGTTGGATAAACCAACTCAGTGAATAGGGGAGCTCTTGCATCAATATAAAATATTCTTGAGACTCACCAAGGTATGCATGAATTTCCATTCGGTATCATTTCAAAAAATCTAAGGGGAAGCCTTGGAAATTTGTCTTTGTATGACCCAGGATCATCACTTACTGCTAATCTAGAGCAGCAAGGGTGCACTGCGCTGTCCAAAAATAGAAGTGAAGAAATAAGGACCCATTCCTCATGGGAACATTCAGGTGACAACCTCATTTAGGGAACTATGAAGAAAGAGATGTTAAAAGGTAGACATCCTGAGGTGAGAAACATTTTCTCCTCTCTAGATGACATTCTCTCAATGAGCATGCCACAACTCAAAGAGAGACTTATACTTGCAGCAGATCCAAGACCTCATTGGTTTTGGAAGGCCATGCATGAGAAGGAGGCCTCATTAATAGATCCCATTGGAGGTGTACTTCAAAATTTCAGGAAGTGAAAATATCTTCAAAGATGTGAAGAAATTGGTGTCTTACTATGGGAGATGTGTGGAGATCAAGGCACAATTCATAACTTACATGTGCCATTGATAAGGAGGTGTAGAACCATGGAGACTCAAGGAGGAGGTAGGGGATAAACTCAACCTCATCCCTATCCATGGAAAGAGGGTGATGCACCTAAGAAGGTGATTGGATTGGGCAGTGGAAGCATCGAGAGTTTTTTCCATTCATATATTCAGTCATCTCTTGTTGAGGATGTCTCACTATATGGAGACATTTCACCAAGGAGACCTCTGGATCAACAAAGGAGGATGGATGCTTCACATGTTGAGGCATCATTCATTGATGATAGAAGAGTGGAGACCTTGGGAGAGTTTGGAACAACACTGGGAGTCTTGGGTAGACCCAAGGAGGAGAGAAGCCTTCTCTCAACATCATCTACACCCACTCTCATTTCAGATTCTGCACTATGGCAGAAGCAACATGGGGAGGGAAACTTTCCACATGAAACCTTTGGCATGAAAGAAGTAAAAAAGGGGGAGTTATATTTCAACCAACCCTTTCCTATGAGGCTAAAAAAAATCAACTTGAGGAGCTATTGTTGTGGGGGCTTTAAAGGAGAGCTACATCATCATTGTCAGAGATGCATGGGAGATGTAAAGATGGATAAGCCACATGACTCTAAGGGAGAGTTATATCAGCCCTCTCTTCCTTCTGTTGAGGAAGAGAATAGATCCTTGCACCACTCCGTGGATAGGAAAAGGATTATTGGTGAAGAACATGATCATGTTACACATGCTTTATATTCTGATTTCATGCATTCTTAAACCATGTTTTTGTAGGTCATGGCCCCAAGGAGGCATGTAATATCATATGAGCTTCTTGGCCAACATTGGGCCCCAAAAATTTCTGAATTGGGCCACTCCCTTGAGAGAAAAAGGGAGATTTTGCAACATGATGGATGCTTCCCCAAAGAACCAAACATATATCACATTTCCAACCATGGTGATATGGTGTGGGAAGCAAGTAAGTGGTGGGAGGAACACTTACCATATCTATATTTGATGCAAGCAGGGGATGCCTTGCATTGGTTCCACATGTGGGACTATGACCCACCTCCATATGTACAATTTTCTGTTTTCATGTACATTATTTTGATTTCCTATCTTGATGATGTAGTTATACTTCCTATGGGAATGTATGGAGGGAGGAAGGAAGGATGGCATGTGCCTCATGGGATGACCACTCTCCATGTATTTTATATTTCAGAGTTCAGAGAGAGCATGGGGAAAACCATGTTTGTTTCATATGATTTACTGTCTCCTTATGGGATGAGCTATTTAGATCTCATGAGAACTTTGGAGGAGAAAGACATGGATAGATGGATGGGTGAACACTTGGCTTATGGGGGGAGATTCTCTCATGTTGGTGTCACCAAATAAGGAAGAGAGGTGGTGCAGCACTCACCTTATTAGTTGCTTGAGGACAAGCAACATTTTGGAGGGGAGGACTATAATATTCCTAATTATCCCAAGCTAATAGGAATATTTCATTTTGTTTTGATTTTCTTAATTGATGAATAAAATGTAAAGGAGGACATGTAAACTCCTAAAAACATCAAAATAAATCAATGCCCAATGTGAACAGAGGAAAATCATGGTTGTCTTAATAAAATACACTTGTGTGTGAAATAGGATTGAGCCATTTGACTGGGTCAACAGGACCAAATCACAATGTAGTCTAGATGCATTAAACCTCTTGGATGATGAACGCAGTTCTAGAAGGAGGTCCTCCATGTGAACAGGGTTAAATGAATGAAGGTGGTTTAGGGTTTTGCAAAACCTAATCTTATAAAAATGAGGAGAGGGCAGCCTAAGGGGGTTGTTGATTATTATCTTATTTTAGAGGATTTTGTCTGCTTAGAAAAATCCACATTCTCTTGGCTGTTTAACAGAGAATAGTGAGGGTTTCCTGTTTAGGAATTCCCTTCCCCTTCATGGAGTAGCTCTTGGAGGAGATTTGTCTTGCTTTTTCCACTATCTGGTTGGAGACCAAGCTTCTACTTCCAACTGAAATATAGATCCAGTGAGGGTTTACTTGATTTTTTAAGCTGCAGCAAGTGGAACACTAGATCTGTTCAGATCTAGCTTGTATTGGAGCCTCTTCTCAGTGAGTGTGTCTTTTAACCTCCTGGAAGAGTGCATCCATCGGTTGAGCTTCAGTTTTTGATCTTGGCATCAGGAAAAGTATACTATATCACCATATACGTAGTTCCTTGAAGATACTATGTCCTCATTTCAGAGTAGAGTTGCAGGGGGTTTGGAAATTCTCCTGGAGGAGAGATCCCAGTGAAAAGGATCCTTCCTTTCACTGAGGTGATCCATGGATTGGCCAACCAATCCATGTACCATTCAAATATGATATATTTATATTTTATATACTGTATAATTCCTGAATACTACTGTAGAACTGTGACTTAGATCTCAGTTCTACTCACTATGGTGCATCATTTGCTGAGATCCCTAAGGGGAGTGTAAAGGAGGGCCTCTTTGGCTTACATATCTGTAATAGATCTATGTTTTTATATGAAGATATATCCTAGATCTGAAATTTAATAAAATATTTCTCCAACCTCCTGAAATTTATGCTATTAATCTTTCTTGTTTCAATCCATTGTTGCAGCACCTCAATCTGAGGCATTCTTCATGTAAATTTTCTATTTTTCTCTTAAGAATGGTTTGATCCATATCATTAATAAAATTTAATGATTTTTAGACCTTATTAGTGTTAACCCCTTCAAAAAATCACGCTATCTGTGCTTCAGTAATCTTTGCATACTCTAAGTCATGGGAAATCAGGGTTTTTAAGCCATTTCGGGAGTGATAGGTCTGTTTAACTTAGCTAGAATGATTTTTTTGAGCTTAAATTTGGTATGGGAGTCCCTAATGACCTAAGATAATATATCCAACCGTCACTTTCCTCTTTTTTTATGGATATTTCTGAAAATGACCATTTTAGGGCTTAAATCACTGTCTTTCCCCACTTTTGGTTAAAGGAATAGATCCCTTTCTTTTCTGCTGCATATATTACTGTTAGAAAAGTGTTTAATAACATATCCTATGAATTATTAGCTTTCTAATAATCCAATAAAGTGTTTATACATTGCTGCAGTCCCTCATTAGGCAATTAACAAGCCATACTAGGTGTGGGAGGCCTATTTGCCTCACCTAGTTTGTTTGTTTTCTGATCTCCTCTTGGAATTGGGTCTTATATTATCAGATATAAGGAATACAAGGGCTGACATTTGTTGCTGAAGCACACATCCCTGAAAAATGCATTTTTCAGGCCTGTTTTGTTGAGCAGTCCCTTTTGGGATACTACAAGCTCTCAGAACTTCGTCAAGAGCTTGAAGACAACCAATAAATGCATTAATTTTGTCTGTTGAGGCTCAAAAACAAAAAAAATAATTCAGAATCCTTTGGTTTTTTACAACCACTTACATTTCTAACTAAAAAATAGTGGATTTACTAATTTCCGTTGTTCGTTACATGTTATGTGCAGGCTACACAAGAATAGAGGCCTTGCATCCAAGATAAGAATAAACAAGAGTCGAGATCCTTGTGTAAGGTAGAGGGAAATGAAAAAGTGGCCTCTCTGAAGGTAAACCTCTCTGTACAAGACCAACAGTGAGATCATAAACATACTTCAACACAATATCCATGTTGGTGAAGCAAGTGGACTATAAGACCCTCATTTACTGATCACCCTAACCAATCCCCTTGAAACATGGCTGATGAATTTGACATTGATCACCCAAGTCAGTTCCAAATGAGTGGAAAAACCCAAAATTAGGCCCTTAATGCATTAATCAATTAGTTGAAAGACCCTCACAGCACCCAATTTATTGTCCAATCAATTACTGAACAAGGAAAAATACACCTTATTCAAAAAAAATTGAGTCACAGATTCCAACAGTTTTTCTAAAGGTGCAATCAATGTATTCTTTTAATATATTCTAAGAATAGGATTCAACCTTTGAGTAATTTAGTCGATGTTTGGAAATAGCTGACATTTTCTTGATTATATATATATATATATATATATATATATATATATATGAGAAAGGTTTTTAGGTAGAATTCTTCAAGCATGTTCTCCACGCTTTGGATAACTACTTAGTTTATTAAGGATTGATTGACCCTCCATGTGCTAAGAAGGTGTTACCAAATTGACACATTTACTAACTACTAATGAGAAGGATGATCTTACAAGGGGTTGAGTTCTACACATTCAAAGAACATGCTCTACGTAGACATTATCTACCTAAATGAGCAATGCCTTGCACTAGAAGTTTCAATCAAATTCTGAGTTAATCTCCATAAGACTTCTTGTGGTTTCCTTCCACAATACATAGTGTCAATATTTGCATTAAACAAGATAACTGTGGTTTCTTGCTTCATGACATCAACTGCAAGACCATTCAACAAGCAAGCCTAAATAACTCAGTATATGTAATGTTGAAGTGAGGTTCCAAAAATTTGTCGCAATAATTAGTGTGAATTTGTAAATTTTTCACCCTCACATGAATATTTAATCACATAAAGAGAATGAAAGATAGAGACACATACATAGAAATAGGGAGCAAGAACAAAAGTACACCAATTTCTTCCAATAACTTCTTTCAGAGAGTAGCCAGTTATTTTGAAAAATCCAGGACTAGCATATACAATAGGATAATCTGGTTTGGTTGCATATGATACAAAAAATTTCTGTTGTAACTTGGAAAATGCTTCCTTTAAGTCTTTTGAAACCCACTGAATAGATGTTTCACTCCCATGATCAAATCCATCAAATGTCCTATTTGAGCCATGAATATCCATATCCTTTCACTGTAGGAAACCGTGGATGCGGTCTCCCTAGTTAGATCACTTGTGTGGAGAACTCCAGTCCATCAATTGCGATTCATAACAGAAGGTACACCGAACTCTGTCCCAAACCTGGAAAGAATAATAGTGGTGGGAAAATAAATTTGAATAGGTCAATTTAGATTTTAGAGTAGCTACCAAATTAGATTTTAATATGTAGTCAAATAATCTGGTCTTTATATGCTAGCTCTTGGTTCTGGTGTATGGACACATGGGAGGGGGCTGGCACCCTCTGAACCCCTGTTCAATGGTGCAATAAAATTTAAATTGAAGCGGTCAACCATATGGCTAACACCCACTAGAGATAGGAGAGTCGGTAGAGCATATTAGTTGCGCGAGGGTAGTCGTGGGTTCGACTTCGACCCCCGCATCAAAGTTTTACTCCGCCATCCTATATATAGATCCTTGCTCGCCATTGTATAAGCTATGCTAGATGTAGATAGCTCTGCCCATTGGAACCTTTCGTTAATAAAATTTCAACTCTCCCAAAATGTTCCTCAGGTTAATAAAATATATGCAGCGTAATAAAATTTCGTCTCTCCCAAAACGTTCAACCTTGTTAATAAGATTTCATCTCTCCCCAAACGTCGGAATTTGGAACCTTAGGTTAATTAAATATACCCCAATAAAATTAATGATTAATAAAATTTCATATCTCCCCAAACTAATTTGGAACCTTAGGTTAATGAAATATACCCCAATAAAATTAATGAAATTTCATCTCTCCCCAAACGTTCGATATAGTTAATAAAATTTCATATCTCCCCAAACATAAAATTTCATATCTCACCAAATGTCGAAATTCCAACGGTTTATTTCATCTTCCTAGTTAATGAAATTTCATCTCCCCAAACGTCGTAATTCTAATGGTTTATTTCATCTCCCCAAACATCGCTATTTCGATGGTTTCTAATGCTTCATTCATAAATGTCGTTATTCCAACGCTTGTTTCATAAAAATCGCTATTTCGACGCTCAATTCACAAACGTCGCTATTTCGACGATACCCCTAAACATCATAATTCCGATGATACTCCCTAAACGTCTCCAGAGCGACGCATGTTTGCAGGATTAAATAAATTGAGAAAAATTGGGGAAATTTCCGATAATACGTCAAAACTATCTGAACTACAGTGTCGGAAAATTGACCATATGTACTAGTGTCGGAAAATTGACCATATGTACTAGTGTCAGTAAGCACAACCTCTTCAAAACCTATTCTAAAATGAGGTTCTTTTGGCTCCCGCTGTCGATAATGAATTGTAGCACTGAACCCTTCACCCACATCTATGAGTGGAATTAAAGAAGCTCCCCCTCCTCAAGATCTTCCGGCTCAGTCTTCTAGATCTTAGTAGTGGAAACAATGGCGCTGGGCTCTACATCAATAATATTCTTCCCTTTCTCATTCCCCTTGTCAAATTTTGACTCAGAGTCGGAACATACAATTTACTCTAAAGCCTTCAGCTCGACCACTAGTGATTGCTTGGATCTAAATTCACTTGTGTTGTGAGTGGGGCTCTTATGGAACACACACCACTTTCTTATGTCCTTCTTTGTCTTTGTGGTGTTATTATTTTCTTGTGACTTTGACGGGTTTTCCTAGGTCACCCCACCTTGGACTTGTCCTTTTTTCTACAGTTTGGGGGTGCCTTTTTGTTACTTCTGATTCGCATATCCAAAGTATCGCTTCTTCTATTTAAACTTATGCTCAATCTTGACAACATATTGGTAGGCAACACCAAGCAAGGCGATGTTCATTAACTCCACCTCGTATTAGATGTATTTGTGTAGACAGCCCTGGTACTTGAGTACCATATGTTGCTTAGAATATTCGATACCCAACTTCGTGCGAAGGGTATAAAAAATATTTGTGAACTCTGAGATGTCTTGGTCCCTTCCCTTCCACAGTGTGGTCCACTTTATGTACTTATCTTCATAGCTTCTGATAGGGTAATACTTTTCCTTAATGACATCTCAGAAATAGTTCCAAGTGGGTGTGGCTGAAAACAATGAGGATTACCTCTCGTCCCTTTTCTCGTAGTAGGTTTCCCACAAATCCTTGACGTAGGGGGAAACTTTTAGGAGTGCAAAAGTAATATTTTCCCTTTCGGAAAAATCATGAACTGAAAGATATCCTTCCAACTGATTTAACCCTTTATTTACAACATCTGCATCTATCTAGCCTTCAAATCTGGGAATTTCAAAGTTGAATTATACCTTAAAGGGAGTGGCACCTCCACGGTGGCTGCTGGATGAAGATGTGTCTCCTATGGCATCCACTGAAGGATATAAGAAAAATTTTCCATCATCTCATTCTTTTTTCACTTGAGGGCTTCTTCGAGCAATATTTTGAAAGGATATCTTGCTCCCTCGTCTTTATTTTCTTCCACCATGGGAGGCTTTCAGGGTCAGCGAGACCAACCTTGCAAATATTCAACCAATTCAAGCCCTAACTCCTTGTACCCCGACTTCATTAGGGACATGCAAAAAAAATAGAGAAAGAGTAGACTGCTCTAATACTATTGACCTATATTTATGTAGGAACAAAATGAGATACATATATAAATAAAATAGAAAGATACAAAAAAAACAAAACTTCAATTCATTAATAACAAAGTAATGAACAATGTTTACATGAAGAATGGAAATAAACTTGCTCAAGCGATGGTAGGTTATCTCTGAGAAGAGATGTGGCAGATACATGCCTTCTGAACTATGTTACAATGAGGCTCAAAGGCCTATTTATTATTGAGAAACAATGGAAAACCCTAAACATGCAAAAACCTAACCCTAGGAGATGAAGCACCAAAATTCTGTGGGCCATGTTGGGGTAAAATGGTACATTAATTTCCAGGGGTTGTAACTTTGGCATATGATCTTCGTTTGACGTGTACGATTCCTCATTTGAAATATATATCCGAGGACTACAAATTTTGACTACAAACGTTAATTAAAAGCTCATTTTATACCATTTTCCAATAAAAATCATTTTTTAGTGCCTTGAAATAGAATTGGAAGTTCAGGACCCGAAACATTTCCAAAAATAGTAAACTATGATATAATTAAGGAAACAAAAAGAAACAATAGGAGTCCAAAAGGAATAGGTGGGTGGCCACAGTTATCCACCTGGACCAAATGTAGCATGTTTAATTTAGTCATAATTAAGTTATGTGGGGGTCAATTTCTCAACTACCTCCAATGTGTAATAACCCCGAGTTAAAAGTTCGTGTAATAAAGTTAATAAAGGCAAAACAAGACCATAGTAGAGGGATGCTTATTCTAAGCTAAATGTTGGGAAAAATATCCTAGTGGGCATCACATGTTGTGTTTATGGCTAAGGGGAAACTTTCAAAAGAAATCACAAAGGCTTGAAAAGGAAAAAAGGTATTTTTGGCATTTATTTAATGAAAATAAAGGAAATTAGGAGAAAAGGAAGGTGAAAGGTCACATGTTGCATGCAAGGAGGAAAATGAAGGAAAATAATGGAAAAGGAAGAATATAGAGGCCTCATTAAAAAAAATACCTCAGAGCATTAGTTGGTAGCTTTTTGTCAGTTCAGTTTTGGAACTCGTTTCATAAAGGAGAAGAGCACCAAGAGGAGAAGGAAAACAAGCAAGCAAAGGAAGGACAAGGAAAGTAAAGCAAAGCAAGGATCAAGCAAGGAAATGTTGGATCAAGCAACTTTAGTAGGAATACTTGTAGGTAACAAGTTGCATGTATTATTTCATAAGTTGTTTTGACACGCATGGTGTGTGCATGTTTGTATTTGGTTCTTTCGCTATCATTGGCATGGATTTTGTCGAGTTTTGAAAATGGATTTTAGCCTTTCCTTGTCATTTCCGGATAGCCAGGGTGTGATGGGATTCTTTCTCGGTTTGAGCTTTGGATTTCTGAAATATTTTGGATCTGGGTGAGGTGGTCTTAGGAAAATCCCAAGGGTTTAGGGTGGAGATGGTTTTCTGTGGGAAGCTCTCAACAGGTGGGTGGAGATAGGAAAATTCCTCAAGGGGTGGCGAAGAAATATTGATACATCCAAGCTCAGTTTAGTTTTGAGATATCGACATCAGTTTAGGTGAGATCACATTATGGTGAGGGTGGACATGGTTTAACCTCTAGATTTCCTTGGTTGTTTTGGGATTACTTTATCCCATGAGATCCCACATTCATGCCTGGAATATGACACGAGGGTGATTGGCTAAAAGAAAGATTTGGTTCAGCCAATCTCTGGCCAGGTGGTACGTGGAAGTCCCAGACTTAGTTGGGTTTTGCCTATGTTTAATAAGAGCTAAGTTTCTCTTTCTTTTGATGAGTAAATGTAATTGTTATTATGTGTCTTTAATGGTTGTTCTCTCATTGTTATTTATTTGGTTATATGCTGGTTATAAGTATGATTATATGACATATCTTAGTCATGACTCTCTCCATGTTTTAATTGTAAGTGAATGAATAATTAATGCAAGACCTAATTGGTGTCATGACAGTTATTGTGAGAAGGAATTGATGATTCTTGTTAAAACTTCGATAAATTTTCAGATCCTTATGTTCAGATATGTATTGATGACCTATAGATTGCATGTTTACCAAGTGTTTGATGGAATTTCAATCCCGGTTGGGAGAGGTCAGGTCAAGTCATGGTTCATGTTTTGGTTTATAAGCCTTGTTTATATATCATTCATAATTTCTAGAAGTTTCACTTAGTTTTGGGCAGAGCCTCGAGTCCAAGCCCTGAAAAAGTGGCTCAAAATTCAGGGTCGCTGGCATAGAACTGATTGGAAAATTCCACAGTCATTGGAAACTAGGCCTATCAGAGCGATTGGAGGGATATAGTCACTTGCATGCCTTGACAAGGGAGTGAATAAGGCTTTAGTTCAATGAAAATGAGAGTTATCTCAGGGGTTGGACACTTGGAGAGGTTGGGTTTCTCCTGGAGATCTTGTAGCGCCTGAGGGAACTCAGTAAGGTCTTAAGTTGTTGAATCCATTTCCCTAAGGTAATGTAAGAGGTTGAGTCTTATCATAGTGAATATTAGCTCATGTTTACCTTGGCTAAACTGGTGAAAGCGGGTAAATGTGGGAGGAGGCGTTACAGGGTGGTATCATAGCAAAGTTTCACTCTCTTTGGGTAAAAGTGTGATGTGTCAAGGTTATGGTTGTCATGCATGGCATCATGGTATACATTTGGTATGTTCATGCATGATGGTGTATGTTGTTATGTTATTATATCGACATGCTTATGATTATAAAGGTACATGCTAATATGGATTGATCTTGTAGATGAGATAAGTCTCCCTTGAGCATCAATGATGTATGGATTTGATTTTGGTATCTATTTGGTTTATCTGACATGATACACTTGTAAGAAGAAGAGAATAAAAAATGACTAGAAATAAAGTAGACAATAGTTTCCATGACTCTTTCTACAAATTAGTTGGGCAGAAAGGAGAAGAGTATTCTCATGGTATAGCGAATACATTGAGGAGCTTGAGGGAAGAAATATGAAGTTGGAAAGCAGACAATGACATGTTGGTTAAGGTTCAGAAAATACTTGCAAGGGATCATGAGAAGAATGTATATGTTAATGCATCAATACTTTAGATCTTGTCAGAGTTTTAGAAATAGGGACATATCAGGATCAATCAAGAGTAGGAAGAGAAAAATAATGGACCCTATGGTAACAGATCTCGGCCCAAACACAGGTTGGATAGAGGGTACAAAGTTATAGGTGGCAAATCATTAGATACACTGAACATGAGGACTGGTATGTATGGGCATCATTCTAGTTCCTCATCTAGGAGACATCATAACAGTGATCAATGTCATCATCCTTATAGGAGGAAGGTGTATTTTCCTAAGGAGTTCAAGGAAGTGAAGCCTCCCACATTTGATGGAGATATGAAGAAGTTAGAAGATGCAGAGGAATCTCTGGGCAATGATGGGTGTAATTCCCGAATTCATCGCATATGGTGCACACATGGTTGGTGTGTAATGCCTTCCCTTGAGTATTCATGACCTTTTCCTTTATATGGGTGTTTGAGGTCACAACTTTTATTTTGGTATGTAGAAGAGGTTTTAACTCATCTAATTCTGGGAAAATTTTATTAGGATGGCCTATGATATCGCAAAATGCACAAGGTTGTAATGCCCTATCAATCTTAGGGGTGTTGAATTTTTTCCCTTTCTTGTTATCCCTTGCGGTAGTACTAGCTGGTGTTTCTACAAGGGCTTCTTTAGCTATTATGGCCTCTTGGGGTAATAGGAGTTATGCTTGTAGAGGTAATACATGGGCTTTCTAATGCGACAGGGGGATCCAAATAATAGACTGGTATTGTGAAAGCCATGTTTGGCAATGTAAAAGTTGCCATGAATTGCTTCGAAACAAAACCAGGTGGGGGGTACAAAAATGGGTTTTGGGAGATAACATAAGGTAGGAATGCCGAAAATCTGGCATCAGAATCCATGCTACTATTTTTTGGTTCCAGCATGGTTTTGGTGTTTGATGAGGTCATCATTCACACTGCTGCCTCTGTACTTTCCAGGGCTTCCCCTGGTATGATAGGGGGGTCTCCTGGTTATGATCCTAGGATAGAAGATGGTTGAACTGTCCTACAAAAAATTATATATACTTTGTGAGTGGTTCCATGGTTGTATCCATGTATGGTAGTAAAACATCTAGAGCGGTCATGGGTTTCTTTTCATATTATTTGAGCTAGTCGATGGCGATGATCCTATCGTCATGGGGGAACATCATCACCCTAAAAATAGAGGATTCGATCACGGTCATAGCATACATGTAACTCCACCTAAGGAGTATATTTTAGTCTAATTGTGGGTATAAGACCTCAATGTCTATGAAGACTATTTTTCTGGACAGGTTTACTGTGACATTTTGATAAAGACCTATTGGGGATGATGGGCGCCCACAATATGCTCTAAGCATGATGTTTGATGGTTTCAATTTAGGTGATCCTAACTTTTTCCAAAATAATTTGGACATGAAGCACATGGATTCTCCTTCATCCATAATGCACTAGTGTATGGTGATATTCTGAACTGAAACTGGTATCTAGAAAGAAACTAGAGAAGGAAGCCTAGGGCATTTTTTGTCTAGATCGAAAACCATTAGTCGATAATTAGAATGTTCTATTGTGCTTAAAGTGAAAATTAAGGCCTTCTGTTGTGTTGGGCATGATTGTAGGACTTCCAATGCTGACATGGCTGCTGGAGATTGAGCCAAGTCATCCACTATACTATAGCTATGAGCAGCTTTGGAATGATGCCCTACATGCCTGGTTGGTCCTTTGACCGTTCTCAGAAGGGGCTCATTCGGTACTTTGGAGATAGTTAACGACGCGGTAGGTGCGCTCATACTTGTACCTAATGGGTTGGTATCTGGGGGAGTGTGGTAGTTCCTATTCCGTGTTTGGAAGAATAATTCTTCTCCAGCCATATATATTTTGTGGCTGTTCCATCCGGTATTGTTTTGGGGTGGTTGTTGTTGATGGGTATTAAGCACTCCATGATGGGGAAAAGGTTCCTGCATTATTGCGGGCTACTAATTTTTTCCCCCTTGTCGTCGGTTACCCTAGAGTTTCTTTAACTTAGGTAGTTTAGGATAGTGGTGGTTGTAATGACTGTACTCCCCACATATGGAACAAGAATGTTTGGTGCATATATTGGGCCTCTTTTTTTCCCTTGGGAGTTATTATTTGGCTCCTTGTTTGGATTTTGATTGGAATTTCCCCCAGCCTAAGATCGCAGGGGTGGGGGGCATTGTTAATTACTACCTCTTGTCCAGAATCTCCCTTTTTCTTGTTTTTTGGATTTTTCTTTGCAAAATTTGGAGGGTTATTATTATTCTCCTGGTCATAATATTGTCATTGCTAAGCCTAGGAAGGTTGCATTAGATTCATTGGTGCATTGTTTTGCGTTGGTGGTATATTATGTGCGTGGAAAGGGGAGTATTGGTTCCCTTGTCCCTGATTGGAGTATGAATGTTGGGGTGACATTATTGTATCAACATTTCTAGCTTAGTACTAGTTCCCCTATGAGGAAGGATATGGGCCTCCCTGCTGTCGATGGTATGGCATTTCCCTATTCGTCAAGTTATGCAGAGGTGCATGCTGACTTTGATGGTACCCAAGCCGTGATACGTTCCGTGAAGAATCATAAGAGAATCCTGGGTACTGATAACTACTATTTGGTTTATTTTGGGCTAAGGAACCTATCAAGACATCAATAGTGTTCGATATACCTGGTAACTCCCTATAAGTTTCCAGGAGTGGGGCATTTGGCAGGACATTATAGATATATCCCCATTGGGTGGAAATGAGTTCAAGTTCCCGGAATTTGCTAATGGAATATTACTTTGAGGTAGGTTTTTGTGTTGCCACTTCTTTTGAAATATTTGTGGTGAGGGTTTCAAAAATAAGTCCAATAGAACTCTATCATTGAGTTTGGCTTTGCACAAACTATGATGTATCCGCGATTCGTGGAGATGGTCTGATATATGAATGATTGGAATTTGTATGAAATGTGTAAGAGACCCATTACCGAGTCATGGTGAATTGGGATCTGGAAATATATAAGGAATGTAGTAGCGAGGGCACTAAAGGTTCCATGCAATGTAGATGGCTGCTCAACATACCATTTCATCGCAGGCCCTATTAGGGTGCATTGAAATAGTCTCAGTCGAATGGTATAATCAATGATACTATTCGACGAAAACCACAAGTGGAAAGTCATTATATGAATTCTGGGGTCTTCTGATTGCTTCCATTCAAATTTTGGTATATAATAAGGGAGCTTCGTGGGCAGGGGGGGCCAATTAAGGCCATGTGTAATGGGGTCATTTGTTAACTTCTTTAGATCTAGAATATGTAGTGATGCTAAGAAGGGTAACTGTGTATTGATCACCATCGTAATCTGTTGAGAAAGAGGTATTTGAATGTGCTAGTTTAGGGGAGGTGCCTAGGGAATGTTAACCTATGGCATACCCTGATGGATATTTTTCTCACTCCCTGGAGGGGTAGCTATCCTTTAAATTCGAGGGGTCATAGGAGGAGTTGAGAGTTGTGAACGTGTTGGGTTTTCCACTGGTGTTGTAGTTGGAGACCCTTGGGGGTTTCCAATAAAATATGCCCCGATAAAGGATGATCTAATAATGGTGGCAGCGTGATGTCCTCTATGCTTGAAAGGCAGGAGCCCTGACACCCCTCCCTTCAAAGTGGGGAGGTTTAAAAAACTCCTAGATTGACGGGTTCCCTTTGGGTCCCATATGATGTTAATTAGTGTGATATTTTTGGTATTTGTGATTTGGGAGGTAGGATGATTTTTGTCATAGAAAAAATATAATCACATGCATAAAACAAAGTGAAAAATGAAAAGGTTATTTTTTTTCCTTAACTTTAAACTATGTGATCAATCAAGAAAAAAATGAGGTTTTTTTTTGTTTTGCATATGATACCAAAAGAATATATAGACCTAATTGTCCTTACACTCTAAATGTAACTGGGCACTGTGAAGATATCTTCTGATGGGTACTGGGGCCAGCATCTTGAAATAACTGGTGACGCCTTCCAGCAACTAAATAATCGACCAAAGTAATGGTAAGAGGATCAAGTGCTTCGTGCATTGTGGCTTATAGGGAAGGATGCCCTAGTTTTGGACACTAAAGTACTGTATTTCCATGTGAGAATTCGAGTCTTGATATTATTGGTAATCGATTACCGATACCGAGCACTAGATGGGTCAGGTAGCCCCAAAGAGTACCACATGCACTAGGCCTAAGCTTAAAACCCTCTGAAACGGGTCTCTGTAATGCTCGGGTATTCGTTCCGTAGGTGAATAGACAAATTTCAATCTTTCTAAAGTGTCAACCTCTATGTTTCAAAATGTATTATGACCACAATGAATTATTGGATGCCTACCCCTTATGGTCCTAAAATAAACTACAATTTATTTTGTGGCCCCTATGGGGAGAATTTAATAAGTTCAAATTATTGTTATTTTTAAGGAGCCTTAATTTTTCTTTAGGGTGTGCATTTTTGAAGAAAACGTAAGATAAGAACAAAGGTCCCAAAACACTGGGTGCCTTTTGGTTCGAAACTTACCAATGCTTCGTGTGTGTTTTGAAGTGAAAAATCAAAAGCGTGATGAGATTTGGATATGCGATTATCCTTTACAATCCTTTTCTAATTTCACTATGTGTAATTTTTCCTTGCAAAAACTTGAAATGGTGCCTGGATTATGGGCCGATTACACTTTTTCCTAATTACACTATGTTGCATTATATGGGGATGGTATTTCAATTTGTCTTGGGAAATTTTTTATATGCTTGTCTAGGCTCACCAATGGGTTTAAGGAAAATAGAGATTACTTTCCTTCATTATTGACACTTTGACCCTAGTCCCGAATCTAATGCAAAGAAATTAAGTAACTTAGCTAGTAAAAGATGTGTGGATTTATGGGCCACTTAATTTTTGGCTAATTAAGCTATGTGTTTTGTATTTTTATGAGGAAATAACTTTTTCAGAAGACATGCGTGGATTAGGGCCAGTTTATTTTATCCTACTTAAACTATGTATAATTTTCAAATATTAACTAAAATTAAAAAACACCTAATTGCTATGCTAACTAAGATTTAGTGCAACAAATAACTGTCCTAAGAGTAGTAAAATGAAGAACACAATGATGGCAAGTTATTAGAGATTTCCAATCACCTTATAAATGGAAAAAATATTCCAATTTTTAGCTTGCTGGCCTACCACGCTGGTTATCTTCCCACAGGCACAAAGTGCATGTTTGTGAGAGGGTAATGCATGCTTTTGGGAAAAATAAAAAGTTTGGACTCTCTGCTATTTGGAACAGTCACTGAATGTAATGAGAAGTTCACAAAGAATGAAAATCTGGTTTGTAGTAGACTTGAGCAGGGAGAAATGACCTACAAAGGACAACCATTAACTTAATAAGAGGAATTCAGTGGAGTCGACATTCTTGTGGTGGTGTTTTTGCTACACTGATATACAAAAATGCACCTCTTTAGCAACTGGTTGTTATCTGTAAAAGAATACAGATAAGAATGATGTATTGTTAGTGAACAACATAAATAATATAAAAAAACACAAAGGGTAAGATAATCATACAACACTATGAACTAAAATAGAAAATACACAAGATACAAATGCTCAAATGGAGCAACAACCCAATAAGACAAATGGAGAAATATCTCTTTATTAGATGTTGGTGGTATGAAGAATACAATGCTAAACTCTCTTGTAATGAGTCCTTTGAGCTATGGAGCTCAAATACTCAGAACAAGGGGGGATCCTTTTCTCAAGTTCCCTGCAAGTACCTCCTCCCTCTCTCAAAAGGATGTCAATCACTATCATATGGTGAAGCTCTCTTAGATTGAGATGTTGGATGGCCAACATGTGAGTCATTCTAATCCTTCTGCTCCTACACTTGCAAGTTGGTTTTGTATGGAAGAAATTTGGCCAACATAGAAATGTGTCTCCTTTTGTTCTTCCCATGGCCAATTTATATATAATTTTTTGAACTTCTCTTCCATCTCTTGGCCCAAGATTGATAATTACCCAAGTGTGGGACGAGATTCCTTTGTGGGATGCATACCTCCTCAAGGTGGTTTGATCTTGGCTATGCTTGACCATACTGGATGGAGAATCATATTTTTAAAGTGTGTCAAGTGGTCCTGGATGGTGACTTTTCATCATCTTCAAGACCACTTGGCTATCGAAGGGATAGGTGTGTTGTGCACAAAAAAACTTTGTTGTTGGTGAGTTTTCTACCACTTTCCAAATTGGACCTTAGGAATTTTTAAAATTTTCCTTTCCTAATGTATTTTTTCTCTGAAAATATTAATTGTACCTTATGCTTGACATTTTTCTAATATATTGTGCATGTACAATTTTCTGGTGTTAATACTTTGGATGAATAAATTCTCCATATTGCATAGCTACTAAGAGAACATGAAAGCCAAGATAGCCACCTTCAATCTTAAAGGGAAAGAATTTTTTTTGGTGGGAAGATGTAAAGAATGTCAAGGGTATTCAGGAAGAAGACTTGATTTGGTATGATTTCGAGAGACTCTTTAAGAAGAAGTACTTATCATAGAGGTACTATGATGACACAAATACAAATTTTTATGATCTTGTTGATGGTTTTGGACCTGTCAACATTCAGGGGATATCCTCGATATGAAGTCCCAATTATACCTCACACTGTTTGATGTAGGAGTCCCATTTGGAAATACAAACAGATTGCCGATGTAGTGGGTGTTAATGATATGCCTTGGCTGCAAATACACATAGAGTGATGTACTTTGGTGAGATCAAGTGTGCGACCTTGTGGAAAGTCAATTGCAATGCATGAAGGTTCCAACACATGAAGGGAAAATGAGTGAGCCCCTTAGAAGCTTGTAATAGTACACAACTTGAAAGGAACACACGAGCATAAATGACATCACAAGATAATATGCGAAATAGTTCACAAGTTAAAAATGATGAAATAATAGAACAAAAATTATTCAAAAAGATTCATACCAATGCAAACGAAACAGTTCATAAGCATAAGCATAAGTTAAATAACATACATTGCAAATACAACAAGAATTGTCCTACTATATCCACAACATATGCTTGAAAAAGTGTCGGCTCTGATCTTTTATTAAAGTGAAAGTTCCAATCATACATATACCATTGACAAACCATGGAGACCCAATAGTGGAACATGAAGTCAACATCACCTATTCCTCCAAAGAAAGATACTCCCTCTATGTTACAGAGAAGCCAAGGCTCTTAAAAAACTCCCAAGCTCATGATTCTAATCCTAATACTAGCCAAAATCTTGGCTCCCAAAAGCCCTTTACATGAGTTATGAGGATATATTTATAACAAAGGGGGTGACTCTTCACATTCCCCTTTGTGGCTCTTATACTCCCCTCATGACTCTTCAACTTCTTTACAAATGACTATTCAATTACATTACATCATGACTTTTCACATTCCACAATGGATACTTAGAATTTCACTTACAAAATATTTACAAAAGAATATTACATTTTACACTCATATGCATATAAGATGAAATAGGGTAGAGACAACTTGACAACCTAACAAGACAAAACACCATCATGCTTAAGTTTGGGGAAAATCTAGCTCAACAACTTCCACTTGATGTCTTTCGGTCACATATTGGTGCCAAGCTCGGTACTGTGCGATGACATCCCCAAACTGTGTGATGGTGTCTAGCTAGAAGCAGAATCTAACCTCCATGGCATCCAGGTACAATGATTTGGAACAAATTTGAACTTACTTCTATAGCAGGAGAAACATTTTTCTCTCTTGAACATGGCCATCAATGTAGTTCTACATGTTTTGTCTATTCAACTCCAAATCTTCCTTGGTGGAAATATATCTAAGCTACTCCAAGTACTCTTCGATATCCTGCATGAACTAGTTCCTACATTTGGCTTCGGTGAGCGAGACAACTAATGGGATCTTGTGTGTGTTCACCAAGAAATCGAGACTGTTGTATAACCGTACATATGAGGTGTGAATTCTACCAATGAATGAGGTGTGCTGCTTGTTATTTTGGATGAAAATTCAGACTCTTACTTTCTATAGCTCTGCCTATTGTGTCATTTTCTTTCCCAAGTCAAGTGGTGCCCTTTGTATTACATTGACCATTCATGCATGACAGTGATGATAGCTTGTACATTCATGAGAGTTTTTATAAAGTCTTTACACTGCTACTTCAAGCCATGCAAGTGTAAAACTACATTATGTATGGTAACAAGATCCTCATAGAGGTTCTGCATGGTCTCCCCAAGTGTCGATACTTCACCAAGTATCGTTGGTATCCTTTCCTCCAGGTAGACCTGTGTGAAAAGCTGCATTCTACCTCTTTCCTAACATCCTGTAAGTTCTGTCCCAATTTCTTATTCTAAACCATCAAATACTAAGTGTTTGATCTTAATGCACCTGCAAAGGCCAAGTTGGATTTGGAAATGGCATTGAGATTCTTCTAGGTGTTCGCCACTATCGCCCTTTGTCTAATGAATGCAGGTGATGTGAGGTCATCTGTAAAGTGATTCTTATGTGCTTGTACAATCTTCCTCTGAAATTCATCATATAGAAGATTGTATGTGTCCATAACCAGATCATCACCAAGAGGAAAAAATTCCCCTTCCTCGCCTAGAGCTAACTCCACTACTGCAGGTGGTGGAGTTTGAGTGGTGACCTATTTTGTACTTGGCATCAAATCAACATCTTAATTCTGTGGCTTGAGTTCCTCCTCCATGTCCACAATTTCTATCAATTATTCAATTTGCTGAGAAAGTTCCCGGTCCTACATCTGTCTGCTCTCCTCCTTTGCTGGTGGTCGGTTATATTCTTTCTCTTCAACTTTATTCAACACTTTTCTTTTACAATTTTGCTTCACCTCTCTTATTCTTCCTTCTTCTGCTTCTCTTCTTGTTCTTGCTTCTTCTTTTCTTCCTCAAATCTCCTCTATTCTTCTCTCTTCCTTCATTCTACCCTCGACATCCTCTTTGCCTCTACTGCTAAAGCAACTTTCATAATAGTTGGATCTAATTTCGTATTGCGAATTCTTTAACCCCTTGCACTATAGGTAGCCTTTATCTTTCCCTTATCATGTGTGGGGTTGCTACCTTCTACTGGAACTTCTTTTGGAGTTTCTTCCTTCTGCGGAGTTATTTGTGAAGCTCCTATAAAATTTATTTTCTTTCGAGATTTGGAGGAATTTTAACTGTTGTTATATCATTCACCACCACCCTAGGAAACCTAAAAAGGGGGATCACCCAAAGCATAAAAGAGAGAAATACTTAAAGGAGCGAATGGTTTGATGTGAATGAAAATCCATATAAAAAGGGGACAAGGCATCATATATATATTCTAGCCTTGCGATAAGCTTTACGCAAAAAAAAGGATGATAAATGTGCAAGACAGCTAGGCAGGGAGGGACCCGCCCATACTCCGAGCAGACAAAGGAAGAAAGGCGTGTGAAGAGTTCCGGGGGGGATCAAGGATGGCACGGGGAAGGCGGAAGCTCACCCCCTCAGAATGGTGATGACGTAGCATACAATGGAACTCGAGATAACTTTTCCATGGGGTGATGGCCGCGGGCTTAGAGCCACTACAAGACCCTGCCGAAATTCTTGGCGGGCTCAACCACGAGGATACCTATCGTTGTGAATGTAACAGTAAGGTTTTCATGGTCTTTTAATGTACACAAGCCATCTGATATCCAATCACATTGGCTCGAGGCCGAGGATGATGATTCTCCACGCCCAGGAAGCAGAGAAAAATATGTAGAGAGGCAATTCCACGTCCAAGACAATGGACCATGACCATTGGCCATTCTATGGGCACCTCCAGCACAGAAGGCCAGTTTTTCTACTATTGGCAATACCGCATGCTCCAGCACAGAATACTAGTCCTTCCCACGACTAACGGTATCTCTTTCGCCAACAGCAGCAGTGGTTCCACTTCATCAAACAACAATGATAAGTCACGACAGGGCCTTTGTGGTATTTTTAACTTATATTCTCTTCCCTTTATCATTACGGGTGAAATCCTTCTTTCACTCATGCAGTTTTTACTTTCAGTTCAGTCAATTGTTACATTTCAGTTAGAAACAGCTTTAGGCCTGCATTGTAAGATGATGAGAGGCAATTTTTCCTCATCATCATTTCTGTTTTTATTTAGACCTGCAACAACATACCAGCACATGGAGAAGATATTTTCCCAAAATATCTTCTCATGCATAGGAATCAGTGGTTATAAAAGCAGGAAGACAACACTAACAAAAGGTTCCATATTTTCTAAAGGACTCACTAGTTCGAGTGTTTTGTATGTATTTGGTATGAATTTTGATAGTTGATGTTGAAGATCCCGTAGGGACTCAGTAATAAGAAGCTTTGTTGGAATTGGGGATTCTGCTCTGGGTGATTCACAGTTTGTAACCCTTCTCTATGTTTTTAATACAAATTTTCATTTCGTATATCTCCATATTTCTTGTATCTAATGTTTTGGAATGCGAGTGATCCCATGTTTAAATGTGAATTTATCATTATAGATACTCATATTTTCTCATCTGTAGCACTTTAAATATAGCTCAGGCAGGATACTTTGTTTCATTTTCCATCTCTTCCACCGTTCTTCCGATATTAACTACAATGGATTCTTGTCTTTGAACTTGTTCAGATATATGGATTCTTAATTATCTTTGAATAGGCTTAGTATATATGGATTCTTATCCTTGAATAATCTCGGTTATAGTTAATATCTTACTTCATATTTTTCCATAGTCATCGCCCACATATTACTTGATATCTGTCTGTTCATTTTAGAAGTCGGCCCCCTTTACAGCATTCTGTCTTAAAGCTGTCTGATGCATTTAATTATTGCATTTTATACTCAGTTTATGCAGTTTTCATAGTCGTTGTGTTTAACTTTGGGGTCTTAGTTCCAACCTTATTAAAACCATTCATCTAAGTGATAATAGCATCAGAGTCTAACATTTTAAACTGTAATTAGTTGAGTCATATGCTCCTTGCATTTAAGATTTCCTAGGCACTGGTCTTTATACAACTCAAGGCTGTCTCTAGGAGCTACAACATCTTTCTGGCGCCGTTTCCGGGGAAAGAATTTCAAGAACTAAATCCCTAGGCCTCGAAAAATATTCATCCACCCTTTAGAATAGGTGATAAGGAAGGGTTGGGAGTTGTAGATCCCTCACCTTGGCGACTCCACTTTCATTCAAAGAATAAATCTATTTGTAGTCCTGGCTTCCCGAAGGCCACACCTGAGGTTAGATACATCCCAGTTGAGAACACCTTCAATGTTTGACCTAGAGAAGATTTTACACAAGAGAAGTTGGAGAGAACGACAATCAACTTATACAGATATTCCCATATTCTTCCTGGAAGACTCTCCATCCTCCTCTCAAATAGCTCAAGATCAAGGTCTTGATTCTACTACAAGAACCCTTGATTATACTTCTGATAACCCCTCCCTGGAAAATATTGAAGTAAGAGATGAGGCTGAATCTGTAGATACCACGAGCTTCTTTCCACATCCCACTCCCGAAGCCAAAGAAGTTAAAGAAGTTACAGAAGTTTTCGCTGCTCATATTCCATCATTTCAATCAACCCCTCAAGTTTCTGTTCAGTATATCCCCATTTTCATACATACTTCCCTTCCGCCACCTCCTATTACACATCACACTCTCCCGCCATCTCCACAGCCTCCGATGGCTACTCCTAGCCTCCTACTGAGAAAATATGCCCCCCTGGCATTGCCTCAGATATTGAATGACATGCCTTAGGATTACTTAAAGATCCTACCTCGTTTCAATGGAGAAAATGATACTGAAGCTCAGAAACACCTGGAAGTTTTCTGCGCCTTCGCAGAAAATTTCAATGTTGAACATCTGGATGTGGTGTTGAGATTGTTTGTCCAATCCATATATGGAGAGGCCAGAAAATGGTTCAAGACCTTGGGGGATCACTCCATTAATAACTGGGAGGAGATGGAAAATTCCTTCACCAGGAAATGGGGAGAAAAGAAAGATCATTGATACTGTCTTACAAAATTTAATGCTTTAAAGAAGAGACATAACGAAGACGTGTCTGAGTTTATTAAGAGATTTAATAAACTATCTACTAGCCTGCCTACAGAAATGAAGCCACACCAGATCGCTGCTAAGGTCATCTTTATAGCAGCATTTGAGTCAGAATTCGGATTCACCCTAAGGGAAAGGAAGTCTGCTACTTTGGACCAGGCTCAGACCGATGCACTAGAAGTTGAAGCCAAATTTTCTTCTACAGGAAAATCCAGAGGGAGGATGGACCATGATGCTAGAAAGAGAGGGAAAGAAGAAGCATCTACCTCTGGTCAAGATAGAGAGGTAGCAGATTACAAGAGAGAGGAGATGAGGAAAATGATCAAGAACCTTTCGAGCAAGCTGGTGAAGCTTGAGCTTGAGGCAAAGAGTTCCTCCTCCAGACCACCTCAAGCTACTCCGAATAGGGGTTATAATCCCCAATACAGAAACCATCCTTTACAAATATTACAAAGATATCGGAAGGAGTAGTAAGACCACATACAACCCCCGCTGTATCTAGAAGGGTAGATGGTTGGCCCTGCTGAAGACATCCTTGATGGGAAATATGATTAATATCTTGCTTACTCAAATGGTGATGAAGTTGAGTCTTCAATGCAAGAAAGTGAAGGAGTGGAGCTTTCATTACAAGAAGAAGAAGAAAAAACAAGTGCTGCTGAAGATCCAAAGATCGATGATTACTGTAAACAATTTGTAGATTTCATGCAAGCATAGTTTCATAGAAAATATGATCTCAGGTCCTCTAGAAAGAGAACCGCATGCAAGAAAAAGAAGAAGAGATGCCTCAGAAGGAGACAGTTGTTCAGAAAGCTAGAGATAAAGGTAAGATACCTATAAATGAACCTTTACATTCTAATGACTCCATCCCTTTCTCTTCTAAATTGGCCTCTAGTTCAAATGCAAATGTTAAGCCTAGTCTGAGGGAAGAAAAACCTCCAGCTGAGAGTAAAGAGCCAAAGGAAAGTCTCATAGAGAAGTCTCCCTCTAATTTTAATCTTCAAAAAGAACTGGAAAAAGTTAAAATCCTAGTCCCTCTAACTGAACTACTGAAACAACCAGTCTACCAGTCTTAGGTGTCTTCTTTAATGCTTCCTCAAGGAGCAGCCCCAATCCCAGATAGTTTAAACCTTTAGGAAGAAAGGCCTATGGTCATGTTTGGTCCTCATGTTGAGGAGTGGATGCTTCAACTCCTCCTTTCTATGTCTCTTTAGTAATTCATGACCTATTATTGCATAACTGTATGTTGGATTCTGGAGCATCTCATAACCTCCTGCCCCTGTCAGTGATGGAACAATTGGGGCTGCAGATCACTCGCCCATATAAATATCTCTACTCTTTTGATTCTAAAAGAGTCAAATGTTTTGGGATGATCAAAGATCTGGTAGTAAATCTAGCCCAAATCCTAGCTAAGAGCGTGGTAATGGACATAGTAGTGGCTGACATCCCAGCTCGGTTTTGGATGCTGTTATCAAGATCATGGGGTACGAAAATCGGAGGATCTATAAAGCTGGACCTAACCTATGCGACCATTCCTGTGTTTGGAGGCCAATAAAGGATATTATACTGGGAAACAAGGTTTGTGAAGATGGTCACTAAAGCTGATAATTTAGTAAATTCACCGGTGTATAGCAAAGAGGGTGAGTTTTCTTGTCTAATGCTCGAGGAGACCAATATTAGTTGCAGGAGCCATCTTTCTATCAAGTAAAGACCGAGCAGTCTTATAGTAATGAAGAAGTTGGGATTTAGACCTTGCACTTTGATGGAGCCAACTCAAAGTAAGAGAATGGATTTGGGGTTCTCCTGATCTCCCCTACTAGACAACTGGTCCCATTATCTTTCAAATTGGAATACGAAGCCATGAATAATGTGGCTGAATATGAAGCATTGCTCCTGGGTCTACAAACAACAAAGAACATGAATATTCATAGCTTGAAGGTTTTGGGAGATTCAGAACTGGTGGTGAGATAAGTAAGAAATCAGTGTCAAGCTAAGTGCCCACGACTGAGGGCTTACAGAAATGAGGAAGGTCATGAATAGCCCATTGCCTTTTTCAGCCAAGTGCTTTGCGACATTGAGCTAAATTATAACATCATGGAGAAACATGCTTATGCTAAAGAGAAAGAGATTCAGGTCGGAGATCTGATGCTAAGATGGGATATAAGAAGGGAAGAGAAAGGAAAACATGGGAAGTTCGATCCTCTATGGTTCAGACCTTTCAAAATTGAAAAAGCCAGAGGAAACAATAATTTCAGACTAGAAAATTTGTAGGGTGATCTGCTCGAAGCCCCTGTGAATGGGAAATTCTTAAAACCCTTTTTCCAGTATTGGTTTAGGTTGAAAGGTCTACTGTATGATATTGTGCATTATTTAGTTGCTTTTATTATGATTTTTGCTATTTTGAGTTGTCATGAAGAAAGAAGAGAAGGTGCCAAGGAGTCGTGTTCATAGAGAGAGGTTAACAAATGGTCTACGGAGTTCTCGACACATTCGAGGACAAACGTGTCATCCCAAAATGGAGCCAATGTTTTTATATCATTCACCACTGCCCTAGGAAACCTAAAAAGGGGGATCACCCAAAGCATAAAAGGGAGAAATAATTAAAGGATCGAATGGGTTGATGTGAATGAAAATCCATATAAAAAGGGGACAAGGCATCATATACATATTCTGGCCTTGTGGTAATATTTACATGAAACAAAGGAGGATAAAGGTGCAAGATAGCTAGGCAGGGCGGGACCCACCCATACTCCGAGCAGAAAAAGGAAGAAAGGCACGTGAAGAGTTCCAGAGGGATCAAGGATGGTAGGGGGAAGGTGGAATCTCACCCCTTGGAATGGTGATGACGTAGCATATGGTGTGACCTGAGATAGCTTTTCCGTGGGGTGATGGCCGCAGGCTTAGAGCCACTACAAGACCCCGCTAGAATTCTTGGCGGACCCGACCACGGAGACACCTGGCACCGTGAATGTAACAGTAAGGTTTTCACGACCTTTTAATGTACACAGGCCATCTCATAGCCAATCACAGTGGCTCGAGGCCAAGGATGATGATCTTCCATGCCCAGGAAGCAGAGAAAAATATGCAGAGAGGAAATTCCATGTCCAAGACAATGGACCATGAACATTGGCCATTCTATGGGACCCTCCAATACAGAAGGCCATTTTTTCCACTATTTGCAGTACCGCATGCTCCAGTGCAGAAGACTAGTCCTTCCCATGACTAACGGTATCTCTTTTGCCAGTAACAATAGTGGTTCCACTTCATCAAACAACAATGATAAGTCATGACGGGGTCTGTGTGGTATTTTTACCTTATATTCTCTTCACTTTGTCATTTTGGGTGAAATCCTTATTTAACTCATGCAGTTTTTACTTTCAGTTCAGTCAATTGTTACATTTTAGTTAGAAATGACTTTAGGCCTGCATTGTAAGATGATGAGAGGCAGTTTTTCCTCATCATCATTTCTGTTTTTATTTAGAACTGCAACAACATACTAGCACGCAGAGAAGATATTTTCCCAAAATATCTTCTCATGCATAGGAATCAATGGTTATAAAAGCAGGAAGACAACACTAACAAAAGGTTCCAGATTTTCCAAAGGACTCATTAGTTCAAGTGTTCTGTATGTATTTGGTATGAATTTTGATAGTTGATGTTGAAGATCCTGTAGGGACTCAGTAATAAGAAGCTTTGCTGGAATTGGGGATTCTGCTCTGGGTGATTCACAATTTGTAACCCTTATCTATGTTTTTAATACAAATGTTCATTTCGTATCTCTCCATATTTCTTGTATCTAATGTTCTAGAATGTGAGTGCTCCCATGTTTAAATGTGAATTTATCATTACAGATACTCATATTTACTCATCTATAGCGCTTTAAATATAGCTTAGGTAGGATACTTTGTTTCATTTTCCATCTCTTCCACCATTCTTCCGATATTAACTACAATGGATTCTTGTCTTTGAACTTGTCCAGATATATGGATTCTTATCTCTGAATAGGCCTAGTATATATGGATTCTTATCCTTGAATAAGCCTGGTTATAGTTAATATATTACTTCATCTTTTGCCACAGTCATCGCCCACATATTACTTGATATCTGTGTGCTCATTTTAGAAGTCGGCCCCCTTTACAACATTCTGTCTTAAAGGTATTTGATGCATTTAATTATTGTAGTTTATACTCAGTTTATGCAGTTTTCATAGTCGTTGTGTTTAACTTTGGGGTCTTGGTTCCACCCTTATTAAAACCATTCATCTGAGTGATAATAGCATGAGAGCCTAACATTGTCAACTGCAATCAGTTGAGTCATATGCTCCTTGCATTTAAGATGTCCTAGGCACTGGTATTTATAAAACTCAAGGCTGTCTCTAGGAGCTACAACAGTAATAATTCTTCCGTGGATCCTCCTTCGGCCAATGAAATGTCCCACTGAGCCACTGGAAGTGTATTCTCACATAGTGATAGTTGAAAATATTCTCACCCAAAAATTCTTAAAAAAAAAAACTTAATTGTGTTATGTTTGTTTTTGGTCATGGCTCAAATTAGGTTTATAAGTCAATTTAGGGTTTGGTTAAGGGTAGGTTATATTTTTATAGGTTTAATGTTCATCATCTGAATTCAAATAAGGTCTTTAGAGGTCCATTCCATGGTCAAATATTCAAAATTTTCATTTAAGGGTCATTCAATTAAATTTTGGGCAAAATTTATGCAATTATCTAGGAATCCACCATTTTGTAGCGCTGCTAGTTCAAAAAAGAGGAAATGCGCTATGAAAGCGCTGCTACTTTCGTAGCGCAAACTGTGAAAGTGATGAAACAAAAACTCTGTTTTCTGGTTTTGAGTAGTCAACGTCCAAGGAGGTTTCTGAGAAACTGAAAAAGAATTTAGGAACACTGAAAGAGGTTTTTCTTCCTAGAAGACCTAACTACAAAAAAATATCTTATTTTCCTCAAATTAATTAGGAGGTGGGAGAAATTGATAAATTAAAATGCACTATGAAACTACTGTTACAAAATGTCCTGTACATGACTGTTTAGCAATCAACTTCAAGTTCAGTTTCTGAACAAATGAAAAAGTTTTTTGGAATTCTGAAAGAGGTTTGTATTTATCACAGCTCAAAATACAATAAACTCTCTTACTTTTCTCATATGTGTTATCAGTAGGGAGATACAAGGCTTTCTTTGAAGCCCTATTTTCAGAAACAAAGTTTTCCTGTTTTACACATGTTTTTCAAAGGCAGTTTATGGATAGCAGGAGATGTGTTTCAAAAAAACAAGAGAGGTTTTTATTAAAGACAACATGGCCTACAAAAACCCCTTAAATATCTCAAAATACATTATTGAGTATGAGATATAGGCTCTGTCCCAAGACCTATTTTTAAGGAAAAAAATGAAAAACCAATAGGCCAACCTATTGCAAATGAAGAAGGGACCTCAAGAAGGCTGGAATGACTCTGATTTAAAGTGATATGATGAAATGAGGTATATTTTAATTTTTTTTCACATTCACACTTTACATTTTGGAAAAATTTGTAAGAATCTGCATACTCAGTAGTTTTGTAGCGCATTCAGTGTAAAAAAGCAGAAAAGCGCTACAAAACTACTGTAGCTGCTTTTCTTACTCATTTTGGTCAATTTTTGAGAGGTTGAAGAGTGATTCAAGAG
The DNA here is from genome assembly GCA_034641835.2 of Pinus albicaulis. Taxonomy (NCBI): domain Eukaryota; kingdom Viridiplantae; phylum Streptophyta; class Pinopsida; order Pinales; family Pinaceae; genus Pinus; species Pinus albicaulis. The sequence continues at coordinate 256,297,322 of CM076584.1, read as the reverse complement.
CTAAAAATGACATGGGAGATGTATTAAGGGGTAAGTGAAGTGATTCAAGTGGAAAGGATTTAGTTTTTGAAGAATTAAGACTTGAAATGACAGTTTTTCAAAGGCGCTACGAAATTATTGTGTTTTCGTAGCGCAGTTTATTACAACTTTCTTAAACAGTTTTTGGAAGTGGTTTTGACATGCTGGAGGCTATGGATAGGTGAGGAGACATGTTAAGATAATCTCCAACATCTAAGGACCACGAAATAAAGCTTAATTTATGATCAAATTGTTCAAAGAATGCAAAGGATGTGATGCCTAAAAAACAGGGTATGGTTTCCTATTTTTGTGGAGGTCAAACAAAGTGGACATGAAGAGCTAAAGCACATCATCCAAATTTGACTATGTGTTGTTAAAATTGGAAAATGATGTCAATGTTGGTGGATAAGGTTGTTTTAGATAACAATAAGCACTTTGAGTCCTTTTTGGATTAGGACAGTTAAGTAGATTAGGTGTCTTTATGTAATAAATTCCATATCTTACAGTTATGCAAGGTGTCAATTAGTGTTAGTAGTTGGAAATTCGATGTATTTAGCCTAGAGGTAGATCATCACATGTTGTAATATGTCTATTAAATACTAAGGGGTCGAATTAGCAAAGGTTTGGACATTTGTTAGAAAAAATATTGTGTTTATTATAAGTGACTGTGTTCAGCTGAATACAGAGTTTCTACTTAGACAACTCAAGATTCATGAGGAGTTCTTGTATGTTATTGTTCTGATGGCATATTTTCAATATTCTATTGTAGTGGTGTTTTCTTATGTCACTTAGAATTCATCAATGATGATCTAACTTCCTTCATAGACAAACTGACTATGTGTTTCACTGTTCTACATGTGTATTCCTTGACTTGAACTCTGATATGCCTTGACTTCCATGCTAGGTAGATTGTTTTGGTTTTGCTGAAGCTATTATGACTCCATAAGCCCAATGTACACTTGCTAATGTGATTTAAAACCATTTTATATCATTTATTTTCTTTTACCCCATATAGAGTTAGCCATCTACATATTTATCAAAAATCATAAACCCTTGAGAGAGCCCTCTCAGGTTGAGGAGGCTAAGCCTCAGCCAAAATATTAGTCTGAAATAGTTACATGAGATTAAATTGATTGGCAGCCTATCAGGTCTGATTTTTTGATAACAAGGATCATACAAATTAAAGTGTCGAATATTTAATGAAAACTTATCTATCACCTTTCCATCGATATCTGTGACCTTCACGTTATTTATCTTGTATAATAAAATTTGCATAGGGAGAGTTGTTCATGGCGATTTATTCTTTATGTGCAAAGCTGTTGAAAAACCTGTGGAGAGATGATACATAACTTCTTGCATGACAAGCTTGTCAGTGGCATACCTTGGAAAAATATGCCGCGATGTCTGACTGCCAAACACTCTAAGGAAGGTGCCATATGGTGAGACAAACCAATCTTCAATCTCCGTTATTGCCTCCATTTCTCCACGTGACATGCAAGGTGGTTCCTCCTCAAAGATCATGTTATATAGTAGAATGAGGAAGTGGTCAGTTAGATTCTCCATTACTCCTCGTTGGCTGTAATCCAAGATCAATTTATAATAGATGTACACGGTAGGGTATCGCGGTGTCCAATTATAGCTCATGCCATGGAATGCATTTTGTGCACAGATTGAATCTAGTAAGTATGCATACATGTAGAATCTTGCTTTCCCACCCTTGGGAGGATTATGGGCATTCACTACATGGATTCTCAATTTTCGAGCCAATAGATATGACCAGTTGAATGACTTCCCCTCATTCAAAACCTGGTTCAATAAGATTTCCCACCCTTCAGAAAAGGTCCTTGTGCTCCGCTGACCATATATTCTGCAAGCTAGGATAATCAAGAGATGATATGACCTCCCGAGAGACTTTTTCTTGTATGTGTTGGTGGTTTTTTGTTGAAACTTCAGTGGCTCTTTCAACCAGTCCTTAAAAGTATCCTTCATGCTTAAATAGTTGTTGGCAGCATAGAAATATGAATCCATGAGTGTTTATAGCTCGGGAAAATGGTACATAAGATGGTAATATTCTGCCATAAATGTAGCAAGCTAATGTTCGTTGGCACTGTTCAATGTCATGATTTTCAAATCAATATGTGAAACAATTCAATTGGTGACATCTGTACATGGGAAGGTTGTATATCTACATGCAACCCTGTGAAATTCAGATTGCTCAACACTGACATATACCTGTCATTCCTCTAAATATGCCTTGAATCTATTTTCTAAAAAAGCTTCATTAAATTTATTCCATGTTAAATATGACTCATTTTCCACAAACAATTGAGTGTCTGCATACACTAGCAAGTTAATTGGCGTTTGATCAACTACCTCCCTGGTACTGCTTTCTATGGTATATTTTGAAGAATATATTTTGGGTGCCATGGTAACAATGACAGCTGAAGATAATTTCTCAACAAATGTGGTACCCGCAAGAGAGAAAAGGCACTCATGGTAAGAAAACATTATCTTTTGCAAAACAATTTTCAAAGCATGATCAGGCAACAAACACACGGACTTATGAGAAATATTGGGAAATTTTAATGGTGAAGTGAGGGATATTGGCTATGGAAACTAAATATTGCATAGTCCAAATAGCTAAGGGTGCATCTTGAGGCTTGAGACTGCACAATGCATGGTTCAAATTAGGCAGTGACTGGGAGAGACTACACATTGTGGAGTCTTAGTGGCCAAGGTGGCAGACTAAGCCTTGTAACTGCACAATGCACAGTTAGGCCAGCTTGTATTACGCATTGCGCAGTATCAGAGGAAAAGTGCTCGGCTTGAGTCTTAGACTTGCGCATTGCCCAGCTGGGCAAGGTGAAAACTGGCTAAGTAAAGTGTAGATCTGCCCAGTGAAGGTGAGGGAAAAAAGAAAATCTAAGAGATAATGCAAGTTAAACTGTAGATATGACTACTTATGGATGGATAAGTGTGAATCAAGTGTATAAACTCTAAAAATGGAAGGAAAATAAAATATGTGAGGAGATTCACTGAAACGACGACCACTGGTGTGAAAAAATAGGAAAAATAACGTGACACTTATGAAAGGCGAATGAAAAAATTAAATAACACTTCTACAAGCTAATATAAGTTAAAACATCAACAACCATGAAGAGAAACAAGCAAAAAAACCCTCACAGAAGCAAAACGACAAAAAATGATAAAAAAAGTGATGGGATCCTGTGTGTATTCACTAAGAAATACAGACTGTTGTATAACTATACATACAAGGCATGAATGGTACCAATGAACAAGGCAAACTGCTTGTTTTTCTAGATAAAAATCCAAAATCTTTCTTTCTCTAGCTCTTCTTGTTGCATCATTTTATTTCCCAAGTCACGTAGTGTCCCTTTGTATCGCATTTTCCATTCATGTATGACAGTGATGGCAGCTTGTACATTCTTGAGAGTTTTGATAAAGTATTTACACTGTTGCTGCAACCATGAAAGTGGAAAAGTACCTTATGTATGGTAACAAGCTCCTCATAAAGGTTCTGCATGGTCTCTCAAAGTGTCGATACTTCACCAAGTATCGCTACTCTCATTTCCTCTAGGTAGACCTGTGTGAAAGCTGCGTTCTGAGTTGCTGCGTGGAGATGTTATACCTCTTGCTTGACAACTTATAAGCTCTATTCCAATTGCTTATTCTCAACCATCAAATTGTTAATATGAAATTTCTTGGAAGGTGTATGTTGGGCCATGAAAAATGTACATTTTAGCCTCACAATTAGCTTGATTTATTACTAACTTTCATGTGTTTACCTTCACTTTGGAAATGAATATGGAATAATTAATTGTAAATAAAGGGTAAAAATAATTATCAACAAATTATGTGATTATGGGCATAAAAGCTAACTTTTATTGTTTTTATGTGCAGGAAATCTAAACCAATTAACCATTGTTCAAACGACTGAACAACAACGACCAAGAAAAGGAAAATATAGTGTTATGTTCATAAAAACTAGTGAAGAATGAGGAGGATGTTGCCTATTCTATAATGCAAACTATTGGACAACTGCGAAATCCTCAGGATCTCTAGATCTTGAGGATTCGCTATTATCTGTTCTATTTTTCTATATGATATAAAAGACTAATAGGTGAAATAGAATAGGAGGATCTTGAACCGTATGTTGTAATTTTATTTTATTTACATTCCTTCAGAATAGAGGTTTTCACGCTCAACGATGTTGTATCTTGACTGTTGAATTTTATGAAAGAGATAGTGGTTTTTCTATAATCATGTTCTGAAGATATTTTGGTAGAGACTTCTGGAGGCTCTGGGCCTAGTCACTAGGAGCTCTACTGATGTATTATGTTATATTATTATTTTCCTGTTCTGTAATTAATCATTCCTGTGTTTTGTAGAATTTTAATTTATTTGAACCTCATCAACATTGAATGGTTTGCATTTCCATTGATTTAAAGTATTAATCACTTTCATTTCCTACATGAATGTTATCTCTTGCATTTATTAGTGCTATTTGAATATTTCAATTGCTGTTCATTTTCAGTGATATTGTTTAGTTTATCTGTCATTGAGAATTTCAATTGCAGAGCATGACTGTGTTACTTGCTATTTAGTTACTGCATTATTCCCTGTCTGGTTAAATAGAATGCTATATATGTTGACTAGTAATTCTAGTTAATTGTGAATTCTTTAATATTTTCATTTTCGTTTGCTGCTTCCATAGAATAAATTAGAATTAAGTTAAGTTGATTAATTAAATTTATTTAATCATTTCTTTTAGAATTTATTTGATTGAAATTCGATAATTAGACTTTACTTCTTGCAATGATTTCAATTTATTAACCTTTGATTTCACTTGCATAAACTGTGCTGAACACTCTTGAAATAAACAGACTTACCCTGGGTTGATTATTAACGTAGGCATTAGGATTTCTTTTAAATAGTCATCTTAATGCACAAACATTTTGGCACCTTTGCCAGCGAGAGTGTTTACAAGTGATGTTTTATTTTCTTTTGTTGAAGAAGAATTGGGTATTAAAAACGAAAGGTAAGTTTTTGCATACTAGCAAGCAAAACACTTGCCCATTATCCCGCTTTTCAACAAAAACATAGAGGTTGAATAGCAATAGTTTTTTTTTATGAATGAATAGAAAGAAATATATAAAAACAAGTATTAACCCCCATCGAAAGCCACGAAACCAAAGGGACCAGTGACCCTTGGAATAAAAACATTTATAGATGAAATTATAAGAAAAGTTGAATCTCATGCATCTATAGGACCCAAGATCATTTCTAAAAAGAGTCCTACTATAATCCCTCAGGCAACGGGCTCACCATATGCAGCTTACAGTGAGATCCATAGTGAAATGAAAGGGCCAGAACAAAGCTTTTAGGTCACAGAACATTTAAATCCTTACCCTTCACAGGAGGGAAATTATTGCAACTTGCAAGAAGGAGAGGGAGAAACCAATGGTGCTGTGGAAACAAAATTAAAATCTCTAGAACCTGGATCTCCTAAAATCTTGTTTGAAGAAGAAATGCTCGGCATCCCATATTGTGGTAGTACTGTAAGAACTTTTCCAAAACTGACTTCTAGTCCAGTCCGAATTAATCTCCCAGACCAGGAAATCCTTGAAGATTATTGGCACATATTTGATCAGATGGTGCACAATCAACCCCAAGGACTCAAACATCAACATTGGAATACCCCATTGTTGACCCAATCGCTAATGCCCCTATGAAAGCTTTTCCGTTGCAAAACATACCCACTTTCCATGGATTAAATTTGGAATATCCAGATGATTTCTTGTTTGAATTTGATGTTTTGTGTAGGGGATACGATTACACCACTGACCCTCATAAATTAAAATTATTTCCCTCTACATTAAAGGGGGCAGCTTTGCTCTGGTTTATGGAGCTCGATGGAGGGACTATTAATAACTGGAATCAAATGAGAAACGCTTTTCTTGCTAAATATCAAGGCTACCAAGGGACTAGAGAATTAAAATATGAAATCTTCAACATGACAGCAAAAGATAATGAAACATTAGAAGAATATGTTGAACGGTTGCAATACAATTTGCAAAGGTCCCCTTATACTGCGTCGTTTAAAGATGTCTTAAAAGTAACTATGATAAAAGGAATGAAATATGAATGATCTAATGGGGAAATGATACATATATCAGGGAAGTTATGAAAATATTATTTTATTATCTGTCAGGTGCTCTAGAGGCAGCACACACATTAGGCCAGCAGTATGAGATTCAACTACCAGGAATAATATAACTTCAGGCGGCAGTGTAACACGAATAGAATCTGAAATATCTTGGAAGAATTCAAGAAAGATAAATTGGGTACCCTCACAACACAATTAGATGTCCTACAGGTCACGCAGAAGCAAGCATTAGTAGAACAGAACTTGGCCGCATTTTTCCCACGCTATTGAAAGAAGCACAACCAACGAGAATGCCCATTGGACATGGTCCAAACATGCACCATCTGCACTAAATACCATGCCACTGAACAGTGCCTGTCACTTCCAGGGTTGAAAGAAATCTTAAAAGAAGTAGAAGAAGAAACATAACTAGTATATTTAATGAATCAACGTTGACAGTGGCAAGCCCGATCTTCATGTATGCCACAAGACCCATCTCAGTTCTTTCCTTATTCACAATTTAATCAATAGAAAAACCATAGAACAACATGAAAAAAAAACTGCCTTTTTGTGCCTGGCCATCCCAACCATTCTCCATGCCCCCTTGGCCAACTCAATCCTTTCCAGGATGTGGTTGGCCAAATTCTTCTTTCTCTCCTTTATTTTGGAAGAAAAATCCATATTCATCCCAGTGGCCTGCCTCTACCTCACAAAATCCCAATTGGTCCCAAAACTGGCAGCGACCTTTGGGAATAACCAATTCTCCTATGGGAATGGGTCCTCAAACTCAACCCACCTTACCAGCTCCATATCTGTTACCACATAATTCTCAGCCTATGATACACCCTTGATTTCTGGCTCAATCGAACCGAAATCCCAACAATAGACCGATGCAGTTGATATAGATCGTTGAAAATCCAGACCTCGAAAAAAAGAAAAAAGAATGCAATGAACTTATGCTGAGATCTGGGTGTGTTATTAGCCCAAGGGTGATTGAAAACTCGTAAAAACACAAATTAGAACCCCCAACTGAAATTAATCCATCAACTGTGATCAACACATAAATAAGATATGGAGAAGGCACAATTGAGCAAGAAGATTCTGGAAAACTTATCAATACCTCTCCCCCATTCCTCGAAATAGTAGTGATACCTAAACCAATTTTCTATCTAGATTTTGATATTTTTGGGGTGTTAGTGTCAGAATTTTCATTCTTCCATCAGTGATAAAAATCACTCTTTTGATATTCATTTTAGGGTTTCATTCAAATTTTTTTTATCATTCCACTAGGTCATGCAAAAATTTGGTCACTGATTAGGATATTGAGATAATTACTACTCCTTTCACCTCCATGGTCAATGGACATCAACATGGTCATTTCATTCATTGTTGAAAGAGTCCCATAGTCATCATGGTCATCATTCAACTCATTCTTCCTTCTTGTTCCATCATTAGGTCATAGGGTCAAAATCATGAAAATTGGTCATTTCACCATCAAATTCATCTTTTCAAGGAGTAGTAATATTCAAATTTATTTGAAAATTTTAGTTTCCAAACTATCATTTCCAAGTAAGTGGTTTTTTTTTACCATATTTGTCTCTCAGTTGTTCTTGGAAAGCTCATTTCCCTCTCATAAGGTTTTGAGGAAAATTTTCTTGGTTTCAAGACTTCCATGGTTAAATAATCAACAAGACTTGTATCCTGATGCTCTTACACCTTCCCCTATACTTTAAAAACCTTCCTAAACACTTCCCATCACTCCTATCCCTCAAAATCATCATTTTTCCACAATCCCTAGCCTATTGCTACAATTTGACACTTTTCTAGACTAGGCCTGTGTTTTTCCCTTTTGGACCCCTTCCCCTCACTCAATCCTTGAAATTCCACTTTACCCTACTCTATAACATCTATCCCTATCCCCCAAATTTTCTCCAAGAATTTAGACAGCCCCTAAACCTTTCATTCCCCTCCCTCTACAAGGTAGTCCTAAATCCCCTTTTTTGCCTACACCAAACCCTAATTTCCTCTCCCACTGCGCTAGGGTTTGCTATGTAATCAGATAAATCTAAGTAGAGGAGGCATAAGGGAGGTCATATCAGCAAGTATGAAGTCATTTCAGCTCATAAAAATCATGTCCCCACCATTTTTAAAGAATTCATTCCAAGGGACAAATCATTTTCCACACATAGGGTTGGTTTTTATTCAAACTGTGCTTCTGACCAAACATAGATGAATTTGATAAACGTGAGAGAGGTCTTTGTCCATAATAGGTAAAAAAAGAAAAACCTACTTCAATTTTTACACAGGTATCATTGTTTGGGAGAAATTTCAAACATACAATTGATACAAGAGGTTTGCTGCACTTATGGAGTGACCTTAGGAAAATCAATTTCTCTCCTAGATGGAGCGTCCAAATGACTTGCTTTATGAGTCAAATGATAACTAGATAGAGAGATATTTCCAATGAGCTATCTTGATCTCAATTTTGAATTGAGGAAGGCCTCCAAACGTTTCTTGCAAGATCACACTTCATTTTTTCACCCTCATTCTGCACTTTTTGACTAGTCTTGGTAGAATCAATTTTTGAGAGGTCAAATCAAGTATATTCTGCAAGCTAAAGGCATATTTGGAAATTATATAGGTATATTTACAACGAGATATATTGGGCCCAATTTTTACACCAGGAAGGCCTCCAAAAGTGGTATGCAAAAATGCGCTGCGCATAGTCTTAAGCGAGGGCGGAAAGCCTTAAGGCGCTGCGCATATGTCCAAAAATGATATGCGGAACACCCTAGGCACTATGCAAATTATAGAGAGAATTTTTGGGCAAAAGTTCACCACCATTGGGTTGATAATGATGAAGACATGCAACCTATATTTCTAAGGTTTTTGAGGAAAAATGGTCAGTCAAAAGGGAAAAAAACCACCAAAAAATCATGTTTCTGCCCATATTTTTCCCTAGGCGCTGTGCACAGAGTAGTCTTGGGATATTGCAGTTTTGAAGGTTAAAATTAGAATCATTTTGAGATGTGGAGACATATTCAGAAAGAGGACTTGACATTCCAATAAGCCATCTTGGGCCTGATTTGGACAACTGTAGGTCAGTCAAAAATTTCCTTGAACATGGAGGGAACATAGCCTTAAGACACTGTGCATATGACAGTTTGCTGATTTTTTTGGTTTTTCTATGTAAATTTTGATTTTATCTTAGAAAATAATCTTTATATTAATGTAATTAATCATGTTAAATTAAATTATGTCAAGGATAAGTTACCTAGGGGTATATTCATTAGGTAAATTTATCCTTTAGTTAAGATGAATCCGTTTGAGTGTAATGAGGAGTGAGTCACTTGGACCATCCTACACTTCCGCTTTCAGTTCATAAATTACTGGATCTCTTCCTCACCTCATGGATTTGACCCTTGAGTATGAGTGAAGCTTGTTTGATGTCTATTTAGCCCCTTTCTTCACACTAATCAAGGGTTCTAATCATTTTGGGTGATAGCTTTTTGATCAAGGAACTATTGTACTAAGTTTTGTCAGTTAATAAAGAAGGGTTGCAGCTATTTTTTGGGATACTTGTGGTATCATGTTTATCATTATTTTTTCTTCAGTTTCATATGTTAGAATGTACTGTATTCATGTTCACTTCATCTCTATGGTATGATCTCTTTCAAGTTTGATAGGCAGAACACATGCTTGCTCATGCTCTCTTTGTGGAATTGATCATAGTTTGTCCATTTTCCACTGTTTAGGAAGAATACATCTCCTAGGCTCTTCCTAGCTTCTCATCAGTCTCAAAACCATCTCATCAAAATCATCTTTAAGTGATAGGAATTATGCCTACCTTTCCCCATTGAATCCCTGTAACCCTATCTCATTTGCCATGACCTAGCTCCCTTGACCTATTTCCTCCATTTAGTGAAACCCAAAAAAATAAAATAAAAACAACCCCTGCACTTATATCTAGCTTAAAAACCTAATTCCTCCATCCCTCCTCACTGTGACATTTTGGAGAGAGCCCTCTTTGACTTGGTGGGGCTAGCTACCAAGTCAAAATCTTGATCTATGGTTAACTCTGTTGGGATTCCTTCTTCAGCCTTGGGAATCTAGCGGAGTGCTAACAGGGGTAACTTAAAAATATTTGTATTAAAATTCCTCTCCTACAGGCCATTCAAGACATCCCTATCTATGCTAATATAATTAAATAACTATGCACAAAAAAACCTATGAGGAAAACAAAAATTTTGCCAAATGTCCATGTCATAGGAACCTTGTCTGATTTATTATTCAGCAGGGAGACACCGATAAAATATGAAGATATAGGGAGTCCTATAGTTACAGTCCAAATATATGGCCACTCTTTTCCAAACACACTAGTTGACTTGGGTGCAACCATTAATATTTTGACTACAGAAACTTGTGAAACACTTGGTATCACTACTTTAGAACCAACCACCACCTTGCTGGAACTTGCTGACCAATCAGTTGTTAAAACAAAATGAACTTTACAGGACATCATGGTTTTCGTTGACTCATGGGAGTACCCGATAGATTTTCTAGTTATCAATTTGAAAAGCCAAATGGATGGAAACCCCTTTATTTGGGTCGACCTTGGTTGGCAACAATGGACGCTTACATAGGCTCTCGTATAGGCATCATGACCATTGCTAAGGGAATGATGTAAAAAACATTGTTCCACATCCCCCACCAAACCAAGTCTTCCCATTGCAAAAATTCATAAACACCCACCAACATACTTGGAAGAAAATATCCGTTCACCACTCACAGAAGCATAAGCACTCGAATTCAAAAATCAAACTGAAGATGACATAATTAACAATTTTATTAATCAACCAGATGCTGCGAAAAATGAAAAATGCCAAATTTTAAGAGAAATTCTTGATAATGAGGCCCAGGATTATCCTTTAAAGGATAAAGATGACCAACACATACCCACAATTGCCGTTCATAATAGCAGACTTGTTGAAATTGAACCAGGAAAATTTTTGAACATCAATGAAAATATGAACAACGACCAATAACAGAAGCTCATTAAAATTTTACAAAAATACAAAGGATATTTTTCTTGGGATTATTTGGACATGAAGGGCATAGATCCCCAACTATGTACCAATCATATTTACACTGAAAAATATGCTCTTCCCATCAGGAAAACTCAACGAATATTGAACCCGCACCTTAAAGATATTGTGAAGGAGGACTTATAGAAGTTGCTAGATGTGAACTTTATTTATCCTATTTCGGATAGTAAATGGGTCTCTAAGAAAAATGACAAGTGGTGAATATGTGTGGATTACAGGGAATTAAACAAAGCCACGCAGAAGGACCACTTCCCTCTTACATTTATCGATCAAGTACTTGATACATTGGTAGGGAAACAATTCTTTTCCTTCCTTGACAGCTTCAATGACTATAATCAGATCCAAATTACCCCTAAAGACCATGAAAAAACCACTTTCACCTGCCCATGGGGTACGTTTGCTTTCAGAGTGTTACCCTTCGATTTATGTAACGTCCCAACTACATTCCAGAGGGCCATACTCAACATTTTCATCGATCTGATAAATGAAGGACTTGAAGTTTATATAAATAATTTCACCCCATATTGGGACGATTTTGAACAAGCACTGCAGACATCGGAAAAAGTGTTGGAACAATGTATCACCACCAGGTTATGTTTTAGTAATGAAAAGTGTCACATGATGATGATGAAAGGTGTAATCCTAGGACACTACATCTCTGCGACTGGAATATAGGTATATCCAGCAAACATAGAGGTAATTATCTTGCTATCCACACCATGTACTCAGACGAAGGTATGTAGTTTCCTCACATATGCAGGATATTATTGTAGGTTGATAGTTTTTTTTTCACAAATTGTTGCGCCTCTATATGCTTTAACTGGAAATGTTGAATTTAAATGTTCTGATAAGTGTGACACTGCTTTTACAGATTTGAAGAAATTAGTCTCAACTGCACCAGTATTGCATGGTCCCAATTGGGAACTACGATTTCATATTTCGTCAGATGCATCAGACACAACGATAGGAGTTGTTCTCAGTCAAGAAGAAGACAAAAAGGCCTACGCTATTTATTATATCAGCAAAAATCTCACCCCTGCTGATCTAAATGATACAGTAACAGAAAAGGAATTCTTAGCAGTCATATATGCCATAAATAAATTTAGACATTACATAACTGGCTATTAAGTATTTTTGTATACTGATCATTCTGCCATTAGGTACTTAGCTAATAAACCAATTACAAATGGGAGAGTGAATCGTTAGATGTTACTTTTGTAGGAGTTCGATATCACCATTAAAGACCATCGAGGAAAGGTTCACAGATTTTTTGTCTCGGGTTCCAAAGATAAATGATCCGCTAGTATTAGAGGACCAGTTTCTTGATGAACACCTGTTTGCTGTAGTAGTGAAAGCGCCATGGTATGCAGATATGGAAAATTATCTAGCAGTGGGAAAACTGCCTAGGCATTTAACAACAAAAGAAAGGAAGCTAATTTTCCAATGCAGTGCTCAATTTTCTTGGATTGGTGGATATCTCTTCCACACAAGGGCTGATATGCACATATGCAGATGCATTTAGGAAGATGAAATTTTTGAAAACCTGAGGGATTTCCATGACGAACCTTGTGGTGGATAGTTCACAGACCGTAGAACCGGGCACAAAGTATTACAAATGGGCTATTATTGGCCCACTATTTTTAAGGATGCTAAGAAATATATGCAGGCCTCTGATAGCTTCCAAAGAATGGGACGCCCCGGTCAATCTGATGAAATGCCCCTACAGCCACAATTGGTAATAGAACCTTTTGAATGGTGGGCACTGGATTTTTTTGGTCCATTCAATCCACCCTCAAACAAAAAAGCTTACATACTGGTTTCCACAAACTATGGAACAACATGGGTTGAAACAATGGCATTGCAAGGAGCTACAGAAGAAACTGTTATTAATTTTCTTTTTGATATATTTTGTGTGGTATGGTTTTCCCAAGGAAGTGAAAACAAATGTAGGGGCACAATTCGTAGCACATAAGATTACAAGCACTCTACAAAACTACCACATCACACATAGAATCACTTCTCCATATCACCTGTAGGCAAACGAGCAGGTTGAAAGTACTAATAAGGCCATTGAAGAAATGATGACTAAGAGAGTTTCGATACATCATAGGGACTGGGCTACTAGAATTCCAGAGGCCTTGTGGGCTTATCACACAACTTGGAAAAATACTACTAGATATTCTCCGCACCAACTTTTATTCAGCAAAGAACCTATTTTTCCCATCGAATTTTAAATAAAGACTCTCAAAACATCTCAAGAAGTGGGACTGGACTTGACGGAGGCTCAAAATAAAAGACTCCAATAGATAAACAAATTATATGAAGCCCGATTACTTGCTCTACAACGTACCACAATCGTTCAACAAAAACATGATAAGTGACATGAAAACCTTTTCAAGAAGAAGATGTTTGAGGAAGGAGATTGGGCACTCCTCTACGATTCCATATTTCAAGACTTCCCAGGTAAAATATTGACAAGATGGCTCAGCCCATATGAAATTAAAGAAGTGCATAACAATGGCACTTTCAATTTTACCACCATATATGGGTCTGGCTCTTCCTTCCGCGTAAACAGACATCGGGTACATCTTTATCATGAACCACTCACAAAAAAGTATTTTTGGAAATAGGTACGTGATGGCCTCACCATGCAAATTTTAGCTGCAGGGAGTAATGAACCAACAAATTTACCTTCATGAAAATCTATTCTTTTCAATTTGTAAATAATGTATATATTTTCTTGCATTCGATTATGATTTGTTGTTTTCAAATAAGCATCACTATACAAATACAAAAATCCCTTGTTCTTCCTTTTTTTTTTTGCTTTGGTGAGTTATTGTTGTTCAATCAACTAAACAACTGATGTTTAGTCAAATGAACATCCAATTCTTTTTTTTTACGAGTTTTTGCTGTCCAATCAATTGAAAAACCGATTTTCTTTGACTGAGTTTTTGCTATTCAATCAATTGAACAATTGATTTTATTTTTACATATTATTGCTATTCAATCGACTAAACAACTACTATTCAGTCAAATGAACAATCGATCCATTTTTTTTGCGAGTTTTCGATGTTCAATCAATTGAACAACTAATTTTTTTTTGCGTGTTATTATTGTTCAATCAATTGAACATCTATTGTTCAATCGAATGAACAACTGCTATTCGGTCAAGTGAATAGCCAATCCTTTTTTTTGCGAGTTTTTTCTGTTCAATCAATTGAACATTTGCTGTTCAATTGACTGAACGATTGCTGTTCGGTCAAATGAACAGTTGATTTCCTTACGTGTGTTTTTTTTGTCCAATCAATTGAACAACTGCTATTCAATCGAATGAACAACCATTGTTCGGTCAAATGAACAACTTATTTTTTTCTTTGTCTGCTTAGTCAAATGAACAATCAAATTGAACGGCTACTGTTCGATCCACTGAACAGCTGCTATTCGATCAAATGAACATCAACGCTTTTGTAATAAATAATTGTCTAAATGAATGTTTGCCAATTTTATTTCCATATAACCATTTTTTCATACATTTGTCATGGGAATCATCCTGTTGAAATGGGAATGCACATCTAAGAAGGAGAAAAACAATGATACTAATAACAATTATGATTTTTTAACCTTTTTATGGGTATCTTTATTTTCAGACATTGATATGGTTTAACTATATAATGGCTTCTTGTATATATTTTCTTCAGACATATTACAAAGGATTCATTATCTTAATACCATGTTGGTTTATCTTTTCATACTATCAATGGTTGATCTTTTAGGCCTGGGTGGCTTAGGAATAAGAGTATAAATTTTATTGACATTTCTTTTCACTCCTCACACCATCCCTAACTCTTAAGGAGTTAATAAGCTTCCCTCTATTTATGATTCAAAAAACATACAAATATGAAAATAATATGCAAATATTTTAGAGAGGATAGGGGGTCTCATCATGAGCCAACCTACCATGATCATAAGGAGATAACAAATAAAATTCCCATAATGGCCACCACACTAGGGAAATGACCTTCTAGCCAAGAAAAATGCCTGAAGGACAGGAGGTCTCATCATGGGCTGGCCTAATTACTTTGTTAAAACCTAGTGAATGGCACTGTGGTTATCTGGTTACCATGCTGGCATAGTGGTCTCTCCATAAGAACAACTAAATTATCTAAATACTAAACAGAGTATTCTGGCTCATTTTTTGGTTAAAAAGTAACGTTGTCGAGGCTATGGATGCCTGCTGGCAGTAGTGGCTTTGCTTGTGGCTTTGGAGTTTCATGATAACAACCAATCATTTTATATTCACTTATTTCTACCAACCCATTCCCAAAGGAGAACTTACCATTTGAACAGTGTTATCTTTATAATAACCAATATACATGGTAAAAATACACTTTCATATGACTTAATTTAATTATGCTTGATCACTTAATCCCAACATCTGTTACCACTCTTTACCTATCATGTTTCTGTCAAAAATTTCCATCAAAGCAAAATAATATTTTTCTCATAATAATTATTTCTCCATTTTTTTCTTTTTAATCATTTCCCCACCTTCCTTATGATTTGAGCTGATTTGATTGATTTCTGCTGCAATGTATGTCACTCTAGTTATTGTTCCGCTGCATTAATGATACTCAACGTGTTTCATCTTTTTCTACGCTCTAAGGGCGTGGATGCCCTTCTCTTATTGGAGGGGGAAAATGTGTACATTATGAGCAAGCATGTGAACTAATTATCAAAATCCACCGAAACCTGCTGATATGAAAAACAAATATAATTTCATTTATACTCTTTAAAAAAAATAAAAAATGATTTTAAAGTATTTGCATGCAGTATTTGTGCTGTTCCAAATTTACAAAGTCATGAGAAGTGCATGCAGTAGTGTAAATTTAGTCTCTGAAACACAACAATCATGGGTGGGAGATCTATCCGCAACAATCCCACGGTACTCAATATTATAGAACAGGCTCTTGCCATCCTTGAGAGTGCTAGCTGGCTCCCATATTTGGAAAAATTATAGCGATTCCACATTGAGATAGCACTAGAATTTCTGAAGAACTTGCAGGATGGACACAAAATTGTGAAGGGCAGAGATATAAAAGTATCGAAATTTGTAATAGCTAAGGTTTCTGGACTTCTAGTAGTAGGAACAAGGTGGAATGATAAGCACGTTCTCTTACATGAAGCAGTTGCAGTGTTCTAGGACCCAAACGAAAAATCGGTACGCAAAGGAAAAGGGATATACCCTGCATCTTTGAAGGAACCTTGGCAAGAACTAGAAATCATCATTCAAAAGTATATTACGTGTGACATATGCCAAGATGTGGTAAAACCATGACAACTCAAACTTCTAGCCATACTCAAACAGAAAATTTCAGTTAATTTGCCATTTTTCTTGAATTATTTGTTGCATGACATATCTAGTTGGGTTAGGAGGGCTAAGAATCCACATACAATTATTAGGCATCATGGTATGATAAAGATTATTTTCATTCATGAATTTACTAAGCATCAGTTAACATGGGACAACTTTGTAAACCCTATCCTAACCCCACCAGAAGAAAATCTTGATATTAGAGAAATTGACCAGACGAGAAGGGAAATATCAGTTCCGATGAAATCAAGAATAAAAATAACTCATCCCTTGACCTCAGGTCTAGTGAAACAAAGACACTCTGAATGGTTAAGTTCATGACTTTACACCTAAACCATCTCATTACATGAGGACATGCAACAAGGTAAGCTAGGGAGTATGTTGGGCCATGAAAAAGGTACGTTTTACCCTCATAATTAGCTTGATTTATTACTAAATTTCATGTGTTTACCTTCACTTTGGAAATAAATCTGAAAGAATTAATTGTAAACAAAGGGTAAAACTAATTATCAACAAATTATGTGATTATGGGAATAAAAGCTAACTTTCGCTATTTTTATGTGCAGGAAATCTAAACCAATTAACCGCTGTTCAAATGACTAAACAACAATGGGCAAGAAAAGGAAAATATCATGTTTTGTTCATACAAACTAGCGAAGAATGAGGATGATCTCACCTATTCTATAATGCAAACTGTTGAGCAGCTGCGAAATCCTCAGGATCTCTTGATCCCAAGGATTCACTATTATCTGTTATGTTTTTTCTGTAGGATATAAAAGACTAATAGGTAAAATAAAACAGGGGGATGTTGACCCATATGTTGTAATTTTATTTTATTTACATTCCTTTAGAACAGATGTTTTCGCGTTCAATGATGTTGTATCTTGACTGTTGAATTTAATGAAAGAGATAGTGGTTTTTCCATAATCGTGTTCTGAAGATATTTTGTGAGAGAATTACGGAGGCTATGGGCCCAGTCACTAGGAGCTCTACTATTGTCTTGTGTTATATTATTATTTTCTTGTTCTGTAATTAACCATTCCTATGTTTTGTATAATTGTAATTGATTTGAATCTCATCAACATTAAATGGTTTGCATTTCCATTAATTTAAAGTCTTAATTGCTTTCATTTCCTACATGAATTTTATCTGTTGCATTTACTAGAGCTATTTGAATATTTCAATTTTTGTTCATTCTGAGTGATATTGTTTGGTTGATCAGTCATTGAGAATTTCAATTGCAGAGCATGACTATGTTACTCATTGTTCAGTTACTGCAGTATTCCCTGTCTGGTTAAATAGATTGTTATAGATGTTGATTAGTAATTCTGGTTAATTGTGAGTTCTTTTAATCTTTGCATTTTAGTTTGCTACTTCGATAGAATAAACTATAATTAAGTTAAGTTGATTGATTAAATTTATTTAATGATTTCTTTCAGAATTTCTTTGATTGAACTTTGAGAATTAGACTTTACTTCTTGCAACGATTTCGATTTATTAACCTCTGATTTCACTTGCATAAAATATGCTAAACACTCTTGAAATAAATCTAATGTAATAACCCAATATTGGAAAATATTTGAAAGAAAAATATTTTATTAATGACACCTAGTGAAGGAGATTTACAAAGGGTCATAAGTCCCCCTCAGTGGGATGGGTCCTTTGATGCCCTTGTTGCTTCAATATTCAGATCTTTCTCTCTCAAATTTTTGAAAACCCAAACAATGTAGAACTAAAAAATGAGAGCTCGAAAGGTGTGTGAAGATAATACTGACGATGATAATGATCATGGTGAGAAATGAATGAAAACCCCTCTTATTTATAACAAAGTATTGGGTTGATCTCGAAAATGGAAAATAATAAAATATTGTTGACCAAAATATAGATCTAACTGCTTGGAATACTTAATTATCTTTTTGGAGAGGGAAAACATATTAAAACAGGTTAAATATATTTATTTAGAAATAATTAACAAATAACATGATTTATTAATTATTTTGCAAATAATAAGAAAGGTGTGAAATGAAATAATTAATAAATAATGATTTAACAATTATTCCAAGGATGGAGTTAAGGAAAAATAAATAAATTATGATCTATTTAATTATTCCTAGGTGATTTAGTCAAATGTGACAATGAATAATTATGAAACAATGATTTAATAATTATTCTTAGAGAAAATTAAATAAATAATGGTTTATTTAATTATTCTCATGGGTTTTAATCGATACACCTAGTTAGAAATGACTAGGTGATCATTTTTTGGTGATAACAGATTCCCCCCCAACATACGAGTGTTAGGAGAAAATCATATGATCAAAATACTTTATAAGTTACACTTCCACAAGACACCAAAGGGGAGTCATAGAGAGAGAGAGAGAGAGAGAGAGAGAGAGAGAGAGAGAGAGAGAGAGAGAGAGAGAATTGAAGCAATGCAAGGAAGGACAAGAATGGAGGGGGAGAGACCTATTAAATTGATATAAGTCTCCATTTATTTAGGAGTACATGTTCTCAAATGAGGTGGGGGAGGCAGGCCCATACCCACCGAGATAACTAAGTACAAAGAATAATGGCGAGACCAACAATGTGGGACTGAGCTACAAAATACATAATACATGATCTGCTAGAATCAATGGACCATGAAATAATACAGTGAATCCCATATACATAATGTGCTTGGAAAAGCATAGGCTAGGATTAAATACAATAACATCGAGTACTGTAGAAATTTACAGGGTAAGTTCCTTAGATCAAACAACAAAGATCACCACTCACAAATAGATCACAGATCAATACACTGGTATTTGATGTGGTTAAAACCCTCAAGGAGGGAAACTGTCCACGGTCTGAGCCAACACGACCACTTCAGGAAATTTATTAATTTAAAAAAATAAAATTTACATAAGATTTTCTCATAAATGGTTACCAGAAAAATGACCCTCCATGCTCTTTAAATAGAGATCATGGACCAATCGGGTGTTAAGCCACAGATCAAGTGTCGGTAATACTGAGGAGAGAATGAACCATCAGATCACTACAAATCATGACTGTTGGATTATAATTTACAAATGTACATATTAAAGAAATACATTTTACCTAACTCTACACTAGACCAAGTTATACTTAACTATTTCCTATGTGTCGAAAAATCCTAACATCCCCCCTTCAGAACAACTTGGGATAGGATTGAAGGATTTACAAATGTGGCACAATAGGAGACTATTTCATATATGTGAGAATATCCTAACATCCCCCCTTAAGAAAAACTTGGGATAGGATTGAAGGATTTACAAAGGTGACATAATAGGAGAAGGAAGGAGGCATTAGAGCCTATCCCTCCTTAATGATAACTTTCCTGAACTCCAAGCATAGATCGAAGTTTGGTAAACTTTGCTTTTGTGAGAGCCTTTGTAAAGATATCAACAACTTGATAATTAGTTGAACAATACTGCACTTCAAGAATACAATCATGAATAAGCTTTCTAATGAAGTGTATATGAAGCTCAATGTGTTTCATATGTTGATGTTGAACTAAATATTTTCATAGTTGAATGACACTATGATTATCACACCAAAGCGTAGTTAGATGCTGTCGATGAAGACTGAATTCAATCAGGATCTGACGAAGCCACATGGATTCCTTGTTGGCTTCAACTGCACCAAGATACTTTGCTTCTGCAGAAGAAAGAGAGATGGCACTTTGTTTCTTACAAGACCATGTAATAGGTCCTGAAATAAGAGTGAGTACATAACCTACAGTAGACTTTCGATCATCAGGGTCACCAGCTCAATCAGAATCAATGAAACCAATCAACAATGGAGATGCTCCCGCACTGTAATGAATCCCGAACTGAACTATACCTTGAATATATTGAAGTATTATTTTAGCTGCTTTCCAGTGACTTTCATGAGGTTGGTGCATAAATCGAGCAACAAGACCAATGAAAAAGGAAAGGTCAGGACGAGTATGGGTTAGATACAGAATTTTACCAACGAGTTGACAATATAAGGTAGCATCAAATTCAGGGGTAGTACAAGTGACTAAAATCTTGACCCTAGACTAAAAGGGAGAAGGGGATGGCTTACAGTCTTCCATGTGAAAGTGGCGTAGAATATCACATGCATACTTGGACTGAGAAAGGGTAATACCTTCTTTGGATTGGAAGACTTAAAGACCAAGGAAATAATGTAAATGTCCTAAGTCTGTAATTTCAAACTTGTTTTGGAGGCTAGAATTCACATGGTTTATATGGTTGGGATCACTACCAGTAAGGATAAGATCATCAACATAAATAACAAGGATGATGAAGGACTTACCCACTTTCTTGGTGTAGATAGTGTTGTCAGAATGACACATAGAAAATCCATTATCTAAGAGAAAGCTATCCATTTTGGCATACCAAGCCCAAGGAGCTTATTTGAGACCATAAAGAGACTTCCTAAGGTGAAAAACAAGGCTAGAGTCATTTTGGATAAAGCCAAGGGGTTGTTCCATGTAGATTTCTTCATGAAAATCTCCATTTAAGAAGGCATATTTAACATCCATCTAATGGAATTCCCATTTAAAGGAGGCAACGAGGGAAAGAACAAGGCAGATAGAATTAATTTTGGCAACAGGGGAGAAGGTTTTAGTATATTCAATGCCTTCAACTTGTGAAAATAATTTAGCAATTAGACGAGCTTTATGTTTATCCACTTTTCCATCTGGTCCAAACTTTGTTTTGTAAACCCATTTGCATCTGCCAAGTTTTCTTTCCTTTGGAAGAGGAACAAGATCCCAAGTATCATTTTCCAATAAGGAACAATATTCTTCATTCATAGCTTCATCCCAATTTGGATGACCTGAAGCTTCTTCAAAGGTGTCTGGATCAGTATTTTTTGGAACTTGAGCCAATAAGGAAGTGGCTCTTTCGAACTGAGAATGTGTACGACATTGATCTGCATGGTCACCTGCAAGAGAACTTGCTGCATCCCGAGTAGAGCAGACCCATCTTGGAAGCTTTGGAACTGATGGAATATCTTTACGAGGTGGAGGAGGATCTCTAGGAGTATGCCAACTGACTCCCTGCTCCATAACTGATGGGGAAATATAGGAATTGGAGAAAATTCTCCCTTCTCCTCGATAGGCCAATAATAAAATATATGTCCTCCTCAGTGGGCTCGTACCACTGGCGTGGACTGACCCAAAAATCCTATCGGTGGGCATTCCACTTGTAGATCAGCTGTCCCAATAACCCACTATGGCCCTTCAGGGATGTAGCCTCCTCGTAGAACTTGAGGAGGCTTACCTCCCTTAAGAGAAACTGGGTGGGTGACGTAATAGGGTGAGGGTACAAAAGTCTCTCCCTCTCCCATGCCTCCCACAACTGAATCATGTTATAACGGTCCTACATATGCTCTTGTTGTTCCCTTTTATCTCTCTGTTGACATCGCTAAATGGTTCACATATTAAATATATTTTTTTATTAAATGAGAAATTTATTTACAAGTATACATATATATATATATATTATTGGAAAAAAAACACTCAGTGAACCCAAAGAAACTGTAATGCATTGCTACTGGTGCATACTTCTTTATCATGCACTGCGCATTGTGCACTTGAAAAAAGTTCGCACACCATGCAAATAGGATATTTTTTTGTGCGGTGCATTGACCAAACTATTTTCCCTGGGACAGTTAGTTTGGTCAACCACTACTTGGAAACGGTACATAATTAATAGTGCAGTCCTATAAACGACCGTGCCATTAATTATGTATTGCTGTCAGACAGTGTGTTGACCAAACTATTCGCCCCGGTAGTTAGTTTGGTCAACGCACTGCCTGAAAACAATACATAATTAACAGTGCGGTCCTGTAAACGACTACACCGCCATGTTATTTTAAAAAAAATTATATTCTCAGTGTGACCGATAACTGACATACACCACACTGTTTTAGTGTTATAGCAGTGCGCGTTTTCTCAAACGCACCGTGCATATTTTTTGTTTTTTTTTTTAAACATTAAATTTTAAGTGAATTTGAAAAATTAATCCACTAAAAGGTTAAGTTATTGAGAAATAAGTAGATTACCTACACATTTGTGCGTCGAGGAGTCATCTTTGATGAGAAATGGATGATAGCAATGCGGGCAATGGGATCATCGATGGCAGGGTGCCTCAGAGAAGACAAACTCACACCGATGCTTGAGATCTCTAGAGCACTGAAAAAGTAAAAATGAGGTTTTTTACGGTCGGTCGATTATAAGACGCACCAGGTGGTTTTATCAATGGTGCACTGCACATCGTTATGGTGCACTGGATTACAGAGATGCACCAGGATGGTTTGTACATAGAGCACCGGTGCGTTGGAGTACTTAGATGCATTGAGCCAGTTTGTACGAAGAGCATGGTGTCTCGGTGTGCCAATTGATAGTACCAACCGATGCGATCTTCATAAAATGCACCAGTGCATGTTATGATTAGAAACACACCACAAAAAAAACATCTGCAAAAACCTCCACCTACCAACCTCCTCTAGTGACCTCCGCTACAAATGGATATCTGGGATATTTTTATAAGGGATTCCTAAAAAAAATCCACTAGAGAGTCTTTTCTTTGTAGTGATGGTTTATGGGCTTAAGGAGATGCCCACTGATGCTGCTACTGGTTTTTCTATAGGTTTCCTGTAGTGTTATAGGAAAGTCTTGAATTTCTACATGAAACAGCTTGAGGAAAATAGGAGGCCAAAAATGATGGAGAAAAGAGTAGGGGAGGTGGAGTGATGGTGTACTTGGATGAATGGAAGGTGGCCAACCCCTTTTCCAAGCTTAGAACCTCTTGAGAATCCTGTATTTCACTTCTAGGGTTGCTCACGGTGTGAAGGTGAAAATATTAAAAACACGGTTGAAGGAAATTTGATGAAAAGAAGGTGGTTGATGGGTGATAAATGAAGCTAAGGGTGCTGGTGAAGTCCTCATTTGCTGTGCTACTTGAACCTGCAAGAAAAATACATGTTCATGCAACAAACATTGGAAAATATATGATGGAGGCAATTTAAAAGATGAGATGAATTTGGAAATCAAACCTACTTAAGCATTCAAACAGAAAAATAAATCAATATTCTAGACATGTTCATGACAATACAACAACCTAACTATTCTTTCCAAGAAATCATAAACTAAAGAGAAAATTTGGCCTATGGTGAAGGTCTTCCCTCCTCAAGCTCCAATGAAAGAGATGAGAGAGGGAGGCTTGACACACAACTTTTTGAGTTTATAAGCTATTCTACCAACATTTATGCAAGCTATGACTACAACAAAGACAAATGGAAGCAAACTAAAAATAATGAATTGAAATGTAAGAAAAATAGCTAAAACTCATAAAGAAAACTAGCTACAATGACATAAAAATAAGCATGAATACACAAGAGAGACTAAGGCCAATGGATTGGGCCCTAACCCAGAAGCCTAGCCCTCTAAAACTAAATTAGTGAAGGACAATCTGAATACTCATCTTATTGCAGAAAATACTCTCATTACATAATCATAAAAGTCTCAAAAACCTATTACAAGCGCTAAGAGTCTATTAATTTCCTTCAAAGTTTGAATCCTAATGAGCTCTTGCTCAACCCTATTTAACCTAGAGGGTAGCTACCAACAACTCCCCAAAAAGTAGGCGATGTGTCCTCTTTGACTACAAGATAAGTGGAGCTTTGGTGCACTTGATCTCCCACTTGCTTGGTTGCCTTTGATTTCAAGCTATTGCTGGGAATCTCAAGGATCCCTTAGATGCCTTTGGGAGTTAAGGAGGTGGAAAATCCACCTAAAATATCTGCTTGCTATCTACTTCGAGCTTTAATTGCAAAATCTTCATCAAAAGTGGAATATCTTCATGATTATCGCGCAACTAACCCATATTAGGCATTCGAAGTATGACAAGACTTAACCACCATCTACACTAGCAACATAAGACCATAATAAAATTTAAATGTGCGAAAGAGAGACTTAATAAGGCTAAAAAGATGACAATTAACCCCTCCAATTATACCTAATGATGAAGCTCATCATCACCCCCATACCAAATTGTTTCTCATCCTCTGAGCAACTTAGTCCTCCTTCTACATCTCTTTCAAAGCTTTAATGGATCTTTTGAATTCCAAAGGAAGAAGTGTGGGAGTCCCTTCAGGAGGGTAAAATCCATCATTATTTTCTGCTTCCTCCCATTCTCTATTCTACTCATCTTGGTTTTTCCCATCACTCAGTCCCAACATCAAGGGTGGATTGAGTTTCAAACCAAGCCACTGAATATTCCTAGCATGCATGGCCCTTTTCTATAGTGGTTCCATTTCTAGAGCACTTCTCAATCTTTTTTGTGTGTGTTATTCCATGTTTCTGAGACTGTGAGGGAGGCTATTCCATCTCATTTGACTAGAAATTATGCATTCATCTCCCAACAACCTAGAAAAATCATCAAAATGGGCCATGGATTGTGCTTGTGTGCTGAGGTACTTTTATACAAGTGCATCATCCTTTTCTATCTTGAGGTCACTACAAGGAAAAGACCCTCTCGCGGAGGTTATAAAGGAGGATTTTAGTGTTATAAAATTGGCCAAAATTGTCAAAAAAACATTTTCTACAACATCTGTTTATGGTTACAGAGGTTTTGGCGGAGCTTTTAACAGAAATTCAGCGCAACTAAAAAAATTGAGTGGCTGGAGGTTATTATGGATTTTTTTTCATCAGTGCGCTACTAAGGTGTCAATGCACTGGTGTGTGTCATCTAGAAGGTGGCCCGAGGTGGTCGAAGGTGCATGCACTGGGTTGTCAAGGTATAAAACCACACTGGGTGTAGTGTTAGTGATACAACGCACGGGGCCGTTCTAATTTATCTTGGGATTTGTGTAGTGCCCATAGGTCGTCTCAACGCACCGGTACATAGACTTATAGAAATGCACCAGTGCGTAGTATCAGAAAAACACACCGATTGTGCTAATTCGTATTGGTATTTTTGCAGTGCCCATAGGTCGTACAAATGCATCGGTGCATAGTCTCACATAAAGGCACCGGTTTGCAGTATCGAACAAACACACCGAGATTTATAATTGGTATTGGTATTTTTGTGGTGCCTATAGGTCATAGAAATGCACTGGTGTGCTATGTCATACAAACGCACCGGTGTACAGTAACTGACACGCACCGATGTTCATTTTGTATTTTTTAGAAACATCGACTTGTGACAGTGCAATTATTGTGATTTTTTAAAATTCATTATTCATCAAAAGTCGACACATCTTATAACAATATTCATATTAATTAAATTTTTATTAATGCATGTGAATGTGATGTTTGAATTGATTTGTTATATCATATCATAATTATTGTGATTTTTTAAAATTCATTATTCATCAAAAGTTGACACATATATATATTATAACAATATTCATACGAATTAAATTTTTATTAGTGCATTTGAATGTGATGTTTGGATTAATTTGTTATATCATATCATCAAATTTCACATCTCTTCACTATAATATTTAATCATCCATAAGTTTAATCAGTGGTGTTACATTTCACAACGACAATGGAGAACGCAATAGAATAAATTAAAATATATTTTATTTTAATATTATATATATATATATATATATATATATATATATATATATATATATATATATATATATATATATTGTTAGGAAAAAATAGAGACGGGGGGACGGGGGGGGGGTGGTGAATCAGTATTTAGAGCTTTCTGATATAATTTTAACTTTTTCTTTACAGAATTCCATACGTAGCTTTGATGAACCCTACTCACGTATACACATACATATAATAAAAGAAACTAGCGTATACTGATATAATTTTTTACATTAGAAAAAATTTTCAGGAACAATCTTTAAGTTAGTTTACTAGTCATGCATCTCTTAGATAATCAATAATTATGTGCAGTGACAGCAATATAAATCATCACACAAGAGAAACACACATGAACACCAATATTTAAGGTGGAAACCCAATTCAGGATAAAACCATCGCTGCTATTGTCTCTGTCTTCAATATTTATTATATGGAAAACTATTTACAATATTGTACTGATGCAGACTCATATTAGTACGTAGGAATCTACATGCATAAGGCTACAACCTTTTCTTGTTTTCCAGCTGCCATAAGAAGGGAGCTACAACCCTCTAATCTTGTTTACCAACCACTACTGGAAGGGAGCTTCAACCCCCTGATCAAAACACCAGCTTCTACTGGAAGGAAGCTTCTACTTCCATACTGAAGGCTTCAACCCTTAGAACCATTGCAGACCACGTTTCATCAATTTTCACACTGGATCAAACAACATCAACAAAAATCTTCATAAACATCAACAACGATAATATTTAACCAATAATTCAATTAGAATAGTGAGACCACTATAACCAGAACTCATAAATAACCCAGAATTCAAAATAAATATGTAGATACAAACTCAACCTTGAACATCCATCAACTTAAAATGCATATGCTACTTCGCTTCACTGAAACCGCGTGTATACACGCTTTCCTTCACACCAACCTGCGTATAGCTCTATGAATACTATTTTTCAAAATGTAATCAATCACAGATCCAGATCTGATGCTTTCAGTCAGATATCTTTAGAAATTTAGAACCCTTCATCAATTAGTCACCATCAGCCATGTTTGTTCTCTCATTGACCAGAATTGTACATAATCAACTTAACAACATATACAATATTCAAACAACCTAGATCTACAAGAAGACTTCATTAATAGATAGTAGATAAATAGTAGGAATAACAGAAAAACCTATGCAATGAGCTTCAGAAAACCCTAACTGCCATATGTGTCTTTTCTGAAGCAAACCCGCGTATATACACGCTTTTACTGAGACGAACTAGCGAATAGATTTGTAAATATAAACTTTGCATAATGAACCAGATCCATAGAACTTACCCAGATTTATTCACTTGACTTCAGCAAAGTTGCATCAGGTCATAGATCTAATCATTTCTTCAATGGATCACACAAGAGCATAGTCATTTCAGATCTAGAGATCCTGAACCATCATTGCATCCATGGGTGCATCATAGATTTAGATATATCAATTAAAACAGAGTTCATCCCATGTAGATATCCCTTAGAGAAAATTATTTAGTAACAACCCTTACTCATGCACTCCTTTGCACTATGATATTCTTCTCCTTATATAGATTTATCCTTTACCAATACCATGAGTCAAAACCACACACCTGCTGATGGTATTCTTGGATAGAATCAAATAGAAAATACATCGCTCAATACTGTGGACTAATACTATGGTAGTGCCCCTTGGTGTCATAATTTTAGAGCGCAAAAGGCATACACAACTTGGATCGTTCAAATCCGCGTGTATACGCAAATTCCCTTCATAAAAAATGTGTATATACTAATTATGAATGTATACACAGGTTTCCTTCATAGAAGTAGCGTATGCATTGCATCCATACATGGGTTTCCTTCACAAAAGTAGTGTATACATTGAGAAATATTTCCTGTTTCATTTTTGTGGCACTTACTGGAATTCCTTTCTCTGTCACATCTGAAATGACCTGTAGAAACATCATTTTTACATCTTTAACACAAAGGTTTCTTATCAAAAGGCAAATCATCAAGAGGTTTCCATCAAGAACAACTTCATCAAGTAGGTTGCCATCAAGGACAACATATTGCAACATATTGCCAACAATATCTTCCTTTGGACTTGATGACACAATAATGGTGTTTGATCATTACAATAGATAAGTACATTAATCATAACCATTATTCAAACACCAAAACACTCTCCCCCTTTGACATGAAGGGAAAAGGGTGGATCAAAACCAAACAAGGTTTCTCTTCCCTTGTAGAAAGATCAGCTCTGAAGATCTGATGTGTGCTAATTTAACCATGCCCCCCATGAGTTCATGTTGGATCTTTAAACCGATTTTTCAATGAAGTACATGACTCAACCGAGTATGAACTTTCCTATCACCAAGGACTCATACTTACATTAATTGATCCAACCAAGTGGAATTAAAAATTTGACTCAACTTCCCAACCAAGTGGGTTTACAAATTTGAACAAGTCCTGAATATAACAATTTTACATCATAGGTCTCAACATGAATTTTTCATCAAATTACAGATGTGACTATTTATGACCAAAACCAAATAATCTCAACCATGAGATCATAAAACAACAACCAATCAGAATGCCAACAATGCATCCTTTTCCACAAGACAAGTGCTCCCCCATAGCTTATGCATCCTGAACATCTTCAAAAACCAAATCATCAAAGCATCTTCATCAAGGAGAAAAATATCAGTGAATGATACAAAAAGATGAATACTTGAAACAACAACAGAGATTACCCAAAAAACACCACAACTGTTCTGAAATGTTGACCCAGAGAAATTCTGTCAGCAAAGCCCATATGCACTTTTATGCACCGAAACTTGCATATATACGTGATTATCCTTTATGAAACCCGCGTATCAAATTTATTCTTATGAAATTAAGCAGATTTGATTAGAGACATAGAGACAACTCCTAGCTTGTCTTAGATATTCGAATGCTTCCCTAGGAAGAGGTTTAGTAAATATATCAAAAACTTGTTCTTTGGAGGGAACATACTCCAATTTAACCTTTTGTTCAAGCACTTGTTCATGTAGGAAGTGGTACTTGATAGGAATGTGCTTGGTCTTGGAATGCATAACAAGATTCTTTGAGATACTAATGGCACTTGTATTATAAAAAAAAATGGAGATGGGAGGTGAACATTTGATTTGAATGTCTTGTAGAGTGTGCATCATCCAAAGTATTTGTGTGCAACATGACGCAGTAGCCACATATTATGCTTCTACTGTAGATAAGGAAATAGAGCTTTGTTTATTGCTGAACCAAGATACCAATCGGGGTCCCATATAGAATGCACCACCACTGGTGCTTTTTTTGATCATCAACATTTCTAGCCTAATATGCATATGTGTAAGCATGAAGAGTGAGATCATCATTCTTTGGATACCATAGACCAAATTCTTGAGTCCCTTGTAGATATTTGAATATTATTTTTACAGCCTGAAGGTGTGACTCTTTTGGATTAGCTTGGAATCGTCCAACAATCTCAACTGCATGCATAATGTCAGGTCTTATCCTGGTTAGATAAAGTAGACTTCCAATCATGGATCTGTATTCTGGTTGATTCGCCATGGGAGAATCATCATGAAAACTGAGGTTACACCCAGTTACCATTGGTGTACTTACAAGTTTGCAGTTTTCAATCCCATACTTCTTCAGAATTTTCTTAAGATATTTTGCTTGTGATAAAAATATGCCGTCTGTTGCTTGTTGCACTTGTAAGCCAAGAAAAAATGTTAGTTCTCCAAGTAAAGACATTTCAAATTCTTGCTGAATAACAGAAGCAAATTTCTGACTCATGGACTCTTCATTACTCCCAAAAATGATGTCATCAACATATACAACTACAATCAATAGTTTATCATTTTTTGTGTATAAGTTGCTATTAGCAGATCCCTTTTAAAAACCTTTTTGATGAAGATATTTGTCAAGACGATAGTACCATGCCCTTGGAGCTTGTTTGAGACCATATACAACCTTTTTAAGTTTAAAAACAAGTTTTTCATCATTTCCCAAAATGAATCCTTTTGGTTGTTCTATATAAAATTCTTCTTCTAGATCACCATTGAGGAAGGTAGACTTTACATCCATTTGATAAACTCTGAATTGTTGAAAGCTTGAAAAGGCAAGAAACATTCTTATGGCTTCAAGTCTAGCTACAGGAGAAAATGTTTTTTCAAAGTCTATACCTTATTGTTGAGCATACCCTTTACAAACATTTCTAGCTGTGTTTCTAATAATATCTCCATTTTCATTTATCTTGTTTTTAAATATCCATTTTGTTCCAAGAACATTTTTATCATGAGGTCATGGAACCAATTCCCAAGTATGATTCTTTTCAATCTGATCAAGTTCTTCATTCATGTCTTGAATCCAACATTCATCTTTGCTAGCTTGATTGACATTCTATGGTTCAATAGTGGATAGAAATGCTAGATAACTAGGAGATCCTACAAGAGTTATTCTAGTTTGGACACTTGATCCCTTTTCTCCCAAAATTTGAGATTCTGGATGATTCTTTTGAACACACCTGGATGGAGCCTTTTTAGATAGATATTCTTCTGGTGCTTCATTGGGTTCACCTTCTATATTGTTTCTATTTGATGCAGGAAGAGATTCATCACCTTCATATTCGTTTGTTATTGGTATTTCCATTTTTGGAGCTGAGAGAGACTCATCAATTACAACATCAATACATTCAACAATCTTCCTAAGTCTTTTGTTGTAGCAATTATATGCTTTACTTCTTGAACAATAGCTAAGAAATATTCCTTCATCTGCTCTTGGTTCAAATTTACCAAGTTTTTCATCATTGTTGTTGATAAAGCATTTTCTTCCAAAAAATCTAAAATGCTTTACAGTTGAAAGATTACCATACCTGAGCTCATAAGGAGTTTTATCACTATTCACACAGACATGAGCCTTGTTAAGAATATTGACTGCGGTATGTGCTGCTTCTCCCAAAAAGGTATTTGGTGTTCTGGAATCATCAAGCATAGCACGAGCCATTTGCTGAACTATTCTATTCATTCTTTCTACCACGCCATTTTGTTATGGGGTTCCAACTACAGAAAATTGTCTTTTTATGCCATGTTGTTCACAGAAATCAAAGAATTAATCTAATATATATTCCCCTCCATGGTCAGATCTAAGACATTTGATTTTTATATCTAATTCATTTCAACCAGAGCTTTGAAGATCTGAAATTTTTCGAATGCTTTATCTTTGTGTTTTAGTAACCCAATCCAACACATTCTAGAGAAGTCATCAATAAATAGAATATAGTATTGTTCTCCACGGGGTGAATTTTTCCTTATCGGACCACATAAATCAGTATGTATTAGTTCAAGAGGCTTACTTGCTGATCCTTCTTTGGCATTTAATTGCACTCTGGTTTGCTTATCGAATTGGCAAGATTTGCGTATGATATTTTCAGGTAGAGTGATGCAGGGAAGATCACGAACTGCTTTGAGTCTGCTAGATTTGTTGATTTGAGAGAAAATTAAATGCCCCAATCTTCTGTGCCATAACTAATTTTCTAAAGATTTACCCAAGCAACATTGTTCTTTGCAAACTTTCAATACATACAGATTTCTTAGTGTTCTAGTTCCTTTTATTACTTTTTTTCATGTGTCAAGTTCACGTACCACACATTCTTTTGAACTAAAGACAACTTAATTTCCTTGATCACACATTTGACTCACACTTAACAGGTTATGTTTTAATCCATCCACATACATAACATTGTTAGCTTTTACCTTTTCTTTTAGAAAAACAGAACCTTTTCCTTTAATGATAGCATGAGTATCATTTCCAAAGGTAACATTCTTTTCTCTTTCTAGAGCATTGTATGCAAGGAGTTTATTTCTATCACCTGTCATGTGTTTTGAGCATCCGATATCAATGTAGTATTGATTTTCTTCCCCTTCTACAAATAAGGCTATGCCACAATTCTCAACCTGTAAGTCCTTCTTTCTCCATACTTGGAATTTGAAGGTACATGCTCTTTTGGTTGGAGTTTTCTCCTGCATTCATATTCTTCATGACCAAAGTTATTGAAATAAGAACATTCAATTTCATTTTGAAGAGGAGAAATTTTTTTGTAAGTATTCTTCTTTATTCTAGTTTCATTTCTTTGCTTTCTTGCTTCTCTGGTCATGATGGTTTTGTATGCAACGCATTGAAAAACTTTATGACCAAAATTATGACATGAGAAACAATGCCCATTAAAGAAGAAATTTATGCGATCATGAAACCTTCTATTTGTGTTTACCTGGAGACTGGTGTTTCTCTGTTTGATATTTCTGCTATTGTTCTTTGTATTGAAGTGGTCATGCTTTACCTGTGAAGTTTCTTTGTTTTCTTGCTGAGTGACATAATGTTGTAGGCTGGATTTAGCTGCATTTAGATAGCTTGGTGGTAAAGACTACGAGGATTCTCCAATATATCCAAGACCCGTCTTTACAAAAGGAGAGCGTTGAACCTTGATAATTTCATCTAAGGTTTCAGTTCCTTTAGAAAATATAAGATTTAAAGTTTTCTCTTTCTCAATTTCCTTTCTTAGACTTATTATTTCACATTCTAATTTCTCATTGTGCTTCTCCTTTTCTATAAGCTAATTCTTTAGAGTATCTATGTCAATTTTGTTTTCTTCCAAACATATTTTGAGCTGATTAATTTCTTCAATAAAATCATTCTCTTCTAGAGCATCCATAAAGGTTTCTTTAGCCTCACTAGAATTTTTTTCAAAAGCCATGAGAAGTCTAACATCTTGATCAAATTCTCCTTCTTCACTATTTGATAGCACATCACTATCTTCATGAGTATAATAACTTTTTCTATTGATAAACCAATTCTTATTTAATTTTGTCACTTCCTTTCCTTTTTCATGTTTTTCTTTATGAGGACACTTAGCAGCATAATGACCAACTCTTCCACAAGCAAAAAATTTAAAAGGATGCTTACCTCTGAATCTTCCAGTGCCAAGTTGTAGCTTCTTTAAAAAAATTATCTCATCTTCTTCTGAACTGTACTCTGATCCTTCTTGATCTTCTACTTATTTTCCTTTTGAAACAAATCTAAAGACATCTTCTTTGACTTCATATGGACCTCATTTTCTCATTTCAAAAGCAGCCAAAATACACAAAAGTTGAACAATAGTAAGAGTTTGTAGATCCTACTTCTCTTCAATAGCAGACACTTTTGATTCAAATTTGTGAGTTAGAGATCTTAAAACCTTTTCTACCAGAGTAGTGTCAGTTATTGTTTCACCCAAATTTCTCATACGATTTACACTATCATCTAGATGTAAAAATAAACTGGCAATGCTTTCCTCATTATGCATCCTGACATTTTCATATTGAATTCTAAGAGCTTGGAGTTTAACACTTTTTACCTTGCTATCACCTTCATAGCTTAGAAATATTTTGTCCCATATATCCTTTGTTGTATTTAGTTGCATGAATTTGACAAATTATGATTCAGTTAGACTTCCTAATAATGCATTGACCACCTTTGCATTGGTTTCATATTTCTTTCTTTTTGCTGCATCTGTTGGAACTGATGCTGGATATTGATAACCTTTTTCAACTATAGCCCATACATCTGCGACAAAGAGACTGAATATAGGATCTTGTCCTTGTCTTCCAGAAGATTAAATTGTTTCCGTTGAAGAGAGGAGGCCTGATATGTTGAGATTGCAGCAAGATGATGAGCTTAGTGAAAAGAAGTTGCCTTCACTAAGTGGGCCCGCAGGCTATTTTTGGCGCAAAGTCTATTTTTAGACATATGGATCATGTTCTATGAGTTGCAAGATGCTATTTGTGGATGGTTGGTCAAGTCGAAAAAAATAGATGGACTTCTATTTTTAGACATATTGGGCGGAATCTATTTTTAGATTGCCAGTCTAAAAATAGATATGTCGAATATTATTAGCTCTTAATAATATTTGGACTCTAAACATTATCTTATTCTCTTGGAGCACTTCATTTAAGTGCACAGATGTGGCACAAGAGCTGAAAAAAGGAATTACGCTATTCTTGAGGGTTATGTGGAGCTATTGCATGGATACTTCAGTTAGAACTCATGTGACAGAGTTTGGTGGAGTTGATTGAGGAAGTTAGTGGAGTTGTATTCAGTTTAACTAATCTAAACATAGTTGAGCTATTTGTATTCAATTTAACTAATTGATACAATTAGTGAGAGTGGTGTGAATTAATTATTAATTAATTCACTAATTATAAACTCATTAATCAACTAAAGAATGCATCAGTTAACTTCAGTGCATGGACAGTTTCAGTGGAGACTAGTGCAAAAATAGGTGAAAGAACAGGTTAACTATCAGTTGTGACTATACAGTTTCTATTTGCAACACATAGATAGGTGGAGAAGCCCATGAGTATTGCGCAGTACAAGATAGGTGGTTTATCTATTTAATGAAGCCATCCCATAGCATTGAAAACGCAATAGAGGCTGGCTATAAAGTGGCAAAAGATTGGAGCATGTGTTTTGCTAGATCTAGCTTGATAGTGTGTAGCAATTGAGGGTGTGCATGAGAGCTTGTGAGGAGCTTTTGTACTATGATTGTTACATGATATCCATGAAATATAATATACAGATAGTTGGGGTTTTCAGCTTTAATCTTTCCCATTAAATACTGTGTTCATATGTGTGATTGTTTGTGGTTTTAATGTATGCATGCAATTGATTTTATTTCCGCATGTGATGATCAATGGTAGAAGAGATTCTGTATTATGCATGAAGCTAAAATAGTGTGTGATTAGGAAAATATTGGTGAATAATATATTATTTATTCAAATTTACACATGGTATCAGAGCGATATTGATCATTGGAGAAATTGCATAACATTGAAGCGGTTGAGTTTTGTGCTGGTGGAATTCGAATTTGTAGCAGTGTTTTCTTGGTGTCGAAGCTGAGATGTCTTTCAATAGATTGCGATTGGAGTATGCCCTTGAGGGAAACTCGAATTATATTGTATGGAAGGACAAGATGGAGGTGGTTCTGGATGACAATGGGTTGAAGGAGTTCATAGATGTAGAAATTCCAAAGCCTACTTCTAGTGATGTTGCCGTACTTGACGCATGGAAAATGAAGACAACAAAGTGTCGAAGGATTCTGTTGGAGGGCGTGAAGGATCACATAGTATCCAGACTTCATGGTAAGGCTTCTCCATTCTTGATGTGGAAAGCTTTGACAGATTTATTTCAAAGCAAGAGCGACCAGAGGAAGTTGGCGCTCAAGGACAAACTCAAGAACATAAAGATGGAGAAAGGCGACAGTATGCCTAAGTACCTCACGAAGTTCATCCAATGCAGGGATGAGCTGGGAAGTGTGGGGGTTACTATTGATGATGAGGACTTGGTGATCTTGGCTCTCCTTGGGCTTCCGAAGAGTTGGAACTCCTATCAGGACTCTGTCAATGGTCGAGAGAAATTGCTAGGATGGGAGCAACTTTGGTCGGATCTTGTGCAAGAGGAGATAAGGTGGAGTACAAGGGACGGATCTTCATCAAAGAGCTCTGATGAAGAGAATCACGCTTTGGATGCCAAAGAAAAGAAGGGGAAGAGCAAGAAAGCTTCTCAATCCGGTGCAAAAGGCAAGAAGCAGAACATGTCCAAGGTGAAGTACTTTCAGTGTCACCAACATGAACATTACGCCACTAATTGTCCACAGAAGAAGAAAAATAAGCAGGCTACTGGATCTGCAGCTGGAGAGGCCTTAGCCTCACAGTTTGAGCTGGATTTTTCGCTGATCGCATGCTTGGTTTCAAGTGTGATGGGTTCAGTGTGGTTTCTTGACAGTGGTGCGTCTTTTCACATGATAGGAGATCGAGATTTGTTTACTGATCTGGATGACAAAGATCTTGGAGTGCACATTGAGATGGGAAATGATGGTAGATACAGTGCGACCAGTATCGGTACCATTTCATTTTTGAGAGGGAGTCTGGTAAACCCTTCGTATTGAAGGAAGTGATGCATGTTCCAGAATTGAAGAAGAATCTTATCTATGTGGCGATGTTAGAAGACAAGGGATATGATGTTGTCTTTAGCGAGGGAAAGGATTTCCTACACTGTAAGGCAACTGGTGACACCCAGAGGATAGGGGTTCGAGTTAAGAACCTTTATCAATTGCAGGTAGATGGCTACGCAGCAATGGCAGGCAAGGCAGAAGGAGTGGTGAGCCGAGATGATGGCGAGTTGTGGCACTAGAGATTGGGCCACCTTCACCATGGAGCTTTGAAGATACTGCAGCAGATTTCTACTGGGCTTCCTAAGGGTACTCTTGCGCAGTCAGATCAGTGCAAGGGATGTACCTTGGGAAAATTTGTGAAAGCCACCTTTCACGAGAAGGATAGTTGCACCATGACGATCCTTGAGAGAATTCACACAGACGTGTGTGGACCTTTCTCAGTAGCTTCGACAGCAAAGCACAGGTATTATGTGATATTTGTTGATGATTTTTCTCGTAAGTGCTGGATCTTCTTCATGCATAAGAAGAGCGAGACATACTCAAAGTTCTGTGAGTTCAAGGCACTGGTTGAGAAAGAATCGGGGAAGCAGGTGAAGGCTCTTAGGAGCGACAATGGTGGTGAATTCATCTCTGGCGAATTCAAGGACTTTTGCAGCGTAGAAGGAATTCGAAGAGAGCTCATAGCACCTCATAACCCACAGCAGAATGGGGTTGCTGAGCGGAAGAACAGAACGATCGTGGGTGCTGCACGGGCGATGTTGCATGATCAGGGCCTTCCCATACACTTGTGGGCTGAGGCATGCAATACTGCAGTATATGTGCAGAACCGTTGTCCTCACATGATACTTGGCATGAGTACACCCGAGGAGGCGTTTTCTGGTAAGAGGCCTGATATTTCCCATTTGAGGATTTTTGGTTCACTTGTTTACATTCATGTGACGAAGGATGCCAGGAAGAAGTTGGAGCCGACTGCAGAGGTTGGGATATTTGTGGGGTACACTGATACACCCCACAACTATCGTGTGTATTTTCCAGACAGTCGCAAGACTGTTGTGCGGCGGGATATCAAATTTCATGAGGAGAAAGCCATGAAGTGTTCGCTTGAGAGGGAGCCACACTTGCATGCAGATGAGGAGCTATTAGTTCCTAAGGATGAGTCTCAGGATGTGGATCAGCCACAATATGAGGTTCATGGAGTGGAAGAGACCACTCAGGTAGCGCCAACCATCAAAGGGCGGAAGCGCACTACAGAATCTGAGCGACTAGCTCAAGATGCAGAGAAGGTTGTAGGAGCACCTACATCACAACGCAGACAGAGACAGTCACCTGACCGGTATACTGGATACATGGCTCTTATGAGCAAGTGTATCATGACAGAGCCATCCTCTTTCAAGGAAGATGTGGAGGACCCCGCATGGGTAGATGACATGATGGAAGAGTATGATTAGATTGTCAGAAACAGTGCATGGGAGATTGTCCCGAGACTGGAGGAGAAATCAGTGGTGGGTTCGAGATGGATCTAAAAAGTGAAGCAGGCAGCTGATGGGAGTGTGGAGAAGTATAAGGCAAGATTTGTTGCCTGAGGCTTTTCACAGATTGAGGGGATCGATTATGAGGAGACCTTTGCACCTGTCGCAAGGTATTCTTCCATACGGAAAATTCTTGCTCTCTCAACGCAGATGGGGTGGAACATTCATCAGATGGATGTGAAGACTGCGTTCCTCAATGGAGTCATTGAGGAGGAGGTGTACATAGAGAAGCCCGAAGGTTTCGAAATATTCAGCAACAAGTCACATGTGTGCGGGCTCAAGAGAGCGCTGTATGGGTTGAAACAAGCACCTCGTGCTTGGTACACATGGATAGACAGTTATTTCACTGGACTTGGATTCTCCAAGAGTGAGGCGGATCCTAACCTATACCAGATTGTGGTGGAGGGTAAGTTGATGATCATTGTAATTTATGTAGATGATTTGATTTTGATAGGTGATGAACTGTTGATACACTCATGCAAGGCTGATCTTGCAAAGGAGTTTGAGATGAAGGACTTGGGCCTCCTTCATTATTTCTTGGGATTGGAAATTTGGCAGCGCAGTGGTGGACTGTTTGTTTCTCAGGGTAAGTATGCCCAAGAGATACTGGAGAAGTTCAACATGCATGGCTACAAGCCTGTTGATACTCCTCTTCATAGTGGATGAAGGAAGGAGGATGCTACTTCAGCAGAGGTAGTGGATGCCACTATTTATCGACAGTTGGTGGGGTCGCTTATGTATCTGGTCAATACACGACCCGACATATGCTATGCTGTTAACCAGCTTTCACAAGCTATGATTAAGAGAACCAAGATCTTCTAGAAGGCAGGCAAGCTTATATTGAGATATCTCAGAGGCACATCGGGATATGGATCATGGTACAGATAGGAGGATGAGTTGAGGTGGCATGGCTTCACGGATCGGTATCATCATATCAGAGATTGTGTGCAGCGGAAGGTCATGTTACTTTCATACATTCCCACGGAGGATCATGATGCTGATATCTTGACGAAGGCACTCACTAGGAGAAAATTCGAATACCACAGAGGCTGGATAGGGGTTGCAGATAATCCTTATCTTGTTGAGAGGGAGTGTTGAGATTGCAACAAGATGATGAGCTTAGTGAAAATAAGTCACCTTCAATAAGTGGGCCCGCAGGCTATTTTTGGCGCAAAGTCTATTTTTAGACTATGTCTATTTTTAGACATATGGATCATGTTCTATGAGTTGCAGGATGCTATTTGTGGATAGTTGGTCAAGTCGGAAAAAATAGATGGACTTCTATTTTTAGACATATTGGGCGGAATCTATTTTTATATTGCTAGTCTAAAAATAGATATGTCGAATATTATTAGCTCTTAATAATATAAACATTATCTTATTCTCTTGGAGCACTTCAGTTAAGTGCAGAGATGTGGAACAAGAGCTGACAGAAGGAATTACGCTATTCCTGAGGGTTAAGTGGAGCTATTGCATGGATACTTCAGTTAGAACTCATGTGATAGAGTTTGGTGGAGTTGATTATGGAAGTTAGTGGAGTTGTATTCAGTTTAACTAATCTAAACATAGTTGAGCTATTTGTATTCAGTTTAACTAATTGATACAATTTGTGAGAGTGGTGTGAATTAATTATTAATTAATTCACTAATTATAAACTCATTAATAAACTAAATAATGCATTAGTTAGCTTCAGTGCATGGATAGTTTCAGTGGAGACCAGTGCAGAAATAGGTGAAAGAGCAGGTTAACTATCAGTTGTGACTATACTGTTGCTATTTGCAACACACAGATAGGTGGAGAAGCCCATGAGGATTGCGCAGTACAAGCCAAGTTGTTTATCTATTTAATGAAGCCATCCCATAGCATTGATTACGCAATAGAGGCTGGCTATCAAGTGGAAAAAGATTGGAGCATGTGTTTTGCTAGATCTAGATTGATAGTGTGTAGCAATTGAGGGTGTGCATGAGAGCTTGTGAGGAGCTTTTGTACTATGATTGTTACATGATCTCCATGACATATAATATACATATAGTTGGGGTTTTCAGCTTTAAGCTTTTCCATTAAATACTATGTTCATATGTGTGATTGTTTGTGGTTTTAATGTATGCATGCAATTGATTTTATTCCACATGTGATGATCAATGGTAGAAGAGATTCTGTATTATGCATGAAGCTAAAATAGTGTATGATTAGGAGAATCTCGGTGAATAATATATCAGTTATTCAAATTTCTACATGATAGATGTTGTCCCATCTTGATTGCTCATCTTAGCTGATCTTTCTTCTAGCGATTAAGCTTCTTCAGAATAACTTGATTTGATATGAATTATTGGGAAAAATACTGTTGGGGGGTGGGGGGGGGGGTGAATCAGTATTTAGAAATTTCTGATAGTATTTTAACTTTTTCTTTATATAATTCCATACGTGGCTTTGATGAACCCAACTCGTGTATACACGCACATATAATAAAATAAACTAGTGTATACTGATATAATTTTGCAGAATAGAAAAAATTTTCAGGAACAACCTTTAAGTCAGTTTACCAGTCATGCATCTGTTAAATAATTAGTAATTATGTGTAGTAATAGCAGTATAAATCATCACACAAGAGCATCACACATGAACACCAGTATTTAAGGTGGAAACCTAATTCAGGAGAAAACCACTGTTTTTGTCATCTCTGTCTTCAGTATTTATAATATGGAAAATTGTTTACAATATTATATTGATGCAGACTCATATCAGTATGCAGGCATCTACCTACAGAAGGCTACAACCTTCTCTCATTTTCCAGCTTCTACTGGAAGGGAGCTACAACCCCCTAATCTTGTTTACCAGCCACTACTGGAAGGGAGCTTCAACCCCCTGATCAAAACATCAGCTTCTACTGGCAGGAAGCTTCTACTTCCATACTAAGGCTTCAACACTCAGAACCACTGCAGACCACGTTTCATCAATTTTCACACTGGATCAAACAACATCAACAACCATAATCTTTACCCAATACTTCAATAAGAACAGTGAGACCACTGTAACCAAAACTCAGAAATAACCCAGACTTCAAAATAAATATGCAAATACAAACTCAACCCTGAACATCTATCAAATTAAAATGCATACGCTACTTCGCTTCACTGAACCTGCGTATAGCTCTGTGAATACTGTTTTTTAGAATGTAATTAGTCACAGATCCAGATCTGAGGCTTTTAATCTGATATCTTTAGAAATGTAGAACCCTTCATTAGTTAGTCACCATCAACCATGTTTGTTCTCTCATTGACCAGAATTGTACATAATCAACTTAACAACATATACAGTATTCAAACAACCCAGATCTACAAGAAGACTTAATTGACAGACAACAGAAAAATATCAGGAATAACAAAAAAACCTCTGCAATAAGCTTCATAAAACCCTAACTTCCATACGCGCATTTTCTGAAGAAAACCCACGTATATACGCGCTTTTACTGAGACGAAATAGCATATAGATCTGTAAATATAAACTTTGCAGAATGAACCAGATCCATATAACTTACCCAGATTTCTTCACTTGACTTCAACAAACTTGCGTCAGGTCATAGATCTAATCATTTCTTCAATGGATCACATAAGAGCATAGGCATTTCATATCTAGAGATCCTGAACCATCATTGTATCCATGGGTGCATCATAGATTTAGATCTATAAATTAAAACAGAGTTCATCCCATGCAAATATCCCTTAGAGAAAATTTTTCAGTAACAACCCTTACTCATGCACTCCTTTGCACTATGATCTTCTTCTCCTTATATAGATTTAGCCTTTACCAATACCATGAGTCAAAACCACACACTTGATGATGGTATTCTTGGACTGAATCAAATAGAAAATATATCACTCAATACTGTGGGCTAATACCATGGTAATGCCCCTTGGAATCATAATTTTAGAGCGCAAAAGGCATACGCGACTTGGATCATTCAAATCCACGTGTATACGCAACTTCCCTTCATAAAAACTGTGTATCTACTAATTCTGAATGTATACATGGGTTGCCTTCACAAAAGTAGTGGATACATTGAGAAATATTTCCTGTTTCATTTCTGTGGCACTTACTAGAATTCCTTTCTCTGTCACATCTGAACTGACATGTAGAAAAATCATTTTTACATATTTAACACATAGGTTGCTTATGAAAAGGAAACTCATGAAGAGGTTTCCATCAAGAACAAATTCATCAAGTAGGTTGCCATCAAGGACAACATATTACAACGTATTACCTTTATATATATATATATATATATATATATATATATATATATATATATATATATATATATATATATATATATATAATATTATTTGTCATACAAAATGGGAAAATTATTGGTATCCCTTTGTCTTTCAATTGGGACACTATGTCCATTACATTAAACAAAATGTCTCATTTCACAGACAAATATTTCAAAAAATACAACGCCTTGCTTTGATATCCAAACATAGTGATCATCATTCTTCGCTTGAACTGTTGTCACTGCTAGAGATACTTCCATGACTTGGGTTATTTCCAGGAATGTTTTATTCACAGTGTTGATTGTTTTCTTCTTCTTCACCTTCCATCTACAAACATAAAAATAAATTGCAATGAGTGTATATACATTGGTGAGAATAATGAAAATTGCAATATTAAATAATATACATCAATGTAAATCGAAAATAAAGGACATACCATAGCAACAATCAGCTCATGAACTATACACATTCTTTCAAAACCATGTAGTATGCCATGTTTCAAGATTTCATCTGTTGGCACAGTTCCATACTTTGTTTTTTGCAAGTTTTATACCCCATAACAAATCATATATTTAATATAAAATATTTTTTTTTTCTATTAATTGTAGATGGAGCTAAGTAAAACAAGATCGATAGATGCTTACAAATTCCACAATTAATTTTTGATATGCCAACATATACTCACAACCCATATTTAACCCAATCTCAATCAATTTGCCTGATGGTTCTTCTTTGTATGCTAGCACCTGTTTGAAGACATTCAATGATGATTTTTGTAAAACAACTTAAAAAATACAAAAATGAAATCTAGTTAAGTTGTTATAAGGAAGTAAAAATTACTCACAAACTTAGATATCAACCCTTTTCTTCCTTGTCATCCTGTTTTATGTGCTGAATGGGTTCCATTTTCTTTTCTTTTCTGCAGGAAAATACTTGAAAATTAATATTTAATGTTAAATTGCTTATTTATTGTACCTAATGATTGAAAAATTCAATGATTACATATTACATTTGAAGCACGTTGTTGTTGAGATGGCTCCTCCTATGATGCAATTTTTTCCATTTCTTTGACTATCTCCTTGTACACCTTTTTGGATATTCCTACTAGCATATTTCTGATATTAGCTCGTTCATCTTTTGAGATTTTCAGAATCTTCTGAAAATGTAACATGAAAATATAATATTTAATTTTTATATTGATATATGAAAAGTAAATATAACAAAAGTGATATTTATAAATAATTCTAGACAAATATTTAAAGGAATATTACTTTTTTGTTTCTTCTTTTTTGTTGTTGTATGTTTTTGCTATTAAAAGTCTGACATGTCTCATTGAAAAATTCTCTAGGAACAAGGAGCACTGGTGCATTACATGTTAACCACTACATCGATTAACACAGAAAAAATAATATAAATTGTCTAGTGTTAGTTTTTGTAGCATAAACGCCCTGTGCAAACAAGGGGCCACCATACAGTGCTCTCTATCAACTAGGAGACCCAGTGCGGTGCATTATATGTTACATGGTGCATCGATTAACACATTAAAACAATTTTTTGTGAAACAACATGTGCGCAGTGTGCCATAATGCAATAGTGCACCGGTGCCCTATTTTACATATGGCGCACTGATTAAAAAAAAATGTTTTTAAATTTTTTATCACACAGTACTTTCACGGTGCACTGGGATAATCTAGCACTAGATTACGCCGGGCGCACCGATAAAAAAAAATTCTTTTTTTTCAAAAATTCACGCAAGGGCCGACATGGATAGGGACCTGACTATGCAAGTCATCCTATGGGTTGGATTTCATAGGCCTGTATATAGCAATACAAGCCCTATAAATCTAAAATGAAAAGCCCTAATTCTGAAATCATAGAAACATGGAGAAGAAAAGGGAGAAACAAAAAGAATGAAGGGTTTTGGGTAAAAATGGATTTTTATTTATTTTCGTTTCTAAAAATGTTAAAGAAATTGAATTTGTTTTTTGTTACTGCGTAAAAAAAACTGCAGAAAAAAGTAAGAAAAAAAATAAAATTTAATCACGAGATCATTTGAAATTCTATGCTACAGGGTTTGAATCACCATAGGTTTGGAATTATGATTGTGTGAATACTTCTATTCGAACGTATTTCACTGCTCCACAATGCTCTCGTGCTCTCTTGCTCTAGGTATGTCTCCTGCAAATCTCTGGCTAATTTTTTTTGTAAAAATAGTGAAATAATGAAAAGTGTTTAGTATTTAAAGAATTGTTTGATGAAATTAGATTTTCGAAAATATTTTACCACCCATTTTTCAATTTACTGCTTTTTTTCACTTAAATAAAATAGAGTTGCACTTTTTTATTTGCGGTTATTTGTCACTGGTGCATCACTTAATAGCACCGCACCGGTGCGTTCATTGATAACACGACATTGGTGTGCAGTTACTAAAATGCACCAGTTTAGTTATCTAAAATGCACCAGTGTAGTTATCTGTACATTAGCACGATTATAAGAAGTCCATTTTTAAGGCACCGAAATTAATTTTAGGTCTGTACACTAAAATTTATTCTTGATTTTGCTCAAATGCAGGGAGAAAATATCATAATTATATTGAAT
Source organism: Pinus albicaulis (assembly GCA_034641835.2). Taxonomy (NCBI): domain Eukaryota; kingdom Viridiplantae; phylum Streptophyta; class Pinopsida; order Pinales; family Pinaceae; genus Pinus; species Pinus albicaulis. The sequence goes on along the minus strand of CM076584.1, from coordinate 256,252,627 downwards.
GGAAAATTCTTCAAAATCCAGCTTGTTCCATAATATTTCTCAAAGTCCATCGTGGATTTCTCCCTATCCATCTTGAGACATAATATTTACAACAGATTTTATTTATATTTTCATTATCTAATTGAATTTATGTTTTTTATCCATGTCAATCATGCACAACTTGATTAAATTTACAATGTATACAAATTTGTAGGTGAATGCATATTCATAATTGAGTTCAGATGCACAAAATATTCAAACAGCTCCAAAACGACGAAGATCTTATCTGGAGGAGCATACCGCAAGGTGCATTTGGTAGACGAAAATGGACAACCGCTTCAGCCTGCCAATTGTAACAATATTGCATCTTCTAGCCATAATCCTGGGACAATGATGGCAATAATTATAATTGTTTGGTATATTGGTTAATGTAATTATTTCAACATCAAACCAATTAATCATGCAATATTGTCAATGTGCTTACTAATTGATTTCATATATTTTGTATTAATCATGTTCAATTTTTTTTTTTTAAATTATCAGGATTCTAGTGATGATGAGTGACCTACCTACCATCTTTTTTTGCACCCCATGACAATGTCAAATCGAGAGAAAACTGAATTAAAAGAAAATCATAGAGGAATGATACCAGGAATGGTTGAATCAACCACCGATTCAATTCCCGCTATGTCCAGATTCACTAATTAGGAATGAATACAACAATAGTAGTTCTTCACAAGCTAGCCATGGAGGAAATCAAATAAAGGTTGGTATGGATGATTTCTTAAGGGATACAACTGCCATGGAGACAATGTTGTTATATGCATTCCAAAATGATGATAAGCTAGGGGATGATGCTCATATCGCTGACACCTTTTTCGAAATCCTTAAATTTGCTTCCACCACCCTTCTCTTTGGACTTGGTGGCCAGTCAAAGTCTACCTAGTTGGGGAAAAAGATGTTACTGTACAACTTGAAAGCAAATTTTGGCTTGTCGAATGCATGTTTCTCAGAAATTTTGAGGTAAGTTACCATAAAGTGCTTCCTTATATATGTAGAAATTTAAAAAATACTATGATGTATTACTGGACTCTCCTGATCTAACAATTATATCCACTGTTAAATACAAAATCCTTCTACTGAATTCTTTGTGGAAATTAAATCGCTAATTGCAAACACATGAAGAAATATCAATCACACATAACAAGATGTTTTTACCGGGAAAGCTTAAAGCTAAAAACCCCAACTATAATACATTATGTATATCGTGGATCATGAAACAATCTCATACAAAAATATACTCCAAGAGCTCTCAATACAATATACAATTTTCTCACACTGTCATACAAAAATTGGCTCACACATGCACCAATTTACTGCCTCCTGATAGCCTGCTTCCACTATGCAATCCCTGATGGTCAAGAACCTATGACTGATTTCAATATGGCCATCCATGACTGCACAATCCTCATAAGCATATCCAATGTGTGTGTGGATACATTGAATGCACCACTATAGTCACAACTGATAGTCAACCAGGCCTTTTCACCTATCTCTTAACTGGGTCTCCACTGGATCTAACATGCATGTAGTTAACAATAGTATTTCTTCAGTTGCATGTGAGATCACTCCATGTGAATTAATTTAATATTTAATTCACTGATATCTAAGTAATGTATCTTTAGTTACAACTAGCACAACTAAGTTTAACTCACTTAACTGAGTTAACTAAATAATAACTCACATAACTACACATCCAACTCTGTTACAACTTTGTCACACTCTGTTACAATGAAGTCCACTGCATGGTCCACCAACCAACCAATTTAAATCGAAATCTAGTTAGCTAATTGATTTGACACTTTGGTTAACTAGTTCCAAGTGCTCATTGAAAAAAGATAATTATTTATTGTCTAATTTTTGTTAAGGGATTAACAAAAATCGACATGCATTCCACTAGACAACTTCGCACATGCATTCCAAACTTAGACGCCCATCCATCCATATAATTTTCTCAACCATATATAAATAGATTACTTCTAAAAATAGACTTTGATCCAAATCCTAAAAATAGACATATCACCTAAAAAGAGCCCGTGTTGGCCCCACCTAGTGTAGGTGCTTATTTTTCACTAAAATCAAGGATGATGTTTCCGGATGCCAATTTCATTGTTTCTTGTTGCAATCTTCAACACTCCCTTTCAACAAGAAAGGAATGTCTTTGCATGTGGCATGCAACTCCATGCATTCGCCCTGCAACCTTTGCATGCAACATTTCTGAAACTAAATAGCCTCTAAACAAATGAATAAGTATAATGCATATGTCATCAAAGTCTTCTGACTTCTACTTAGCTATTTCACATGTCTTCATGAACCACTGTGCTGTTGAAATCCGGACCCATGCACTCTGCACTTGCTTCCAACTCTGATCCGCACTCTAGTATCTGACACTGTCACTTTGATCTGACTGCATCAATCCAACTGATCCTGCTACTTCTACTCTGTGGGCTCCTCGTATCTAGGTTCAATTGATCCACACAATCTCAATGAATCCTACCCAGAAATATCTTCTTGAAATTACTCATGCATGTCGCCCCACCTCTCACCTGGTGGTATAGCTGCATGCACTCCCTCTACCCATCTGGCTCAAAATTTCTCTACATGAGTGGTTTCTCCCACTCCCTGATCCTCATCTTGTTGCTGATCCACATCCTAAGGTTCACTCTTAATTACATGAAAATCCTTCTCCCTCTCAAGCGTCAATTGCATGGATTTCTCACGCTTCCCAATAGTAAGAAGCTCAGTAGAAATCCCATCTAAATCAAGTCTGTAGAGATTCTTCACTCGAATCCCAACCTTCTTGGCTTCCCTTGTTGCTTTGTGTCGCAGGAAAACATTTTCTTCACTAAAGACAACATCATAGCCTCTATCCTCTATCATTGCGACTGAGATTAAATTTCTCTTCAAACCAGGAACATGCATAACATATTTTAAATGAAAGAGTTTACCTTATGCCCTCTGAAAGGTAATGGTACCAATACCAGCCACACTGTATCATCCATCATCGCCCAAATCAATATGCATCTGAAGATATTTCTCCTCCAAGTCATTGAAAATTTTCTTATCTCCTGTTATGTGAAAGAAAGAATCACTATCATAGTGCCACCTCGATCCCAATGCACTAGACACCATGCATGTGGTCGATGATGTAATATCCCAAAATCAGGACTGCTAGCAAGGAAAGATGAAAAACACATTTTTCAGGAATTTATGCTACAAGATTGGAAACCAGCACTTGGATCCCTTAGATATGATAATATAAGACCTGAATCCAAGAGGGATTAAAAAAAAAATCCTCCTAGGTGGGTTAAACAGGTCTCCCCACACCTAGTGCAACTAGAAAATGCCCAAGGAAGGGGCCACAACAATACAAAACAACAATGCTAGAAAAATAACGCAGTTCAGCCAAATATTTGCAGGAGATCAGTATGGTAGCTCAAATATAGCTTATACAATAGTAAATCAGATTTACAATAGAGCTTACACAATGTATAATATAAAGGAGAAGGTTATACATGAAGAAACCCTCATAATGAGGTGCTACAACCACAAGAAATGTCTGAATAAGATTGACAGCGTTATTTTCATTGGCTGAAGCAACAGTATGTTACAACTCAGATCTAGAGAAGATCTGCATACAAAATGATAGATCTATTTTAGATCTGTACACAAGAAAGGCTCCTTTATACACTCCCCTTGGGTATTTCAGCAAAACATGAAAGTACAAGAGTAGATCTGAGATCTAAGTTACAGATCTACAGTAATATTCAGAAAATTATGAAGTATATGATGTACAAAATATCAGATTTGAAACAAACATGGATTGGATGGCTAATCCATGGATCACCACAGTGAAAGGAAGGACCCAATCAATAGATATATCTCCTCCAAGATGATGCCAAAACTTCGTCCAACTCTGCTATTGCAAATAACGCAATACTGCAAAAGGGACTACGTTGTAGACTCTGAGTATGCTTTGGTCTGATGCCAAGATCTGGATCTGAAGCTCCCAAGGTCTAGAACACTCTTATCAAAGGGATAGAAGACTCTCCCAGTGAAAAGGGGTGCTGGAGATGCATAAATCTAAAGAGATCTATCCTCCACTTGCTGTAGCTCACAAGGACAACCCAATCCTAAACATGATCAGCGTTGTAGGTGTAACATGAAGCTTGGCCAAATGCTAGATAGTGGGCAAGAAAAACAAGGCTCCTCCAAGAGCTGCTTTAGGAAGGAGGTGGGATTCCCGCTCAGGAACACCCAATGCTAAACAACATTATTCTCAGCTAAATAGCCAGAGAATGATATATGTCTAACTAGATTAGATCTATTCAGATCTAAGACATTTCAGTGCTCTTTTTTAGTGGAGGATTCATCTTCTCTATTGGAGGAAGTGTATTGGAGTGCATGAGATACAATTCCTGATAGCCATCTATACCCTACAACGTAGTTTCTATCCCAAATCTGCGTTATTCTTGTAGGAGTTGTTGCAGGGAGTTTGGGTGCACCATTTGGAGAGCCGGTTTCTGAGTGTTGGGGTTCTACCCTTCACTTTGAGATCCATTGGAGGATATCTACACATTTCACTTTCAAATCTGATTTGCATATTCTGAATACTTCAAAATTTCTGAATCATCCTACAAATCTGCATTCTTAGATCTCAGATTCACTGCTTATGCTCGGTGTAAACCCCAAAATTTCAAGGGGATATGAAAGAGGAGCCTTTCTAGAGCATGGATCTGATATGGATCTGAATTTTTATGCACATATCTACTCTAGATCTGACATGCAATCCACAATAGTTGGCAGCCTAATAAAATAACACTATAGAAGTAGTTTCAGTCATTCATGTGGGTGCAACCCCTCTTTTGAGGGCATTTCTTCTGTATATGTCTTGTATTTTCAGATGTGCATCTCATGGAATTCATTATACATATGTTTTGATGCTTAAATACTTTTGAAGGATATTTTATTGGCCTCCTGCTCTTGTTCTACTAAAACTACGTTATTTTCTAAGCAGTATTGCTGTAGTCCCTTGTTGGGCAGTTTACAGGCCTTACTAGGTGTGGGAGATCTGTTTAACCCACCTAGAAAGATTTGTTTATTATATCCTCTTGGATTTGGGTCTTAGATTATTAGATCTAAGGGATGCAAATGCTGATTTCATATTATGTAGAAACCATTCCTGGAAAATGCATTTTCCAGTCATGCCTTGCTAGCAGTTCCCATTTTGGGATATTACAGTGGTATCAGAGCAACTATCTTGGCACAACATGTGCTTTTCTTATTGGAAAGACAATATGTATTTTCATTGAGAGAAGAGACCAATGAAGAAATGTGTTTACATTGAGGACACAGAAGAAAAGGGTAAGATCCCTTTTACCAAAATTTTGCAAAGAGAATATTTTTCTAAAAATATTTCTCAAGATTTGAATGAACTGAAAGAAGAAATTCAGGGAATGAAGAATGAAAGACAAGCAGATATTTTTAGGTTTGCACACAAAGGAAGCCCCACTACTTCATATGATGGGTGTGAGAATTTAGCCACATAATCAGATTTACAATGCTCTATCAGTCACTTTTTCATGAAGAAGAAGAAGAAAGGAGATGTGCCAAAGAGGGAGACTCTTGGTGATTATTTGCAGGAGTATGAGGATCAATCTAAGGAGTTCGAAGATCACTTGAACTTCCAAGGTTTTTTCAAGATCAAGGAGGAAGGGAGGAGCAAGCAGCATGGTGTGAGTAGATTCTTCTTATCTACTTTTAATGGATCACCTAAATGTCCAGCTAGGGCTTGGGTGAGGGAGCTAGAAACCTATGTGCAGCAACATCAAGTCTCAGAAAAGGAAGCCATCAAAGTAGCAGCACCGCATCTTGAGGGTAAGGCTTATTCTTGGTGGTTGTTTGAGTCTTTTTCCTTAAATAATGCAAATACATTCACATATGCAAGGTTCATTAAAAGAGTAGTGGAAAGGTTTGATGAAGGGTGTCATGAAACACCTTCTATGGAGTCTATCAAACCAAGTCAAATAAAACTTTTGCATGGACTAGAAGGGTCCTTAAAATAAACTCCATTTCAGAAACCCATTGAAGGGGATGGAAACATGTATGATTTTTTTCCAAGGGCAAAGCTCCCATTGCATGAAGATCTTTCTCTTCAAGAGGAAGACATGGAGATTTCTCCTTCAAAAGAAGACCAAGATCTAAGGTCTCTTATTGATGATGAGGAATTTTCAACTACGGAAGAGAAGGCTGAAGATGATAACGCAGTCATGACAAGAGCACATCTAAGACCTCATGAAGAGGAATATGGAGCACTTTCTCCAAGGAGAGAAACTCTTGCACTTTTGAAAGGAGTTCCAAGGAATCTCACATATGGATACTGTGGCACAATCCCTGTGCAGCATGTGCCATCATCATCAAAGGGTGAGATATTGAAGATAGAAGAAGGAAAAGAGGAGGGCAAGCATCACATGATGAGGAGAATATACCACTCTCTATTTCAGAAGTTTGATGCAAAAAGAAGGCAAGAGGATCTATGCAAGGAAGGAAAGGAAAAATTTGTCCACACACATACACATCCTGCTCTATGCCTTGATGTCTCTTTACATGGAGGCATTCCACCGGGGAGACCTCTTGATGGGAGGAAAACTAAAGTGTTCTCTCAACTATGGGCAGCATATGCTTACTTGGCTAAGAAGGGAGCTTTGGGAGAAACTAGCACAATGCAGAGAATATTTCAGGGATTCAAAAGAGAGGTTAGCAATTTTCTAAATTGGACATTTCTATCTCCCACTCAGTTATTTGCACTAGAAAAGGAGAATTAAAAAGTCTATGATGACATAGACATGTTTTCATATGGAAAATCCACGTCTTTGGAGCAGCCAATGATATTTCCACTCACAAAGGATATTTCTGAACATGACAAGAGGATATCAACACTCTTGCATGCATGGGCCACATTGAGGAAGTTTTGGAAGACAAGGAATTTCCAAGGGGAGGTTTACTTCCATCTACTTCAATATTGTCTTGAGAAATATCAGATGCAAAGGGGGAAACAAAATGAAGTTGATAGGACTCGAGCATGTGACTTTGAAATCAAGCATGTCAAGGAGGAGAGCCATACTGTGACAGGGGCTGCATTTCATATTTCTACAACGCTATCATTGATGGGGAGCCTAGATCCTTATTGGGATTCCCAACTTTTGATGGAATACTCCAAGGACCTTTTCACATGTAAGGTTCTTGATGGGAAAGTGATAGATGGGAGGTATAAAGTAGTTGAGGGAGTCATTTATTCGCATGATCAGATCTATTTCGTTAGAGACTCCAAGCTTAAGGAGAAAATACTTAATGCAGCCTATGAGATCCTACTTTTAAAACCCATTGGTTTCATTAGAGCATATAATACTATCTTAGATGGATTCATGTGGGAAAAATTCAAGGAGGATATGCACTCTCATATGAGGAAGTGCATGGATAATTTGCTGGTTGAGGAGGAACATAACTCTTGGGAAGAGTTATCATTACCACCTCCTTATTCATTGAGTGTGAGAAGGAGCTCATCCATGATCCACCTTGCTGATTTTAAACAAGTGTATGATAAACATTGTATTGCTGAACCTCATGATATATTTATTATATACTTGCATTTTCTTAACACTCATGTTCAGGACTGGGCTCTAAGAGGGGGCACTTTTTCTTATGAGCTTCATGTGCCACTTAGGGCCATGAAAAATGGTGATGTTGGCCATTCCTTGGGAGATATTGGAGAGATGATGCACTCTTCATGGTGTGATTCATTAACACCAACCATTATACGCCTTCTCCAAGCATGCAGGAAGGATAGGGCAGCAAACAAGTGTTGGGGAAAACACTTGTCATATCAGATATGATGGCAGTTAGGAGTAAAACTGCGCTGGTTACACATGAGGGAACATTGTAATTCTCCTTTATTGCTTATGGAAGCTAGCATGACCTTAATTATGATCCCATATGCTGAAGATGTTCTTATCTTTGTTGGAAACATGGTTGGAGGAGAGACACATTTGTTGGATGTGTCCTTAGGGAAAGGAATTTCCTACATTTTATGTGGTACATGTTCTAAGGGGAGCATGGGAAACAATATGGCCACTATAGTAGATCACTTGTTTCTTTATGATGTGGACCATATGATTGATTGGAGCATTTGGGGCATTCCTCTCATGAGCAATTGGGAGGAGCTTTACTATGAATTACCAAGTTGGGAGGTGATTCATTCCATTTGGATGATAACATGGAGGTGGGAGTCCTTCATTGATGATGAAAATTCCCCATGATTGTCATCACTTATATCTTGAGGAGGCCATTGATCAGCAAATAGGTTTCCATATAGACCTTCCTTTCTTTCATGATGAGAGCCATTTGGTTTATCTACCAAAGGCCAACTTGCACACTTGGGAGGAACCATTGGGAGACAGAATTATTGCAGAAAATCTGAAGCAATGGTGGAGACTGTTGAATAAGGAGGCCACAAGGAGAGGAGGGGAGATTTTGTAGCACCCTTGCATTTTCTTGAGTACAAGAAACATTTGGGAGGGGAAGACTGTAATATTCCTAAATTAGCATGCAACTATTAGGAATATTATTTTTGCTTTAAAAATTTGTTTAGATGAATAAATATGCAAAGGAGGTTAATCAAACTCCTAATGAAGAATAAATTAATGCCAAATATGAAAAAGGATAAATCTTGGCTATGAAAATAAGTACCCTTAGGTGTGAAAGGGGCTAATCATCTTGACTGGGTCAACTTTGACCAAATCTGCAACGTTGTATTGGAGAAGTGCTCATCAATAAGCCACAATGTAATTCTAGTTGAAGATCTCTTTTGTGAAAGGGATGAGTCCATTGAAGGTGGTTTAGTGTTTTGCACACTCTCATATTATAAAAGGAAGGGGAAGGAAACATGAGGAGGTTGTTCATCATATGATATTTTGATATATTGTCTGTTTAGACCATATATCTTTCTTTGGCTGTTTAGCCTAGATTGCAAATGTTGTTTAGCATTGGGATTTCCTATTTAGGAATTCCTCCTCTTCCCATTGAGTAGCTCTTGGGAGATTTTGTATTGCATAGTCCACTATATGGCTTGAAGGCCATGCTTATCCTTTCAATTACAACTCAGATCCTGTTGAGGGTTTGGTTGTCTTTGCAAGTTGCAGCAAGTGGAGATTAGATCTATTCAGATCTGAGACATTTCAGTGCTCTTTTTCAGTGGAGGAGTCCTCTGCTCTATTGGAGGAAGTGTATTGGAGTGCATGAGCTACAATTCCTGATCTTGGCATGTGGCCATCATCTATATATACCCCACAGCGTAGTTTCTATCGCAGATCTGCATTATTCTTGTAGGAGTTGCTGCAGGGAGTTTGGGTGCACCATTTGGAGAGCTGGTTTCTGAGTGTTGAAGATCTACCCTTCACTTTGAGATCCATTGGAGGAGATCTACACATTGTACTTTTAGATCTGATTAGCATATTCTGAATACTTCAAAATTTCTGAATCATCTTACAGATCTGCATTCTTAGATCTCAGTTCTATTGCTTATGCTTGGTGTAAACCCCAAAATTCCAAGGGGAACTGAAAGAGGAGCCTTTCTAGTGCATGGATCTGATATGGCCTAACTTTTTATGCACATATATGCTCTAGATATGACATGTAATCCACAACAGTTTGCAGCCTAATAAAATAACACTGTCAAGGTAGTTTCAGTCATTCATGTGGGTGCAACCCCTCTTTTGAGGGAATTTATTCTGTATATGTCTTGTATTTTCAGATGTGCATCTCATGGAATTCATTATACATCTATTTTGATGCTATAACTACTTTTGAAGGATATTTTATTGGCCTCCTGCTCTTGTTCTACTGAAACTGCGTTATTTTCTGAGCAGTATTGTTGCAGTCCCTTGTGGGAGATCTGTTTAACCCACCTAGAAATATTTGTTTCTGATCTACTCTTGGATTTGGGTCTTAGATTATCATATCTAAGGGATCCAAGGGCTGATTTCATATTCTGTATCAGCCATTCCTGGAAAATGTGTTTTCCAGTCATGCCTTGCTAGTAGTTCCCATTTTGGGATATTACAGATGAGAATTCAAGCTCAAATTGCGAGGCAAGAGCCTCACTAGCTGCAACTCCAACATCCATATTGTTCTTCTTCTTATGTGGACAATTTGTGGAAATATGTCCATACTTGTGACAGTGAAAGCACTTCACTTTGGACATGTTGTGCTCCTTGCCATCCTCACCGGCCTCAGATTTAGAATGGAATTTCTTCCCATTATTAGTCTTCACCTTGGCAGCCAAAGAAAAATCCTTTTCATCATCATGCATTGATGAGCAGCCGTCTCTGGTGTTTCGCCTGAACTCCTCCTACACTATATCCGACCACAGTCGTTCCCAACCTGACAGTTTTTCCCGTCCGTTGACACAGTCTTGATAACTGTGCCAAATCTTAGGAATTCCTTAGAGATCTAAGCTCACCAAATCATCATCAACAACACTTATGCCTACACTCCCAAGCTCATCCCTACATTGGAAAAACTTTGTTAAGTATACCGAAATAGTTTCGTTCTTCTCCATCTTGATTTTTTTGAGTTTATCCTTCAACACCAATTTCCTATGGTCGCTGCTGCTTTGGAAAAGATCTGTCAAAGCCTTCCACACTGAAAATGGAGTGGATTTAACATGAATTATTGAGACAATATGGTCTCTCACACCTTCCAAAATAATCCTCCTCGCCCTTGCTACTTTCATTTTCCATGCGTCAAGTAATGCAACATTCGTCGAAGTGGGCTTAGGAACATCACTGTCGATGAATTCCTTCAAGCCATTATCTTCAAGCACCACCTCCATCCTATCCTTCCATGCAATGTAGTTCAAGCTACCCTCGAGTGCATACACTAAATTCAAACCATTGAAATCCATTTCGATGTTTACTCAATTGTCGCACCAAGAAATTCTTGCAGCAATTTCAAATTGTTTCCACCAACAAAACTCAACACTGCTTCAATTTTGCAATATTATTTGCTCTGATACCATGTAGAAATTTAAACAATACTGTGATATATTACTGGAATCTCCTGATCTAACAATTATATCCATTGCTAAATACATAATCCTTCTACTTAATTCTTTGCGGAAATTAAATCTTCAATTGCAAACACATGAAGAAAAATCTATCGCACATAACAAGATGTTTTTACCAGGAAATCTTAAAGCTAAAAACCCCAACTATGTATATCATGGATCATGAAACAATCTCATACAAAAATCTACTCCAAGAGCTCTCAGTACAATATACAATCATCTCACACTGTCATACAAAAATTGGCTCACACATGCACCAATTCACTGCCTCCTGACAACCTGCCTCCACTGTGTAATCCTTGATGGTCAAGAACCTCTGAATGATTTTGATATGGCCAGAATTGACTACGCAATCCTCATAAGCATATCCAATGCATGTGTGGATGCATTGAATGCACCACTATAGTCACAACTGATACTCAACCAGGCCCTTTTACCTATCTCTCAACTAGCTCTCCACTGGATCTGACATGCATGTAGTTAAGAATAGTATTTCTTCAGTTGCATGTGAGATCACTCCAGGTGAATTAATTTAATATTTAATTCAATGATATCTCACTAGTGTATCTTTAGTTACAACTAGCACAACTAAGTTTAACTCTCTTAACTGAGTTAAACTAAATAACAACTCACATAACTACACATCCAACTCTGTTACAACTTTGTCACACTCAGTTACAACGAATTCCACTGCATGGTCCACCAACCAACCACTTCAACTAGAAATACACTTAGCTAACTAATTTTCCACTTCAGTTAACTAGTTCCATGTTCTCATACAAAATAGATAATTATTTATTGTCTAATTTTTGTTAAGGTCTTAACAAAAATCGACATGCATTCTAATTTTAGACATGTATTCCACGAAACAACTTTGCACATGCATTCCAAACTTAAACACCCATCCATCCATATAATTTTCTCAACCATCTCTAAATAGATTACTACTAAAAATAGACTTTTATCCAAATTCTAAAAATAGACATATCACCTAAAAATAGCTTGTGTCGGCCCCACCTAGTGTAGGTGCTTATTTTTCACTAGGATCAAGGATGATGTTTACGGATGCCAATTTCATTGTTTCTTGTTGCAATATTCAACATTTTAAATTTGAGAAATATAATTAGTACACAATGAATATTACAAAGTGTGCCTTGTGGTCCCGGAAAGTGACTTCCACCACTCCCAAGATTACGTGGTTTTTTGAGAAAAAGGCACGCAAATGCATGTTTATCGAAGAATTTTTCACGCAAAGGCATATTTAACTAGTTCTTATTGTACACAATTTGATTTTTCCTTTCAGACCTTTAGGGATTTTAAAATACTTTCATATTCTCTAATGTCTCTCAGCCCTGTAAATCCTTCTACCGACATGAAATAATATCACCTTTGCTTGTACGATTTTCCAATGATAACAATCACCCACTACATGTTATTAAAAGATAAGGATCTTCCAAGTGATAATGTCTTGCCTAGTAGCTGTGAAGAGGAAAAAAAATTGTTGAAAATGTTGGGTGTTGAGTACATATCATATCATGCATGTTCAAATGATTGTATTCCATATAGAGGAGAAAATGCAGAAAAATAGATATGTTTGAAATGTGGGCATGACAGGTATGATAAATAAAAAGAAGAAGGGTAAATCACCTACTGGTCCTCATTTTAAGATATTGAGGAACATGCCTATAATCCCAAGGATTCAAAGGTTCTTTCATTGCAAAGAATTAGCTATGTTTCACGGATGGCATGCCTCACATAGAAGTGAGTTGGGAGTTATGTGAATCCCAACTGATTCAATAGCCATGAAGCATATAGAGGATACATGGCCCGAAAAATTCAAGGATGAAGTACAAATTCTATGACTTAGAATAGCCATGGATGGCGTCAACACATATTCCCTCCAGAACACCAGCTATTTTGTTTTGCCTGTAGTAGTGATCAATAACAATATCCCCCCATGTTTGTCCGTGAAGAATGAACATATTATGCTGGCTCTCATAGTACCTGGTAGAAGACAAGTGAAGAATATAGTTGTCTAATTACAACCATTGGTAGATGAATTGAAGGAATTATGGGATGGGATAAATGTATATTATGTATCGAGACCCATCGCAACAGAGAGGAGTTTTACGTTGTATGGCGTATGTGCTTACACGACACATGATTATCTAGGCTTAGGAGTTTTCTATGGTAAATTAGATGTTTAATTTATTGATTTGTTTATATATGTAACAATATTCTTTCACATATTAGTTATTTAATTTGTTGTAATTGTTCTGATCTTCATGATATTCTTTAACGTGCCATGCATATTAATTGTATACAATAATCTCATAGGTCTTGTAACAAAAGGGTATTTTGGATGTAAATGTTGTGGACCTTCTCTGAAAGCTAGATGGTCCAAGGACCTATAGAAGCTACTGTATGATTGCTCCAGGGTATTCCTCTGAGAAGAAAACCCTTACAAAAGAGCAACATCCTCTTTCAATGGTAAAAAAGAGAGAACCCAAAGGCCTCCAATAACAACACCAGCTGAATGGCTTAGAGCCTATGAGAGAGAGAAGGAGAAGCAGTTCATAGAAATTCGATTCAAATGGGGAGCCTATGTTCGATGATCCAGAATTATTTGACACTTATGTTGAGAAGTTTCCCATTGGGATGAAAAGGAAATCTATATTTTATAACCTCCCATATTGGTAGCATCCTAATATTATCCACTTATTAGATCCCATGCATATATTTAAAAATGTTTCATCTTCTTTATGGAGGAACATATCATTGAAACAAAGTGACACGTTGGATGTTAGGAAAGATATTATTACTTCAAAAACTAAAAAGAAAAATTAGCCAAGACGATTAGAAAGTACAGGATCAAAGGTAGGCGTTGGTCCCTCTAATTCATGGTATTTCAAAGAATTTGATGTCCCATGGATTTTAAAAAAAGATTGTCTTTCTTTGGCAAAGGAATTTATAATGGGTGTGAGAGTGAAATCTTCATACGAGTCTTCAATACGATGCTGCTTCACCATGGATGACCATTTGTCGGGGTTGAAATCACATGACCTTTTCAATCTTCTAAGAGTACGTATAATGTCAAAAGCATGATTTTATTATTTTTTATATTAATAAATTTAATCCCATGCAAGGATTGTAAAACATAACTAATTTTGTATATTATTGCACATGTTAATAACTTTACAATGTCATTATCCTTTTTTCATGTGTGGGTGTGTGAAACATGAATTCCATCAAGACCTAGGATGTGCCATATCTAAATTATCTACATTTTTACGTTGGATCATGTCAAAGGAGATTTATGTGGCTAGCATTCCACGGTGGTGTCAAGTGATAGTTGAGATTGTTTGTATGTTTGAGAAGGAACTATCGACGAGTTTCATGGACTTTTAGGTTCATATTCTAATCCACCTAGTAGATGAGGTTGAATTAATTGGGGTGTTTTCTTGTCGTTGGATGTTCTTCTTAGAGAGGTACATGAAGAAATTGAAAGGTTTTGTTCGACAAAGGGAAAAAATCGAGGGGTCTATGGCAGAGGGGTACATATCGTATGAGTTTTTCTATTATACCAGTGAATACATCAAGAAGATTGACAATAGACCAGGTGTAGTGACTTGGGAAAATGAAAGGGATGAAGACAAAAGAGAAGGGGAGTTGCTCCAAAAAAGTGGAAAAAAGCTCTTGATAAAGAGTAAGCGACTTACAAATTTTCAAATTTACACAAAGTAAATATTCATGTTGAACTTCGATATGATGCATATTTTCATCTCTATGTACTATATAATGTTGGTTTCATTTCATTAGCGAATGCAGAAATTGAAGCAATCAATAAATTCGTTCCTTACAATTCTGAAGCAACATAATCGTGGGTCACATTGGATGAACAAAAGAGGATGAAATGGGAGAGTGACAGGAAATAATTCAGACGATTGAGTGGTAGAAGTGTGCCTTATACCGGTCATTTAAAAGAAAATATGCCAAAAATATGCCCCAACAATTGGGTTGCTGACCAATTCAGAGAGAAATAGTGCAACTGGTCGTTACCCACATGCTGAAGAGGATGCGCTAAATGCAGGGATTGGGTGCAACAACTCGGTAATAATCTATTCAATTTATATGTACATTTGAAACTTAATAATGCACCTTTCAAAGGTAATTACATCTATATTTAATATTTTAACTATTGGGTTATTATAAGACACATGACACTATGCTTTTTAAAACTTTTTTATAATACGTGCATTTGTTCCCATCTATGTGGGCATATGGACACCATTTTCGCACAGAAAATGCCGATGTTGGAAACATCACACAAGACTGTGGAGTGGAAGTTGAGTTCGATCAATCTAGTCGATCTAGTCATCGTGATCAAAACCTAGTATGAGGGACGTTAGGTTACATCGGAAAGATACAAGAGATCATTGAAGTGGATTTCTCTTCTTTCCAATGTGTTATTTTTAGATGCAAGTGGTGGGACACCTTTGATCAGAATACTGTAAAGGAAGATCACGATAGTAGGCTGATATGTATCAAATCTAGAAAGATGTGGGATGAAGCTAAGGAGCCCTATGTTTTCCCCAAACATTGCAACTAGGTGTTGTTTTACCCAGATGTGTTGGATAGAGATTGGTGGTTCGTATCGAGACATGACCCTAGATCAAAACATATTTTTGAGAACAATAGTGTTATCATGCCATGCGAGCTGGAAGATAATGAGGGTGATCATGAGAACCGATACTGATATGGTACATGTGTTATTTCATCAATATTTATACTTTTTAAGATGGTTTTTTCAAAGCATTATAATATGTATTTTGCACTAATTGGTAATTTACATTGTGTTAATGTTAAAATAAATATTTCACTTGATAATTTGCAATTATGTTGATCTCAAAAACAATGGTGTATTGTATAAAGTCCGTTTTTTTGTATGTAAGATCATAATAAAATAATGATAATTCTAAAGTACATGAATTTATTTGCATTATTCTCTAAAGTTTATTATGTTACAAAAATTCATATTATTCTAGATTTATTATTTTACAATTATTTAAAATTTTACAAATTTAAAAATTTAAAAATTTTAATAAAATCATTTCACATTAATACAATTAAAATTTTACAAATATTTTACATACAATTACAATTAAATTTAGAATTACAATTGCAATTACAATTTTATAATTTCACATACAATTACAATTACAATTTTAGAATTTTACATAGAATGACAATTACAATTACGATTTTACAATTACAATCATTTCACAGTAATACAATTAAAATTTTACAAATATTTTACATAGAATTAGAATTAGAATTTTACAATTTCACGTACAATTACAATTTTACAAATTTACATATATACCATTACAATTACAGTTTTATAATTTTACATACAATTACAATTACAAATAGAATTATAATTTTAGAATTTTACATACAATTAGAATTACAAATATTACAATTTTGAAATATCATGATCATTTAACATTAAGTTAATTAATAAACATCACGATCATGATAACCATTGTACAAACATCATATTCGACTAAAAAACACATCCAAATTCGCTAACATCATCGTGATCATGATCATCTCACAAAACAAAATTAGCATTATATAACATCATCACAACACAAACATCAGATATACATCTCATGTGAAATAATGCTATCACATACACATCTATCTGCAAGTTGCACATTAAATGAACTTATCTAACATGACCTAACAATATACACATCATGATGATCACCAACATGTAAATTTTTTTTTTTTTGTAAATTCTGTAGTACCTATCCATTTTCTATTAAAAGAAAAAGTTGCTGAATATTTACATCAGTATATGGTTGCCTCAACCTGCCCAAAGGAAACCGGGTCTGTTGGACACCTCAAAGAGTTGTAAGCTAACCAAAATTGGTATTGTTTCTTTCTTTGACTTACTGCTATAATTACTCGACTATGTCCATAGAAGTTACATAAAAAGCAAAAAAAATATATACTATAAAAAATCATTCAAAATTATGAGAGCATGATTAAAATTATCCATCTGATGAGTCTATAGGAGCTAGGTCTTTTGCTGTAGACCTAGGAATCTCTGCTTGCTAGAGAGTCTGAAGTTGATGTTCAATCATGCCAATTCGAGCATTCTATTGATGCTGAGTCTTGGTCATCTCTCTCATATCTTGCTTCATCTGCTAGAGTTCAAAGAGCATAGAGGAATTGAGCTCCTTCTCTTGCATGCTCATCATTTCTCTTTCCAAAAAACATTTGATCCTCCAGTAGGTCTTCACAGTTTGTTGGAATAGGGAAACTCTGCCCCTTGTGCTTCCTGGATCTGAGATAAATTCCATCCTAGATTGTTGTTTTTGGATATCTGTTTCTTCAGAATCACTATCCTTCTCCCAACCCTGCATGGTTTTCCGAATTTACGCATGTGTAGTATCTTCATAAATACTAGCTAAATTTTCCAGAATCTGAGTGTTCGTTTTACGACTTCATTTACTAGGAGGGTTGAATAAGTTCTGGTGAATGTATCTAACAATATATTTACGAGGAACCAGTATTGCTTTAGTCATCTTAACTTGATACAATATCCCTGTGATTTGAAAGGGAGAAGCAGTATAACATTTAGAACCAAATGAAAAGTACAAATTCTTATCACAGACACTCTGTTTGGAGCACCAGAGGTTTATCTTCGAAATAAACTGAACCCGAATACCCAGAGACCATAACAGAGACCATATAACACCCAACCCAGAAGTGGATGACAACCAGTGAAGC
This sequence comes from Pinus albicaulis, assembly GCA_034641835.2. Lineage (NCBI taxonomy): Eukaryota > Viridiplantae > Streptophyta > Pinopsida > Pinales > Pinaceae > Pinus > Pinus albicaulis. Next base: position 256,234,665 of record CM076584.1, on the reverse strand, counting down.
CAACTATCAAGAAACGCCCTACAAACGTTTCGACAGACAGGGTTTTTTAGAGCATTTGACCAAATAGAACATCGTAACCCATTAACCATAAGAGATTTAAAATACCTAAAAAAATGTCTGGGATTCTAAAACGTGGAACTATATCCAATCCTATCACCACTGTAGCAACATGAAGATTGAAAATAATCCATGGAGAGAAGGAAACGGGCATATTAAGCTGAATTTCATAAGCAAACGCAGTTTTGATGATCTGAGCGATGTAACGAATACCGTAATGCAAATAATATCTGTGAGAAACCATTACATACCCAATTGTCCTTCGACAATGGAAATTTCGCAGAGCCTCCAATCCTCCTGCCATCTAGACCAGAAGCATTGATCGGAGACTTGAAACAATATGAGAATGAAACTTTGCGAAGAAACTTACCTCTATACATGCAAAAAGCCAACACGATTTCCAACCTATACTCTTCACCATGCAGTGAATGCGGGGGCGACAGAAAGGGCTAGTCATTATGGTCATCGATTGTGGGAGATTCCAGGTATAAAGATATAGTTAAGTCCTTCTGACAGACTTACTGATTATCCTGGATCACCAAACGTGTGTCATTCCCCACTATTTGCTAAGTTTGACACCCCGATCGGGGAATCATCAACATGTAAATTAAGTACAACTGCAACTTGAACATAAAATACATGGACCATATATATATATATATATGAATAATGTCAAATATATACAATGCTAATATAAATTTCATATATAAGCTGGTGGTACATCATCAATAGTTGTATTAGTTGAGTCCTACTCAGTCAATGGTGCAGCCTCAACAAGCTCAGATACATGTTGATCATCACGTGCCTATTGATCTGGTACTGGTGCCTCATGCTGATTAGGATCAATGGTCAGCTTCTCATTGTGATGTCTCGAGCTGGTTGATGGTCCAGCTTACTCATAATCACGAGTACCGTTGATGTCGTAAGTCGTTAAACTGCCATATATGGCCGATGGTCCAGCTTGCTCTCCATGATGAATGTTGCTCGATGCTAATGGAGGCTGCTCATCTGGTGCGACGCGAGGTGAACAATGATCAATCCCTTGATTGTGATCATCAGATGATGCGTCGACGCTACTCACAGATTGTTGATTACGTGCTGCATCTTGACCACGCCTATAACGTGAAAGGGTCCTCCTCAGCCGCTTAACTAAGGTCGTAGCTCATATGACATGTCGCATTAGGCTATACATGTCATGCGACATGCCTCTGCACATATGTACCAAACTACCATTGGCTTGTATTTTTCTCATAGTAGCGGGCCTGACTCCTGCCTCAATAATCAATGCATAGAGTTGGTCGCCCAACTCCATCTTCAATCTACTATCAAGCCTACCATGCCTTGCAAAAGAAGGTACCGGCACACCAACAGGAGCAAGTCTCTCTACACTGGCCTCCTGATGATCCTCAGCATTTGGCATATCTTGATCATCATCAGGATCCACACCTGGATCATGTGGTGGCGTTGGCATGTCCTCGCCATCAAAAGACCCAATGTTTGCAAAATATATACAAGTACACAACAATAATTAGACAATTTCATTACACAGTTTAATAAAAACAAGTTAAAGAACATGTTAGAATAAATTTAAATAAAATAGTAATATTACCTCTATCATTTGATGGCTCATCATCTGTGAAGAGGATGTTGGCACACCCTCTCCAATTTAAACCAACATAGGGACCATAACGAAGGTATGATCATCAACATTGGCTAGCAACTCCAGTGCATCATGTGATATCCTCGCGGAAAATTTAGTCTCGCCCCTCTTGAGAATCATCTGTCCCCACATGTGCATCTGTGCCTCCAACATCAGCCTACGAGGCTGCCGAACAAAAGTAGGCCTCGTCTCTGGAAACCTCTAAAAAAATGAACAAAAATTCTCTGAAGAAAAATGGAATTTGACCCTCCCTTGTGCATGAGCATGACATCTATCTAAGGCTATACCAAACTTCCACAAAAAAATGGCAGACCACCTGACAAGTCATGGCTCTTGCACTAAAGAATAAATATAATATAGAAGCGGGCAACTAATGTGTTTCCCGTTGCTTGTGTTGTACGAAATGGTCAAAATCAGAAGTGAGAGGCACCTCACCTCCTCACTACCAAATGTAGCAATACGTAACTGACCTTTGGAGACCTGAAAACCTAAAGGAGACAGTATCTCTGGGAGTACACCAACTGAATCCTTGTTGCATAGCCAACTGGAGCCTCTGGGAATGAGGGAAAATCCACCCCTCTCCTCGATAACCCTGTAATTGAATATATGTCCTCCTTAGTGGGTGTGTACCACTAGTTAGGACCAACCTGGAAAGCCTGTAGGTGGGCATTCCACTTGTGGATAAGATGTCTCAAAAACAAACCATGGCTCTTTAGGGAAGTAGCCTCCTCATATAACTTGAGGAGACCTACCTGCCTTAGGAGCCCTAGGGTAGCTGTTGTAATAGGGTGAGGGTACGCATCTCTCTCCCTCTCTCGTGCCTCCCACATGCGAACCATGTTATACTAGTCTGCTTGTTGTTGTTGTTGTTGTTCCCTCTCTTCTCTCATTTCACGTCTCTGAATGATTGACATATTAAATACAATTTTTTTATTAAATGAGACATGTATTTAGGAATATACATATATAAATTTTTTTGGAAAAAAAAATAGTCAGTTCGCCACAAAACATAGGCATGCATTGGTACCAGTGCGCCTTTTTTTGTCGCGCACCGGTGGTGGTGCACCAGAAAATTTTCTGCATACTGGAGGTGGTGCACTTGAAAATTTTCAGTGCACCACCCTCCTGGAATTTTACTTAAGTCAACGGTGCGGTGGTATAACAGACCGCACCGTTGACTATGGACCGTTTCGGGAGGGTAGTGTGTTGACCAAACTATATGCCCCGGGGCATATAGTTCAGTCAACACACCGACCTCCTGAAATCATTACATAGTCCATGGTGCAGCCTTTTATCGGGCCGCACCGTTGACCATGTCGAAATTCTAGAATGCAGTGTGCTGACAAAAATGCCCGCCCTGGGACGAATATTTAATTCAATGCACCGCATTTCCGCTATTTCACAGGGTCAATGGTGCAGCCGGGTAACCGATCGCACTGCACTTTTTTTAAAATTTTAAAATAGCACAGTGCACCTTTCGGTACTACCCCAGAACTGGTGCGGATATCATTAGCACCAGTTTTGGTGTGACCTGTAAATTTACAGGCAGCATCGCGAACCGGTGCGAGCCGAATGGCTCGAGTGTGCCGCACAACATTTTTTTTTTTTTTTTAAATGGTTAATTTTAAGGTAACTTACAATTCTAATCCACTAAAAGGCTTAATTATTGAAAAATAATAAAAATACCTATAAATTTGTCCGTCGAGGAGGCATATTGGATATATAATTTGCAAAAGTTAATTTTCCCACCGTTTTGCAAAATTCAAGCTGGAGATTGGTGGAAAATGCACAATAGCAGTGTGTGCAATGGGCGCAATGTGAGCACCGATGTTATGGCGGCTCAGACAAGGATAAATGGCATTGGTGCTTGAGAGCTCTAGAGCACTGAGAAAAGTGAAAAATGTGATTTTTTGGCCGTAATTATTATTTTTATTTAACCCTGTTCCAGTGCGCTGGGTTTTATAGGCGCACCAGTGCGGTTTCTTAATACTGCACCAGGCGGTTTCAATTTTGGCGTAGGATTTTAGGATGCACCAGTGTGGAATATTTGTAAAGCACCAGTGTGCTACAGTAATAAGATGCACCAGGTATGTTTTTACGGAGCGCACGGTGTCTAGTGTGCCAACTTTTTGTGCGCACTGGTGCTTTCTCTTGTTGAACGCACCAGTGCGGTTTAGGATGACATGGGCACTGGACGAAAAGCGTCTGCAAAAACATCCACCTGTCAACCTCCTCTAGTAACCTCCACTAGAAATAGATTTCTGGGGTATTTTTATAAGGGGTTCCTCAAAAACATCTGCTAGAGGGTCTTTTCCTTGTAGTGGATGGTTGTTGATGACTCCCCTAGGGATGAATAGTTTTTCCCTACTGTGTAGAGGCTCCATGTTTTCTCTCCTCATGACCCTCCTTACTTCTTGTGCTCTAGATTCCTCATTAACCATCCAAGAGGCTAATTCCGTTAACTACATGTATCCCATTCTAGGATTAGGGTACCAAATGTTCAAGTCTGTCAACACAAGATTATGCATGTAGAATTCTGTCATCTTTTCCTTGTCTTCCATACTTGACACGTTGCAAAAGTCAATGAATTATATGCAGTCTAAAAAGGTAAGGATCCATGAGAGTCTAGTTTCCTGATTTGAAATAGGAGCCACTTTTCATTGAGGTAGATTTCATAGGAGTCTTATGGGTATCTATGTTGAATGGCCTCCATGCACAAATTTTCCATGGTGGCCATTTGTTTTTCTTTTTTCTAAAGTTGATCTTGTAATCTTGCATTCTATGCTTGGGCTTCCTAAAGTTGCTCTTTCAACATGGATTCTCTGAGCGTAACATTAGACAAATCCCTTCCCAACTCAGTCACTTTTTCCTCCATGAACCCTATGTCATGAATACCTTTGGTTGTAGCAATCTTCATCCAATGATGAGTGCGTGCCCTCTCCTCTTCCAACTGATAGAATAAAGGTACTGTAAACTTCTGAGGAATAAATATGCCCCCTTCAATAAATTTATAGTAGGAGCTGAGATTTGGCTAAGGGATAGGGTGTGACACTATTGATAGATATTTGGGGATAGGTTTTGGTGAGGTAGGCTCCTCTTTGTCATCTTTCTCTTCCTATCTTTTGGCATCCTGCCCTTCATCTTGTGCATTTTCCTCAACTTCTTGGGCCTCTTGCACATCCATGGTTGTCTTTTCTCCCTCATAAAAGGCTTCTTTCTCTGATTCTGGGCATGCTAGAGTTTCCTGTAGCAAAGACAAATTTTCATGTAGCAAACTCTGTCTTTCCTGTGGCAAATCCTCTCTTGCTTGTTTTTCCCTTTTTTTTTGTCTTTTGAGGGTCTATGGGGGTTGGTAGATGTGTAGGGGATGCCAACCTTGATGAATGCCTTCTTATATAGGTCACATGGGTCATCATAGGTGAGGTTACCTCTTGAAACTTTGCAACAAAGTTGGAGTGAGTTTTAAGCAAAGCCATTGTATTTTCATTGCTTGCATAACTCTTTTTTATAGTGGCGCCCTTTCTAGAGCACTTCTAAATCTCTATGGGGTGTGGTATTCCATGTTTCTGAGACTAAATGGGAGGCCATTATATATCCTTTAATTGGCCATTATACATTAATATCCCAAAAACATAGAACATCCTCAAAATGGGAAATGGCTTGTGCTTGTGTGCTGAGGTACTTTTTTGCAATTGCAACATCCTTTTCTATCTTGAGATGGTTGTTGATGACTCCCCTAGGGCTGAAGAGTTATTCCCTAATGTGTAGAGGTTCTTTTTTTTTCTCTCCTCATTACCCTCCTTACTTCTTGTGCTCTTGCTTCCTCATTAACCCTCCAAGAGGCTAATGCCATCAACTACATGTCTCCCATTCTAGGGTTAGGGTCCCAAATTTTCAAGTATATCAACACAATATTTTTCATGTAGAATTATACCATCTTTGCCTTTTTTTCCATGCTTGAATAGTTGAAAAAGTCAATGAATTGTCTATATTTTTGAAAAGGTAAGCACCCGTGAGAGGCTAGTGTCCTGATTTGAAATTGGAGCCACTATTATTTGAGGTTGACTACATAGGAGTTTGATGGGTATCTGTGTTGAATGGCCTCAATGCACAAATATGCCATGGTGGCCATTTTTTTTCTTTTTTCTGAATCTTATCTTTCATTCTTGCATTCTCTGCTTGGGATTCCTGAAGCTGCTCTTTCAACATGGATTCTTTGAGCCTAACATCAGACAAATCCCTTCCCAACTTAGGGACCTTCTCCTCCATGATCCCTATGTCATGCACACCTTTTGTTGTAGCAAATTTCATCCAATGATGAGTGTGTGCTATTTATTGTTCCAATTGATCAAATAAAGGGACTGTAAGCTTATGAGGAATCAATCTCCCCCCTTCAATAAATGTATAGTAAGAGATGATATTTGGCTAAGGGATAGGGTGTGACACTGTTGATATATCTTTGGGGATGGGTTTTGGTGAGGTAGGATCCTCCTTTTCATATTTTTCTTTCTCCACTTTGGCATATTTCCCTTCATCTTGTGCTTTTTCCTCAACTTCTTGGGCCTCTTGCCCACCCCTAGGTGTATTTTCTCCCTCATCCAAGGTTTCCTTCTCTCATTCTGGCCCTGTTAGAGTTTACTATAGCAAAGATAGAGTATCCTATAGAAAATTCTTTTTTTCTTGTGGAGAACCATCTTTTGCTTGTTTTTCCATATTTTCTATATTTTGAGGGTTTGTGAGGGTTGGTAGATGCGTAGGGGATTCCAACCTTGATGAACGTATTCTTATGTAGGTCACATGGGTCCTCATAGGTGAGGTGACCTCTTGAACCTTTCCTTATTCTAACCTTATTTCAACATCCTTCTTGGGTGACTCCTCAATGGTAATAGGGCTTTTAGGTGGAGTTTGTGGTTTCCCATGCCTTACCCTTTGACTCTTCCAAGTCCTGAAGTACATGGGTGTTTGTCTCTTCCTCCTTTATTTCACTAGTGTGCTCAAAGTGGATAGGTTAGCAACCACTTCCTGATCTGTTATTCCTGAAGATATGTTGGTGTGTTGAGGAGAGGTATTCGTGCCTAGCATAGGGTCCAATATTTTCTTCTCCTCTTTCTTCTCTTCCTTATTTCACTAAGTATCTTCCTTCTCTATTTCATTTCCATATTTTTATTTTTCTTTTTCTGTCTCAACCTCCATCTATTCTTCTTCTTACTCATCTTCAATCCCTTCTTCTTCTTCTTCTTCTTCTACCTCCCTCTCTCTAAGATTAGTGGTAGAGGTTTGTCCTGTTTGGGTGAATATGAAGGCTTCCCTATCATTGTATATGAATGAGTACCAAGACATAGGGTGGTTTAATCTTCTCAGAGCATCACTTACTATCTGTTTGATAAGGCCATGATGAGCCAAATGCTCGTTTTTCCTTTCCCTCACATTTTTTCTCATGTTCGTTATTGAGTTCAAGAGGAAATGAAGGATGCCCAATCTTTGTTCTAGAGGGAGCTCTCCTTGAAATCTAAGTTCATTCAACAATATGAAATGGTATCCATAGAATACACTAAGTTTTCCTACATAGGAAATGAATTTCATTATATGGAAAGCTAATTCATCCCAGGGGTATGGAAGGCTTTCTCTCCTCACTCCATTCTTGTCCTTAATGAACTCTTCTCCTAGCAGAAATAAACTTTACTTGGCTGTAGTGCTTGATATCCTTTCCTTAATCCACTTGAATCCTAAGGGAAAAGTGATGATTCTAATAATTAGTTCAGGTGAATGTGTGATGACTAGGCCCCTAACCACAGTGGTGGCTCTCTTCTCTGAGAGTTATTGTAGAGCCACTACAAACTCTCGAGCTATCTCCTCACCAAAACCATTTAGAAGCTCAAAGAAACCTAACCATTGGTGGTTCCTAGAAAATCTCCATTACTTGAGGATGCAATCTTATTGTTATAATATCAGTGGGCGCCCTTCTGTTAAATCCCCCTCCCATTTTTATGGCTGTTATAGGAAGGTGGTAAGATGGTTTTCTTTTTAGATTTTCTTGGGAAGAGGTCTTGGAGTTTATGATCTCAAACAAATTCATATTTCACCATTTAATTCCCAAATTATAACTGACTGTGTGTAAATTTCATGGAGAAATTTAAATTCTGGAGGGTGGAAACCACTTACCTCTGTCCTCTAGTGTTTTTTCTTGGGAGATGGTGGCCTTAAGAAGAAATTTCACCCCAAGGTGACTATTTTTTTCTCTCCTTATCCCTGCTAATATTCCTATGTAGTTTCCTATAGCACTTCACTATTTCCTGTAGCACGAGGGTGCATGCAAGCTCTTACTTAACCTTCAATGATGATCTTCTCTATGATGAATACATTGACTTCTTATGCTCCTGCTGCTCTCAAAATTCTCAACGGAGTGGGCATAATGAGACAGATCTTACCTTTATGGTATTTTTAACCGAATTTGGAGTGGGGTGTTGACTTTTACTTGGCACGTGTTTTCCTCTTTGGGACCGTTGGTCCCACTCTAGTTAATCATTGCCCCAGCCTCATAATCACCTCCTTTTCCTTGATCACTGCCCCTTGACTGATTTGACTGGCCCAAGTGGCATGTACACTTAAATTTTTCATTCAGTTTAACTTTAAGAAGGTCACCAAGTTAACTGGCCACCTTTTTTCCTTTTAAGTCTCTAAACCTCGACATTAAATTTTTTTGATCATTATGAATGCATAGCGAGAGGTGAAAGGCCACACTTGAGCCTACTTGGTGCTATTGCATTGCAAACATGATCTGGTATAGGGAGTTGGAGTTTGGTGTTGTAGACATGCTCTTTCTCTTGTTGTGTTTTTTAATTTTTGAGTGAGCAACCTATTTTCTGAGTGAGTTGCTTGTTTTCTGAGTGTGCTACTTAAATTTTTATTTGTATTTTCTTCTTTTAGGTGTTGCATGGAGGTCCTCAAGTTCCTTGGCTAGTGTGTATACTTTCCTGGAGTATTTTGGTGGTCCTCTAAATCCATCTTCTTCAACATATCTTCAAATTTTGTCCTTTCTGTGCCATACACAGAATTGCTTCAGGAAAATTTCTAACTTCCTGTAGCAAACTTCTTTCTACTTCTTAGGGCTCCAAATTTCTCAGGGATGAAGTGAAATGGTTTATGGAGGTTAGGGATGGAGTGATGGAGAAGTAAGGGTAGAGGTCTCATGCCAAGGTGTAAATGAATTAGCTGCTAGTGGTGCAACATAGGGTTTAGAGAGCAAATCCTTGTGCATGGAGTGAAGTGAGGGTTATGAGTGGTAAGTATAGGAAAAAAAAATTTATCATGCTATTTTTGAAGTTTATAAACCTTTGAGAGAGATTATTTCCTCATAAATAAGTTTCCTGTAGCATTTATAATGTTTCTTGTAGTACTACAGGAATCCTGTAGTTGCTATACTTTCTTGTAGAAATTACAATCAAGGAAAAAAATGGAATTTTTTGCCTACCTGTGAGGTGGAATGAATGAATGGGTGCATGATGGAGTGGTTCATGGAGTGTGTAAGCAGATGATTTGGGTCTGTCAGCTACCAGATTTACCCATGATATTTTACTTATGTGATGCTTTTAGAATTTCATTTTAATAGAGCATAAATGAACACATGTGAATGTTGTAAAGAAGGGAAACAAGACAACCATAAACAACATAAACACACGAGAAGTTGATAACAGATTTCACCTAGTGTGGTTTATGTCTCTGGGCCTAGCGTAAAAATGGGGTAGGCCACTTCATATAGTGCCGGAAATGGGAAGATGTACATGGATGATGTTCATACAAGGATGTGCCCTCAACATGAGTGGCTTGTATCTCTATGAGACGTTCCACTACAGGAACCCTCACTCACAATAGAACTCTTATCAACATGAAATAATCTCACATGAAGTAAAACAAGATCCCTCATATGCATCAAGCATGGATCTAGAAATCATGATACATATCACAAAAAAAAGAGGCACATGATCAAACTACATATACCTCAACCCATGAAGCTGGCTCAAGAAGAGGATGCTCAACTACTAAATTTGGATGTACCATCGAACTCGTGGTGTCAAGGGGCATAGAATCGACTTTCCACACATGATAATTAGACATCGTCACTCAATCTGGAGAAAGGTCGAAAATGGGAAGCCCTGCTGCTAAAACATACATTGCCATTGGATTCCTGTCACTGAGAGGTGTAAAATCGACATAAATTTTGTCGAAAATGGGCTCCTGCATCTTCGGGCACTCAAGGAATATTTTTATGCCCTCAAGATTCTCTGGGGCATGGTTCCACTGCCTCAATAGCTTATGGTTCCACCTGTAAATAAAATAATAAGGTCCGTCTCGAACTCCATGCTCAGTTCTCTGCCTAGGCACATCTACGGTGAGAGTTTTTATACTGGTGGGTTGGCAGAGCTATCTAATATCCACCTGTGGTCTGTTGGTGGCAGAGGAAAATAGTGCAGAAGGTGGGTTGGGTTCAAACCCACCCACTTCAAAATATCATGCATATATATATATATATATATATATATATATATATATATATATATATATATATATATATATAAACCACAACATTTAATTTGGAGTCGTTGTAACGTTTTCGGTTGGCGCGCTGGTTTTGAATATGGTTTGTAATATAGTTGGTTTGTTGCATTGTTTATTTTAACATATGTTTAAATGTGGGGCCGCCCGGTGGGGGCCAACCTTGGTCATTGTCCTATGGCTTTCAATATAGGCGGTGATTAGTGGGTAGGTGGGTCCATTGGAGGTGGCCGACCACCCTTCCTTGAATTTCCTTGCAATGTTTGTTTGGTGGGTTCCGACGAGGGTGGTGGGGTTGAAAACCCACCCCCCAATGAAATTTTTATAATAATAATGAAATGTGACATGGGTTCGACGAGGGTGGCAAGGGTCATGGCCCACCACCCCTATTTTTAATTTTTTTTTGTTTATTTAAAAAAATAGTCATTTTCGATTTTAACAAAAATAAGGGCCACTAAGAAAATTAACGAGGCCACAATTTCACCCATTTTCAGGAGCTGGGTTCCCTACCAGTTGACAGTGAATTTTTGGGACACTTAAACATGGCCCACTGCCCAACTTTGACCAAAACTTTCACTTGCACTAACTTCTCCATACGAGCTCAGATTGGAGATCCATTTTCACTGTTGGAATCAAGGTGACGAGTTCAACCTGAAATTGGTTCAAGATCCATCCAATCACTTTGAATTTTGACCTATCATTAGCCCTCTTGGTCTGCTAAGGGTGTCCGGAGCTTCATATATCAATCCTCCCCACTGAGGAGCTTTTGGTCCACCAAAAGCATGAACATAATCTGCATCTGCTTTGTAATTTTTCTACACCATAAGTGTCCTAAAAGGTCACCCTTCATTCTCCTTCACCTTTGTCCTTCAGAGCCATAAGCGATGAGCCGAAACCTGCATCCTCTGCAAACCTGTAGTAAAATATTTTACAAATTACGTGCTTAACTAAGTGACCAATTTATGACCCAAGCATTCCCCACACTTGCCACGAGTTTATAACTATACTCTGTGGTCAAGTTTACATCAAATGGAATCAATACCCCACCTATCAATACAAGGCCAAAATATCATTGTCAATGAACAAGTGATGGAAAAAACATCAACACTTTTACATTTTAAATTGAAACACATGATTTACAAAGTAAGGCCACACACACTACCAAACCTAGAAAAACCATATCTCACTTATCAAAGTGAATGGGTCCTCCCTCTGTGGTGGTTTTGCTTGTCGAACAATTGTTTCAACTGGTTCCTACACTAATGCTTTGTCCTTAAGGCATTGCTCTGGATGGAGCTTCCAACATGTGGCTCTTTGATGGACACTTCTGTTTCAATGACTGCAATGAGTCTTCATCCTCTAGACATGCTTTACCTTATTATTTTCCTATGACGAAGAACACCTTTCATGCCTCATCTTCTTTTGTGCTACCATTCTTTTCCAAAACTTAGAAAATATATGGTTATGTAATCCACAAAACTACATGTTTTTTGACGCCATGTTTTATGTTCATTGTTAGCGACATGCTTGTAATAAAAATGAACACTATAATATCAAGACTTGTTATACCTTTCTCGGTTGTCTCTGGTGCAATCATGATGACGAGAGCTTGCCTCAACTCTTTCTCTGCAATATGCACTATCATAGAATGATGGTGAAGTGTTCTCATCATCCTCTTTCCCTAATGGTTTCAACCATGCATTGGGATATTTTGACACCTTCGAGCACTATCCTTCAATGTATCCCAAACCTACTAATCGAGGTCTTTACATGACTTCCAATGGCTGAATCATGCCTTGGCCATTAACACCAATTCCTCCTCCTTTGTATCCCATATAAGTGAGGAGTCTCATGCTAGTTCCTGTAATGGGTATATCCACATTTCCCATAGAAATTATAGCATGTGATGATGAAGTTGAAGAAAAATCAACATTGTTTACCTCAGATGTCGATTCAGAGACAGGTGATGATGGCTGCTTCAAGCCTTTGTTGCACTTCATCTCCTCCAAGGCCTCTTCCACATCTCGTAGCTGAAGCTGCAGTCTATGATTATCCTCTTTCTCTTCTTGTAGAAGCCTCCTTAATTTAGGATCCTTTTCTTGAAGGCTCTTGTCATTGTGCTTCAGTTATTCCAAGGTTGCCTCTGCAGCTTGCAACTGAAGTTGCACTCTCTTCTTATCCTCTTTATCCTCTCGTAGAAGCACTTTAAATTCAACGTTATTTACTTGAAGGTTAGGGTTGATCTCCTCATTTGAATGATGAGAATAGAGTGAGGGTGATGAATATTCACTGGAAGATGTGGATGAAGCATCACTTTCTACTTATTCTTTCTCTCGTCTTTCATAAGCTTCATACATCATGTCCACCATTTTTGACATCCTGAGTATGGCCTCATACATGTATTTTCCATCCTCCATTTCTATACGTTCAATCATTTTTCACGCTCGCAATTTGCATCAGCAAGAATACCGCTCTGATACCACGTGATCCGGGTTCGTCAACTACCAGATTTACCCATGATCTTTTACTTCTATGATTTTTTTTGAATTTCATTTTAATAGAGCATAAATGAACACATGTGCATGATGTAAAGAAGGGAAACAAGACAAACATGAGCAACATAAGCACACGAGATGTTGATAACGGAGTTCACCCAATGTGGGCTACGTCTCCAGGCCCAATGTCAAAATGGGGTAGGCCGCTTCATATAGTGCTAGAAATGGGAAGATGTACATGGATGATGTTCATACAAGGATGTGCCATCAACATGAGTGGCTTGTATCTCCACGAGACATTCCAATATAGGAACTCTCACTCACAATGGACCTCCTATCAGCATGACATAATCTCACATGGAGAAAAAAACATCCCACACATGCATCAAGAAAGGATCTAGAAATCATGATACATCTCACATCAAAAAGAGGCTCATGATTAAACTACGTATACCTCAATCCATGAAGCTGGTTGAAGAAGCAGATGCTCAGTCACTGAATCTGGATGTATCATCAAAATCATGGCATCGAGGGGCATAGAATCGACTGTTCAAACATGAGAATCAGACATCGTCACAACAATCTAGAAAAATGCTGAAAAATGGGAAGCTTTGTTGTGAAACGAACATTGCCATCGTTTCTGTCGCTGAGAGGTGTAAATCAACATAAATTTTGTTGAAAATGGACTCCTGCATCTTCGGGCCTCGAGGAAATCTTTAATGCCCCTCAAGATTCCCTCGAGCACGGTTAAGTGTTCTGCAATTCTCATGGTTTCCACATGCCAAATAAAATAATAAGGTATATCTCGAACTCCACACTTAGCTCTCTTCCTAGGTGCATTTGTGGTGATAGTTTTTTTTTATACTCGTGGGTGGGTGGAGCAAACAAGCTCCACCCATGGTTTGTTTTTTTGGCGAAGGAAAATAGTGTGGAGGTGGGTCGGGTTCAAACCTTGCCCACTCCACAGTATATTTTATATCCACTTACCCCTCTTTCCCTTCTTTATCACCTTGAACCAAAATGTATTTCATGATGGCGGTGGGTACATAAGAAATGATGGTGGATCTTAAAATATACACACAGGAAAGCCTTCGGGCTTTGACCAAAAGAATATGTTTGCTTCTCCAATATGTTGTATTTCAATTAACGTCTACGAGAACTTATTTGAAGAACACAATAGACTTCTCATGACCATTGCCATTTTTTCAACGGCTTAACTGCGGCTATTGTGTGAGGCGATGTGAAATAAAAAATCAGGAAAGGCTTTAGATAGTCTAGGCCAGCTAAGACTGGGGCCTCTGCAAAGGCTTGTTTGATTCTGACAAATGAATCCCTGGATTGGGTAGTCCAACTTACTTCGCTATATTTCTTTAGCATATATGTGATGTTCCTAACGATCCCACTTAATTGGGTGTAAAATGCCTTAAGAAATGTATTCTTCCCAAACTACTTGCACCTCCTTTTTATTTCTCGGTAGTGGAATGCCATTTATCACCTCCACCTATTGAGGATCAATATTTATCCCATCCCTGGTTACTATGTGTCCCAATAATTTCCCTTATTCAAGAGAAAATAAGGATTTCTGAGGATTTAGAGATAGACCATACTTGCAACACTTATCAAAGGTTCATTTCAGGTGTTCAATGTGTTCAAGATCTGTCTTGGAGAAGACAGTAATATCATCCAAGTAGATAGCCACAAACTTGTCCTGGTCCCAACGAAAGTGATATCCATGGTGCGCTGAAAGGTAGCATCGACATTTATTAGGTCAAAGGGCATTTGGGAGTACATAAAAGTTCCCCAAGGTGTGGTGAACATCGTCTTCTTCTGGTCCTCTAGGAGCACTTCCACCTAGTTGTGTCTTGAGAACCCGTCCATCATGGAAATACGGGAGGAGCAAATGACCTTCTATAGGATGTGGTCCATTTTAGGCAAGGGGTATTTGTCTTTGAGTGAAGCCCTGTTAAAAATTTGAAAATCTACATAAAGCCCGATCTCACCATTTTTCTTTCTTACGGGTACTAGGTTTTCTACCCACTCTGAATACCTTAGGGGCAAAATAATCTTTGCTTGCAGTAACTTCTTGACTTCTTTTTCAATGGCGGGAAAAAGGAGTGGATTTATCTACCTTAAATTCTACTTATGAAACTTAGTATCTTATTTAAGGGGGATTTTATATTGTATAACTTCCACATCAAAAGTCTTCAAATATTGATATGACCAAGCAAAGACGTCTTTGTAGGCCTGAATAGTTTCAAGTATTGCCTCTTATATTCTCCAGGAACCCCTTTTGATAATTTTATGAACTTTTGGTCTTCATTTGTTCCAATATTTAAATATCTCAATGGCTCATCAAGTACTGGCTAATGAGGATTAACCGAGATGTCATTATTGTCAAAGAGCCTCTCCAAGGGTACTAGACCCCTAGGGATAACGTTTCCCTTCAGCTAAAGAACTTTGTGTCCAACAAGATTTTCCTCCAATCTTGTCTTTAGTTCTTCGGCCTCTACACCATCTCTTGGGTCTATTACTGAACTAGAGAATTATCCCACCATATCCATGAAGCGCTTGATCTGCTCCTCATCTTCGAATACTTTCAAGTGTTTAACATTATCTGGAATGGTAGGATGGTACCGCAACTCTATTTCTTATCTGAGCAATGGATTTTGGGATGAAAATTACTAGTTTCCATAGCTAGTGAATCTACCATCCGATTTCTGTCCCAAGGCATAAATTTGATATTGAATTCCAGGAATTTTTTTGGACCAAATCTCACACCTCATTCATGTAAGCCTTAAGGAGAATATAATTTGCTTGGCATTGAATTCTCACATGCTTCACCACTAATTATGAATATCCAAACACTTTTAGGCTTTTGATGTTCATATTCATTGCTTCTTGCAATCCTAACAACAATGCTTCATATTCTTCTATATTATTGTGGCTTCGAATTCCATCTTGAAAGAAAGGGTAATCAAGTAGTCTTCATGAGATATTAGCAGAACACCTGCCCCATTTTCTTCCCTTGAGTAAGCTCCATCAAAATGTAAGGTCCAAATATCATTTGCTTCTTCCTTATTGAAGTCAACCTGTTTTAGAGGGAAAATATTTGTTTCCTGAAGGAGCCTCTCATCTCCCTCTAACATTAGGCAATAAAATTCACAATCTTTTCCATATACTAGGGAGTTAGTTGAACCATCATCTCGGGTAACCATTTTCACGAACCTTGACTCTATGTAAAACCTCCTATCTATGTCACCAAAAACTGGGATAGTGGCATAGGTTAAGTCAAGATTTATTATTCCTATGATTTTGGATCCCCAGGACCTGGATAACAACATACCGAATTTGGCTGGTATATCTGCTACTACTATATCCATCACCACACTCTTTGTGAGAGTCTGTGCCAAGTTTACCACGAGATCCTTTATCATCCCCAAAAATTTTACTCTCTTGGAGTTGAATGAATACATTTATTTATATGGCCTTGTAATCTACAACCCAAGCTGCTCCATGACGGAGAGTGGCAGGAGGTTATGTGATGCCCTGAGTCTAGCATGAAATTATGTAATAGTAGGTCGTGTATTGCCAGGGTCACATAGAATGGAGGTGTGGAAGAGTCTTTATCTTCTACATGGAGTCCAAAAAAAACTATGGGTCATTATTCTTGGATATTTAGATTATATGGAAAGGGAGTAACACTATGAGGATGCATGAATTGGGACCCTTGGGATTTTTATGCCGATTGCTTCAATAGTTCACTAAGGGGGACCAGGATTTTAACTTTTTCTAATTCTTTTTGGAGGTTAAATATGACTGGTCATTTTTCAACCTGAGATGTTTCAGTATGTTCCCTAGGTTGGTGGGTTGAATTCAGAGGTGGAGCAGAAGGCTTCTCAACTTTTTGAGGGTTAGGCTCTTGACCCATGGATGTGGATGTAGTAGCCTTTTTTGACTTGTTTCTTCCAGTGGTTTCTTCCCCTTATCTATAGAAAGAGGAGGAGTTTGGCTCTTTAACATTGACTCATCATTCTGCCCTTGCACCCAGGGTATTTTGCGGGATGACCTAAGGTCATATTTCTTACGCAGTTGAGCTTGCATGAAATCTACAAACTTCCTGCAATAATTGGAAATGTCTTAGTCTTCCCAGGGAACCTCCTGTTCCTCCCATCTTCTTGGAGAGTAAGTTCACCTCCCCAGAATAAGCTAGAAACCGATTCTCTTGAGTGTCTATGATTTATTCTATCTATCCTTCTACTTCTCCTTCCAGTTACAAAGGGGGTTGGATGTGATCCTGCTGCTCCTTTCTATCACACTGCAAAAATTATAGAGGAGGCTTTGGATATCGAGGATTGAAACCTCAGTTAGGAACCATATGATTTGATCAAGGAAGAGATATTTTGGCTTTTGACTCAAGTTTTAATACCTTATTAGAGAGGTTTTTGATTAACTTGTTAATTTCTTCTATTCTATACTCCTGTGACTCTCTCTCTTGGTTCAAGGTGGTGGCATAATCCTTATTCTTTCTTCCTACTTCTTGATCTACTTTTCCCTTTAATTTTCCAATATAGGAAAAATTTTCCTCTACCTCCAAAGCATCCATTTGAATATGATCCAGAGACACATACTTTCTTTCTTTGAGGTTAAATCCAAATTCTAGTTCAAAGGCCCCAATAAAAACTACCTTAGTAGTAGCTTGAGGGGGTTTTATCTATGCGGGGAGATTATTATATAGCTTGTTGAAAATTTTGATAAACTCGATGACTTCCTCGTTATGTCTCTTCCTAAAGGAATTAAACTCTGTGAGGTCATAACCATGGCCTCTCTTCTCTTTCCACTTTTGAGTGAAGATATTCTCCATTTATTCCCAAGTGTGAACAGAGTTTCTAGTTAATTATTTAAACCATTTTCAGGCCTCTCCATCAAGAAATTGGATGAAGAGCCTCAATACTAAATCGAGATGCTCCACATTCACATTCTCAGCCAAGGCATCAAAATTCTCAATTTGTCTATGTGCTAGAGTGCTATTCTCCCCAGTGAACCAAGGTATAAGCTTTAGATAGTATTTTGGCATGTAATTTAGTAGCTGAGGTAGGGCGAATGGGGAATACTTGTTCAGGGGGAAACCTGGCACAACCATTTGAGGAGGTGGCAATGGTAGATTATGGATTTGAGTTTGATGCTGGAAGGTGGGAGGGATGATGGGTATTTGTTGAGCAGATGAGGTATTGGCATGTACATTGTGGTGGGATGATAGGACTTCTTTTACCTCTTCAGCCTTAGGAGTAGGATGGAAGGAAGAGTTGTTGACTGTGCTTTGTCTTTTATGAATGGATTGGATATGAAAGAGGAATCCAACATGTATTGTAGTACTAGGGCTATGGAATTTTGACCATAGATATTTTTTCTTTGAGTCAAGGAAGGTGAAGTTTCAAGAGAAAAATGAGGTAAATAAGTCTAGATATCTTATCTTTCTTTCCATACTCTTTTGAAGATGATTTTCTCAGGATCAGATACAGAGGGGGTTTTTAAATGGGTGGTATCTGATTGGGTATGCGGCCTGGTGAAAGCCAGGATTAATGATGATTTGAAATTGATTACAGTGGAGTCACCTAGGTGAGGGTTATGAAACTGCCAATCCTTCCGGCTCACTTGACTAAAGGGTGGAGCTTATGTCGTATTCTAGGGAAAATACATTTATAATTTTATCCTTGGCAACGACACCAAAAAGGTGTTGTAACTCCTAGAGACAACCATGAGTTGCTAAAGACTAGTGCCTAGGACATATTAAAATCAGAGAGTTCAAATACATTCTCGTAAGAACTTCTCTGAGAGTTTTTTCACAAAGAATACATGAGACGATGGTTCAAGAATGATGAGTACTCTTGGTACTTGGCCCATGCAAGAAAATTTTCACTCGAAATGGGATCAGGAGGATGTATGCATCTAAGGTGCTTCAAATGGGCCAAGTAAGAAACTAATTAACAGATCTTTGAATATAGTGCGGCGATGGCTAGAATAATTTAGTAGAGGAATTCTAGACAAATGGGCTTAATTGGTGTAAGAATCCAGTTCCCTGAGAATTTGGAAGAAAGGGTTGCAAGTCAGAGATTAGTGATTACAGAGTCTCACAAAGCATAATATTAAGGATGTATACATAGCTGAACACATGAATGTCATCCTTCCTCAACAAGAACATATAAAAATTCACGAGTTAAACCATTTACATCCAGTGCCTTTCACACATAAGTCATTAGAATAGAAAATAGTGAAATGGTAATTATAAATAAACAAAATATAAACACATAAATACTTCTCATTAATTCAATTGGAATCTATTTGGACACAAAGTCATACTATATTAGCCTTCAAAAACAACTCTCCAGAATATGCATTTCAAAGCTAAAAAATAGATTGTACATGAAAGATTACACAATATGACCCCCAAAACTTCCACTAAATCCATAACCCTTTCTTTCTGTCTAATTTCCTACATACAGAGTTTCTTCTATGGGCTCTTGGCCAGATATTCTTTCTTGATAGACATGTACATACATCATGATAAAAAAATAGTATGATCAAAAGTTGTAGCGTGGCATGAGAAGCACTCCTATAATAGAAAATAAAAACAACAAAGGTGGAATTATGATTTCACCGACTAGGCATCATAACTAAAAAGTAAACGAAATAAAAATTTGTAGGCCACATAGGCCCGATCCTGAAAAATCCATCTGGGACATTGTTGGGCAGCAGAAGGTCCTGAGGTACATGACCGCATTGGAATGGCGGATGAACCAAAGTAATGGGATGACATAGGCACCCTTGTCTGTGAAGTAGACACCACTAGTGGACGTACATGCTTGAAACACATCTCCCACATGATTTATGAGGGCAATGATGCAGTGCTGAAGAGTTCGAACAATTCCCAAAGATGAGTTAATTTAGAATAATCCAAGTTGGCGGAGAAAAAATGTTTAACCTTGGTGAGTAACAGAACTTCGTTATGGAGAGATGCCACCAAGGTCTCGGTCTTAAGTCAGGATGTCTTCTCCTGAGATGAGTCAGTTCTGCACTTGATCTCGACCATTCTTTACTCATATGCTGCCCAAGGGAGCAACACCCCTAACAGATCCCAACAGGATGGCAGTCCTGCCTCCACGAATTTATTCCATTCGCTGTCAAATGCTTCCACTCCTCTAGCAACTATCCCTAGATAGCCGACTGCCTTTGCTTGCGCATCTTCCTTCTGTATCATTCTCATGATTTCCATCACTTTCCCAAAATGGTCGACCACTCCGTGCATTCCCAATTCCTCAGTGGGGAGTTTGTTGATGAAATGCATGTAACCCCACGTGATCAACACGTTCTCACTATAATATTGGACCACTAAGAAAGGAAGGGGTTCCATTATTTTTATATGGATTACTATGTCAAGGATGAGTATAATAAATTATTGGGATATTTTGAGTACAATTAAGGAAGTACAATGCCCTGTAATAGCCATACATGCCATGATATTTATAAAACCCCATAATAAATTCATCTTTCTTTGTATTCACATTTCATATATGAGAAGAAAATAGCGCATAATCCTTATCATCTACCAACACTTCCCATATTGAATTTCCTAAAATAGATCATGTGCTCATTGTGTGGATTATATGGTATTTATTTTACTTTCCTTTATTTTATTATTAGTAGCCCATTTTCATAATAATAAACACTACATAAATTTTATTTTTCAAAAACTTATAAATTTTGTTGTGACAAATAGTTTTAGTGAAATATAATCTACAACAATTTATAGATTAATAAATTAAAAATTCAACATATGTGTTAAAGCTTCTTCTCTCTTCTTTAAAATTAATAAATTTTTCTTCTTTATTTTTTTTTTCATTTATAATGTGCAATTTTTGACTTCTCTTTGAATTACTTTTAGTTGTGTTTTTAGTATGTTTCTTTTTCCCCGCTCTTTAAATATTTATAATGTGTAATTTTGAAAACAAATACATTTAACTTTTTGTGTTTTTTATTTAATATTAAAAAAATATATTAGATTAACAAATATTTTGAAGAAATTTTGATTGAATTTGCAAAGGAAATTTTTTGGGCTGAATTTGCAAAGGAATTTTTTTGGGCTGAATTTTGAAAGGAAATTTTTTGGGCTAAATTTGCAAAGAAAATTTTTTGGACTGAATTTTCAAAGGTTTTTTGAGCTTAATTTTCAAAGGAAATTTTTTGGGGTTATTTTTTAAAGTGACATTTTTTTAGAGTAAGTGTTTTGGGTTGGAGCAAATATTTTATAATGCTTTTTTAAAGTCAGTTTTTGTCTAAATTTTTAAAGTGAGATTTTTTTGCAGGACTTTGAAGGAAATATTTTGAGCTTCATTTTTAAAAGAAATTTTTTTGGTGGAATTTTTAAGCGAATTTTTTTTAAAGTAAGTGTTTTTGGTTGAAGTATGTCTTTTCTGCAAAATTTTTAAAGTGAGTTTTTTTGAAATTAGATCTTTTGCAATGATTTTTTGAAGTGAGTTTTTGTCTAAATTTTGGTAGTGAGTTTTTTTTGCAAGGTTTTGAAGGAATTTTTTTGAGCTTGATACTAAATTATCATGGGAAATCAAATAAATTTCAAGAGAAAATATGATCGAACAAGAAACCCTCGGGCTCGGAGAGAATACGAGAGAGAATATCACAGAAAAAAGAGAGAAGAACGGTCAAATATCGAAAAGGAAAATCAACCTCAACTAGAAGTTGAAGTAGATATGTAAATGTGAATATTATAAATGATATTTTAAATTTAACTAGTGTATTGTGAAGATTAATTTTTATTTGATGAACTAATTTGAAAAATATCTTGCAATATAAACAGACAGAGATATTCCTCATAACATTGATGATGAGATACAAAATGTTGAAAGAGAAAGTGAAAAAGATATTGAATCAATGATTGAAGATGTTGAAAGTGTTGAAAGAAATTCAAGTGAAGAAATGGAATCACCGGGTATGTATAGATATTGTTAGTCATCCATAATTTTCACTATCTAAAGATGACTAAGTATCGGTTCTAGATTTCTAGAAACAAAGTTCACGAACATTGTGAGTTCTAGAAATCTCATAGCCTTCATTATCCTTAGGATAAATTTTCACTATTTCATCATTCTGTCATGCCAAGCTTAGCTCACCCATCCCATAAGACCCATCATGGGCTCATGTCACTCATTATCACTATGTTTCGCCACCTTTGGCCTCAGCCCTCTATTTTTGTTTTGCCTAAACTCCATTGTCTATCTAGGGTTTTTAAGGGCATTTCTCTTGGTTTCATGAACTCCATGATTAAATCATCCACAAGGCTTACATTCTGATGCTCTTACACCTCCTCCTATCCTTAATATACCTTCATAAACACTTCCATCACTCCTATCCCTCAAAATCATCATTTTCCTACAAAACCTAGTCTATTGCCACAATTTGACACTTTTTGAGACTAGGCCTATGTTTTGAAATTTTGGACCCCTTCCTCTCACTCAAATCTTTAAATTCCACTTTTCCCTACTCCCTAAAATCTATCCCTATCCCATAAAAATTCCCCAAAAATTTAGACAACACTTAACCCCTTCATTCCCCTCCCTCTGCAAGGCTGTCCTACAAACCCATACACCAAACCTTAATTTCCTCTTCCAACTAAGCTAGGGTTTGATATAAAAATGAGGCATAAGAGAAAAGGATTCATTTTATAGATCATGTAAGCAAGAATAATTCTATACCAGCTCATAAAAATCACGCCTCCATCATTTTCCAAGAATTCATTCCAATAGACAAGCCATGTGTCACACCTAGGGCTAGTTTTGCTTCAAATTGTGTTTTTGACCAAAAAGAGATGAATTTGGCACAGTAAGAGAGGTTGTTGTACATAATAGTTCCAATAAGAAAAAAATCCTTCATTTTTTACACAGGTATCATGGTTTGAGATCAATGTCAAAAATACAGGTGTCACGGGAGAAATTCTGCACTTCTGGAGTGACCTTGGGAAAATCATTTTTTCTCACAGTTGGAGTGTCCAAATGACTTGATTAATAAGTAAAATGAAAAATAGACTTCAAGATATTTCAAATGTGCTATCATGAGCTCAATTTGGAATTGAGGAAGTCATCCAAAAGTGGTATGCACCAGCACTCTGCATTTCTGCACCAGCATTCAACACTTTTTGACCAGTGTTGGGAGAATCCATTTTTTGACAGGTAAATGAACTTCAATAAAGAAAAAAATTGTATATTTGGAAAGTAGACTCAAAAATATTTCCAATGAGATATCATGTGCTCAATTTGGAGTTGTGGAAGACCTCCAAAATTTTTCTGCACTAGCACCCAACACGTTTTGACCAGTCATGGGAAAATAAAATTTTTACAAGGAAAATCAACTTCAATCAAGAAAAAAGATTGTATATTTGGAAAGTAGACAAGTAAATATTTCCCACAAGCTATCACAAATATCATTCTGACACTGGGAGTGACTCCAAATGCCCTATGAAAAATGGTGCTGCGCACAGGAGAAGTTTTTATGTTTTTGAAATTTTGAGGCCCTAGGAGCGCAACACCCTAGGAGCTACGATATTTTTTGGGGAATCCTAAGCTACTAAAGTTTACGTTTTTGGTTTTTTCACGTCACCAGAAGTCTACCCACAAAATTTTAGGTCAATTGGAGCATTTTTACCCCCTCAAAAGGTTAAAAAACACCGAAAATTTGACCTTTCTGCCTCCTTTTCTGAACAGGTGCTGCGCCCCTGGCAGCTTTCGATTTTTCCATTTTCTAAGAAAATGGTAGAGATAATATTGAGAAAAAAAAGGTATATTTAAAATTATACTCTTCAGGCTTTCCAATGAGCCATCACGGAGCCAAATATGAGATCGGGAAGTGGTCCAAAACTTGGTTGCAAAACAACCTATTTTCTACAAAAGTGGCGCTGCGCTCCTGGACTGTTTTTTGCCAAAAAGTCATCAAAACACACAAATTTATGGCAAGATTATTTTTTTATATTTTCTTGGGAAAATCACTCCTGATTTGATTTCAGATTTATGTTTTGGTGTTTTTCATTTATTATCTTATCTCTTATGTGTCTTGGGCCTTGCATGGTCATTAAGCACATTTATGACATTTATGGCTGAATTAGGGTTTTTGGAAGCCTCTTAGGGTTTCCACCTCCTCATTTTTTCCATAAATAGAGCACGAGGATCTTATGTATTAGTTGGATTTTGATGACTTATGCTGAAACAAATACATAGTCTCTTGGATTTTTTGATGACAATTTGATGTCTTTGAGCTCATGCATGCCCTAGTTTTCTTGTTGATGGAGAGAGAATTTTTGCAGGATCCATAAGCTTGGTTTATGGTGAAGTGTTTCTTATGTTTATGTTTTCTAGTTTTCCATTATGTTTTCCATCTTGCTGTGTTGCAGTAGGACAAAACATTTATATTAAGAAATTTTTCCTAATGACACCTTACTTCTGTTTGTCCTTCACTGCCTTAATGTTTTCTTCTATTGAGATATATTAGGGAATCCATCTCTTTCTCTCTAAGAAGTTCTTAGCTTGTCCATTTCTTGAATGTTTTAGATCAGTTAGTTTCAAGTATGATTTATGGCTAGTCCTGCATATTGTTGCTACTGAAATACTCTGTTTTGGAATCAACTCTTTAAAGCAGCTTTGCCTAGGTTTGTCAAAGAAGTTTGTTTGAATCATGCCCTTTGCCTTTACTGGCTAAATTTGTTTCAAAGAACCTTCATAGCTGTAACTTTCGATGTTTAGATTTTTCTCTTCTTCTATGGTTATAACTACGTGTGCATCTTAAATGTTTTTCTGCTCTTGATAATGAAATCTATGAAA
Organism: Pinus albicaulis; assembly: GCA_034641835.2. Classification (NCBI taxonomy): domain Eukaryota; kingdom Viridiplantae; phylum Streptophyta; class Pinopsida; order Pinales; family Pinaceae; genus Pinus; species Pinus albicaulis. Next base: position 256,210,021 of record CM076584.1, on the reverse strand, counting down.
GTTAAATAAGTTTCTTGCCTTTCTATAATTTCATTTGAATGTTTGTATTGGATAATCATCCGTGTTTAGTTTGAAATCGAATGGATTAGGTTTCACTTATGCCTTTGATATATTTCCATGCTTATGATTTTCTAACTCCCTTAGTGTAAAAAGTTATTAAGGATTCAGTTCTGCCCTTCACTAGCTTTTATTCTCAAGTTTAATGTTCATCTCATCATCCACCACAACCTCAAAGACCTACCAACCAAGTTAAAATTTCCCTGCAAATGCTCTTGAAACCGTTGATGAACTCATCATGACATTGTTAGACTCCATTGCCCAATGACTTAACAATCTTCCATGTTTTCTATCTAAATCCATCTGAACATCATACCCAACCAAAAAAAATCAAAATAACCTGCACTTAACATCTAGCCTAAAATCAACCCTAATCAGCAAACAAGTTCACATATTTTCACCTACTAGAGAGATCCCTCTTCGAATCCAGGAAGGTTAGGTCCTTGGATTCCAAATCTTGGTTTGATGTTACCCTGTCCATTTGTATCTCAATCAATCTAGAAAATTATGGGGAGCTAACATAATGGTGATCACGGTGGGACTATGAGTGATAAACAAACTTAGACTTCCCTAAACCTTTCAAAAAACCCTTAAGAGTACTATCTTGTGGATTTATCCCACTGCTCACACCAACATATTGGTGATCATGGTGGGACATTCTGAGTTAGTGAAAAACTAAGTATTCCTTAGATTTCAGAAAACTCACAAACATCCTTAGATTGTTATTTAGTTGTTGATGGTGGATAAAAAGAACATCCTTAAAACATTAAACATCATCCACTTGGCGACTCCACTAGTCTTCAGTAGCCCTGTTGACCCTACTAGTTCTCATAAAATCCCTTGGGAATGCATTAAGCAATCCAAATCATGCTGATGGTGGATAGAAGAATTGAAACCTTCCACCTGGTGGCTCCACAAATCTCAATAGACCTAAAGACTCCACTGGTAGAGAACTGTAAGACTGGTTGAAAAGATTCAGTGACCCTTTCTGATTTACAAACATGGATCCAAGGATACAAAGGGGATATGCTCCAATGAATAGAGATCACATCCCTGAGTTCCCACACAATTGTATCAGATAGAGTGGGACAAAAACCTCCCTAGGTTTCAAGATGAAAAGTTTGATGACCCTTTGTTACACCTCATCAAGTTTCATATCCATGTATGGGGGTTAAAGGCTGAATGGCATGAGGACTGCCTTATGAATATTTTCATGCTAACCTTAGAAGGGAAGGCAAGGGAATGGTATGAGAGTCTAAGACCTAGTAGCTTGTTTTCCTTAAAAGATATACACAAGGAATTTTATAAGCATTATAAACAAATTCCCCATCTTTATCATTGGCTGAAAATTGTTGTGATCAATATCAGGATATCATACAGTACCTTTTAGATAGTGATGAAGATTTGAGAAATTTTCATCCTGAAGACCTCTTAACATCCTTTCATGAATTTCATTCTCAAGATAGATATCATAACAGCCTAGAGGAGTTATTTGAGGAAGAACCCAATCAAGAAATAGAAGAAAACCCACAGGATCTCTCTAAAGGCATATATGATGATTCACCACATCTTCTAGGTGAGGCTCAAGAAAAAATTCAGCCTCAAAATCAGCCTTCACAAGAGAACGAGAAATGTTGTGCTTCTATCCAAAAAAGGATAAAAATGCTCCTCTTTTGACTAAAGATGAAATCAATCAGATTATAAACATGAAGCCAACCTCTAAGCCTTCATGTGAACAAAACATTTCCGTTCCTTCTCCTACCAATCCCATCTACCATAAATTAGAAAGTGAACTTGTTGATCAACTCAAAGAAGAACAAAATGATAATCCAATATGTTTGATTGGTGATGTTACTTATGTTGATAATTTTCCAAAGTTTGATCAGTCTAATGATGATGTCCTCCAAACAGAAAATAAATTTGCAGAGAAATCATTAGCTGGTTTGTGGGAAGAAGATCAATATCATCATCTTGAAAAAAGTAATCAGCCAATACAAGTCACCTATGACACTGATGATGAAAGCCTTGAAAGTTTAGAAGTAAGTGAGGAGCCTCTGACTCTTTGCTCTACTTCACTTCAGTCCTTCAGAATTAATTTTCATATGATTGGAAATCAGCAGTCTTTCAATTTTGATGATGAGGTTGGGAAAGATAATGCATTTCTTGAACCAGTTGTTAACAAAAATCCTTTTCTTGAAAGGGACGAGGAAATCATTTGGGACACAGAATCCTCCTCATCTTCAGAATTGCAGCCACTAAGTACCATTGAATTTCAAATTGCAGATGAAGACTTGGAAAATGATAATCACATAAGAGTTGCTGAACTACCTTCACAAGAAGACTTACTGCCAAGGAGTGCTCCTACTCATCAACATGATGGCTTCCTCACAAAATTCAACCCATTCATTCAGAATACATCAAATTTTCTAGAGTACAACATTGCAATCTATGATGAGTCTACTAGTTCAGATGATCATGAGGAAGAGGATGAGTTTATTTCCCAAAGGAGTCCTAAGCTCAGCCAAGTGAAGGAAAAAGCAGTCCTGGATCAAGCTTATCTCCTAAATACTCTAAGCCAAGTATTGTTTCAAGATCCCTTTGCTAATTTGTTAGAGGCACTTGAAGAGGGAGTAAAACATGTCAAGGGCAGTTTGATGCAGAATTTTAAGAACATTTTAGACACTACTTTTCAAACACAAGTGAGGGGGGAGTGGCTTTTTAATTTTGTCAGCACCCTCAAAGAGCTAAACCAAGATCCCTCATGGAATCATCTGCTTGATTGGATGTATTGGAAAAGAGAGTTCACCAGCTGAATGTATATCATGTATAGGTTAGATTAGGATAGATAGGCAAGCAAATAAGCTCAGGACTATGATCATATTTTTACCTTTAGTTTTAGATTTTTTTGACCAAGAAGAGATAAAAATTAAAAAACAAAGAAAAATGAAAAAGAGGGCAGATGAAAAGAAGAGGTACAACCCCATACCCAAAAAATAGTCTCACTGAAAGTGTGCGAGCCTAAATGCCACTACTTGTTCATAAAGAAGTCTTGTTCAGTCATCTAGCCTAATCATGGTTGAACATGTTTTCAATTTATTTTTGATAAGTTAGTGGGAAAGATGACTGTCAAAATCATTCAAACTTGACTCATCAAAAGAAGTAGATTACAAATGAAAGATACTGGTTCCACATGCTCAAAATAGAACCAAAGAGGAAGATTAGGATGCATAACAAATAATAGATCACATCCCTTATCTTTCTATTATATTTTTATGCAAAATAATGTTTGTGTGCAGCTTGTTCTAATGCCACAACCCATGGTAAGTCAGATTGCCTAATCCTGATTTAAACCATGTTTTCAATTTCATGTTAGTAGGATAGAGAATAAAGTTTGTCAAACAACTTAATCTTGACAAATGATTAGACTAGGTAGAGAATAAGAGAGTTCATTAGCCTAATCTAAACTCTTGGAAGAAATAAGGGTACAATTAGATAGTTTGATTTGTGTTTTCAAAAATAAAAATGTCAAGGGTTTTCCAGTTCAAATTCCCAAGGAAGAAAAAAATGTTAGGCAAGTAGGTTGGGTAGGTAGAGATGATGTTGATTTTAATCATGTTTTTTTCAGATTACTAAATATCACAACTTCAAGCAAACATCATCAAGTGAAAGATGTTAAAATATACCCAATGGATGAGGCACTAGTATTCATAAACCAATAGATTTGAAAGTTCTAGACACCTCCTGAAAAGGAGATGCCCTCCCCAAGTGGATCCACTATTATTCATCCATAATTTTCACTATCTAAAGATGACTAAGTATCAGTTCTAGATTTCTAGAAACAAATTTCATGAACATTGTGAGTTCTAGAAATCTCATGGCCTTCATTATCCTTAGGATAAATTTTCACTATTTCATCATTCCGTCATGCCAAGCTCAACTCAACCATCCCAGAAGACCCATCTAGGCTCATTTCACTCATTATCACTATGTTTCGCCACCTTTGGCCTCAGCCCTTTATTTTTGTTTTGCCTAAACTCCTCCATTGTCTATATAGGGTTTTTAAGGGCATTTCTCTTGGTTTCATGACCTACATGATTAAATCATCCTCAAGGCTTATATTATGATGCTATTACACCTCCTCCTATCCTTAATATACCTTCATAAACAATTCCCATCACTCCTATCCCTCAAAATCGTCATTTTCCTACAAAACCTAATCTATTGCCACATTTTGACACTTTTTGAGACTAGGCCTATGTTTTGACCTTTTAGACCCCTTCCCCTAACTAAAATATTGAAATTACACTTTCCCCTACTCCATAAAATCTATCCCTATCCCCAAAAAATTCCCCAAGAATTTATACAACCCTTAACCCCTTCATTCCCCTCCCTCTGCACGGCGGTCCAAAAAACCCATACACCAAACCCTAATTTTCTCTTCCAACTAAGCTAGGGTTTGATATAAAAAGGATGAATAAGAGAAAAGGATTCATTTTATAGATCATGTAATCAATAATACTTCTATAACAGCTCATAAAAATCATGCCTCCGTCATTTTCCAAGAATTCATTCCAAGAGACAAGCCATGTGTCACACCTAGGGCTAGTTTTGCTTCAAATTGTGTTTCTGACCAAACATAGATGAATTTGGCACACTTAAGAGAGTTTTTTGTCCATAATAGGGCCAATAAGAAAAAAATCATTCATTTTTTACACAGGTATCATGGTTTGATATCAATGTCAAAAATACAGGTGTCACGGGAGAAATTTTTCACTTCTGGAGTGACCTTGGAAAAATCAGTTTTTCTCATAGCTGAAGTGTCCAAATGACTTTCTTAATAATTAAAATGAAAAATAGACTTCAATATATTTCCAATGAGATATCATGACCTCAATTTGGAATTGAGGAAGTCATCCAAAAGTGGACTGCACTAACACTCTGAATTTCTACACCAACACTTAGCACTTTTTGACCAGTGTTGGGAGAATCAGTTTTTGGACAGGTAAATGAACTCAAATCAAGAAAAAAATTGTATATTTGGAAATAATACTAAAATATATTTCCAATGAGCTATCATGAGATCAATTTGGAGTTGTGTAAGGCCTCCAAAAGTGGTCTGCACTAGCACTCTGCATTTCTGCACCAACACTCAACACATTTTTACCAGTCATGGGAAAATAAACTTTGTACAAGGAAAATCAACTTCAATCAAGAAAAAATTGTATATTTGGAAATTATACAAGTCAATCGTTACAAAGATATATCCTGGATCTCATTTCGACACAGGGAAGGCCTCCAAATGCACTCCAAAAAATGGCGCCACGTATAGGAGAAGTTTTTATGTTTTTGAAATTTTGAGGCCTTAGGAGCGCAACACCCTAGGAGCTACACTCTTTTTTGGGGCATCCTTAGCTGCTAAAGTTTACATTTTTTGGTTTTTCATGTCACCAAAAGTCTACCCACAAAATTTCAGGTCAACTGGAGCATTTTTACCCCCTCAAAAGGTAAAAAAACACCCAACATTTGACCTTTTTGCCTCCTTTTCTGAACAGGTGTTGTGCCCCTGGCAGCCTTGGATTTTTCCATTTTTTGGGAAACTGGTAGAGGTAAGATTGAGAAAAAAAAAATGTATATTTTAAAATTATACTCTTCATTCTTTCCAACGAGCCATCACGGAGCCAAATCCGACATCGGGAAGTGGTCCAAAACTTGGTTGCAAAACAACCTATTTTCTGCAAAAGTGGCACTGCGCTCCTGGACTGTCTTTTGCCAAAAAGTCAACAAAACACACAAATTTATGGAAAGATTATTTTTTAATATTTTCTTGGGAAAATCACTCCTGATTTGATTTGGGAGTTATGTTTTGGTGTTTTTCATTTAGTATCTTATCTCTTATGTGTCTTGGGCCTTGCATGGTCATTAAGCACATTTATGACATTTATGGCTGAATTAGGGTTTCTGGAAGCCTCTTAGGGTTTCCACCTCCTTATTTGCTCCATAAATAGAGCATGAGGCTCTTATGTATTAGTTGGATTTTGATGACTTATGTTGAAGCAAATACATAGTCTCTTGGAATTTTTGATGACATTTTGATGTCTTGGAGCTCATGCATGCCCTGGTTTGCTTGTTGATGGAGAGAGACTCTTTGCAGGATCCATAAGATTGGTTGATGGTGAAGTGTTTCTTATGTTATGTTTTCTAGTTTTCCATTATGTTTTCCATCTTGCTATGTTGCAGTAGTACAAAAAATTTAGATTAAGAAATGTTTCCTGATGGCACCTTACTTCTGTTTTTCCTTCATTGCCTTAATGTTTTCTTCTGTTGTGATATATTAGGGAATCCATATCTTGCTCTCTAGAAGTTCTTAGCTTGTCCATTTCTTGAATGGTTTAGATCAGTTAGTGTCAAGTATGATTTATGGCTAGTCCTGCATATTGTTGCTACTGAAATACTCTGTTTTGGAATCAACTCTTTAAAGCAGCTTTGCCTAGGTTTGTCAAAGAAGTTTGTTTGAATCATGCTATTTGCATTTCCTAGCTAAATTTTTTTCAAACAACCTTCATAGCTGTAACTTTAGATGTTCAAATTTTTCTCTTCTTCTATGGTTATAAATACTTGTGCATCTTAAATGTTTTTTTGCTCTCGATAATGAAATCTATGAAAGTCAAATAAGTTTCTTGCCTTTCTATAAGTTCATTTGAATGTTTGTCTTGGATAATCATCTGTGTTCAGTTTGAAATCAAATGGATTAGGTTTAACTTATGCCTTTGATTCTATTTCCATGCTTATTATTTTCTAACTCCATTAGTCTAAAAAGTTATTAAGGATTCATTTCTACCCTTCACTAGCTTTTATTCTCAAGTTTAATGTTCATCTCATCATCCATCACAACCTCAAAGACCTACCAAAAAAGTTAAAATTGCCCTGCAAATGCTCTTGAAACCATTGATGAACTCATCATGACCTTGTTAGACTCCATTTCCCAATGACATAAAAATCTTCCATGTTTTCTATCTAAATCCATATGAGCATCATACCCAACCAAAAACAATCAAAATACCCTACACTTAACATCTAGCCTAAAATCAACCCTAATAAAAAATGGAGTGTTAAACCAGTGGAATGTCTCAATCAATGCTTTTGTGCAACAAAAACCATGGTGTGTTAAACCTATCACTGTACGTGACACTAGTTATTGTCATTATCATGTGGAATTTCAGTTATATTATGACACATTCCTTAATTTTGGTAAAACATTTTGGAAAAATTTGCCTCCTCCTTTCATTATCCATGATTTCATATCCCAAATTCTATGTCCAAGAGAAAGCCATGAATTATTTTACCAAAAGAAATGTGTTGGTGGTAAAAAATGCGATCATTGTGGAAATTTGATTTTATTTCACAACAAATATCCTATCGATATAAATGATCAATCATTGTCCAACATACAAGTGAAATGGAAGAGATATGAATATATCAATACATCGATTGGTTCAATTAGTACTTGTTGGATTGAGGGGTCCTAACCCAGGTTCAAATTTTATCGCACAACCAACAAACCCTCTAACTACTAGCCGTTTCAGTAATGACTTGCTTGCACAAATCAAAGTCTCACCCGAAGCAATATGGCGGGGTGCTGGGACCATGTTTCCACACCATAAGGAAGAAAATGATGTGGAGGCCCTAAACAGGTTTATAATAGATGCACGTAAATAAAGAAAAATACTTATCAAATCGGCTTGTCATAGACAGAGATAATGCATATAGCAGTGCTGGTGGTCCCAACACCACATCAGCGTCCACGCGACACATTTTTGGGGCGGGTCTCCATGTTTTCTCATCCAGTCAGCAATTTCAGACACGGGAGTTTTATTCGACATGATTTAATTAAAGATTTGATATCCAGGCACATTTTATAAGGTTTTTTGGCACTGGATCCCCACCATTGATTGTTTTCGGCTGATCTCATCCGATGGCCGACGATTGTCCCGAACCCCGAACATGATTTTTAACCATTTTTGTCCAAAACAAAGGTTTTTAACCATTTCTCTGTTTCTCTTTGACTTTCGCCTCCGATCCTGACCGTCGATCTCTGTGCGATCGACGGCTCCAATTTAATTGCTCCCTCCATTTCCTTTGACCCCTTCCGATCAATATCGACCATTGGATGATGCCATCCAATGACTATGCTCCCTCCATGCGCCTTCTGAAGTAGTAAAACTATAAATTCAAGATTTTATAAAATTATTTGTATTTTGCAGGATTCTAATGGTTTTTCCGCCATGACTAAATATTTTCAGAGGCAGAGGGTGATGATCCTCCTGCCTCCTATTCAGTAAAGAAAATCCTTTGCAGGATCTAAAATTCACGTTTCATCGGTGTTTCATGAGGCATTGTTGCCATATCACCCCTGCGTAGCCCTTCACACCAAAAAACATAGCAAGTCAATCACAAATCAAAGAATATCAGTGTCGAGAGACAAAAACGCACCAGCACGAAAGTTTGAAGATAGATTTGTGGAGGATTACGACCAACAATGGATTATTGAAAGCCTAATCCTCCCAACTAAACACAATTTGAAGAAAGTCATGAGTGTTTTCTCAGATAGAGAGCCCACACTACCACATCAGGGGCTAATTGAATCCCCTAGCTGCCACAGGGCCACCTATAGCCTCAAATCAAACAAAGGAAGGCCGAAGTTATTACCAGACAGAAGATATTTTGCGTCAATACAGCTGAACAGTGAATTCAACCATAGAAAATTATTGTGAACTGTCAGCCGAAGTTATTACAAGGATAACAAGGAGCCTTGAAGTCAACAAATTCTTTCCAGCAAGCCTAAAAGTTAATGTAAACCAATTAATACAGGGGAAATACCAAAAATATTCTTTATTAAGCCCCTCAAAGGCCGAAATACAGTGCACTGTATTAATTGAACTTAGAAGATATTTTATCCCATTCCACCTCCTCGTTTTCTCTATAAATACTACTGGAGAAGATGAGAAAGTGTTGGTTGGTTGATCACTAGTTGTAATATTGGAACTCTTTGAAGTAATACATAGTATGTTGAAGTTGAAGAACAAATTGAAGTCTTGGAAGCCTTGATGATATTGTTGCATGCTTGTTCCTGAGAAGGCTCTATCATTGGATCCATGAGCTTGGCTGTTGGTGAAGTTTTCTAAACTGTTCAATGTTTTCTCCTGTTTTCATTCTGTTCCATAATTTCTTACTACAGTAGGTTGAAAGTTTTAGGGTAAGAAATGACTCCTGGAAGCACCTTAGACCTGGTCATCCTTCACTGTTTCATGTTTTCTTCTGCTAAAATATTTTAGAGTCTTTAACCTCTCTCTTTAGTCTTCATGCTTGTTTATTTCCTTAATAGTTCGAATAGTTGGTTTCAACATGATTTATGGTTCTCCCTGCTTGTCTGTTGCCACTTAAAAACTGTTATTGAAGTCTCCCTTTGAAGTATTACTGTTTACAGTAAGCCAAGGAGGTCTATTCTGATCTTGTCCTTTGTCCTTGCTTAAACAGTTGTCTCAAAGGTCTTTATAGTTGTAATCATATATGTGTTAGGTGTTCCCTCTTCTATGACTGCAGTTATCAGTGAATCTTTTATGTTTTCTAAGTCATTTGAAATAAAATCTTTGAGGAAATAGGGTGTTCCCCGAATCTTAGATTTCATTTTAAAAGTTGTTTTGAAATCATTGTTTGCTTAAAGGTGTGATTTGTAGAATTCATGGTTAGCCCTGTCTATCAAAAGCTCTTTATTGTTCAATTTGTGCTTTCAAATTCCCTTTGTTTGAGAATTAAACTTCTCTTTCCAAATCATTGATGTCCATCACATTCCAAAACCAAAGGATCCTGTGGACACGTTAGAATTGCCCTATGATATCCCATATCCATTGATGAGTGTGTTATGACCTCTTCTTGACTCCATTGCCCAATGAACCAGATGTTTCTCCTTTCTATATATCTTTCCTAGAACTTTCATGTTATGTTGTATCAATTCAACCAAACAAATAAACAAACACCTGCACTTAATAACTAGTCTAAAATCCATACTCTAAGCACACCTTTGCAAACAAACATTCGAGAAATCCCTCTCTGAGAATAGGAGGACTAGATCCTGGGACTCTAAAGATTGGTTTTAATGTTGCCTTGTCTTTTGATTTGCTAAACTATCGAAACACGGGACACCAACATAATGGCGATCACGGTGGCACATTGAGTAAAATCTTCAAAACGAAACACTCACTGTCTAGTATAACATGAGTAACCTCCCTCAAGCACTACCAATCAATGGTAATCATGATAGGACCTTTTGAATTAGTGACAAACTAAGTAACCCTTAGGATTCTCATAAAGCCTTATCAAACCTTGAAGGATTTAGTTACCAAGCCATAAGAGTGAACTCTGTACGATTTGACACCCTAGATAAGTGTTAGGTTAGATTTAGCACACTCTCATAACCTATAAAACCAGAATAACTCAAAAAAACCCAAAAAACATTTCAGTTTGGCTTCAAAAATAAACATGGTGGTGGAACCATCCAATATCTTACCTTCATAAAAGCTAAAAATTTTCCACCTGGTGACTCCACTACCCCCAGTAGGTCTATTACTAATATAGGTTGCCAGGTCTCTTTAGGACTGTGTTAACCAACTTTGAAGAAGTTTAGGAGCCTAGTCCCTTACTAGATAAGACATCGTGAGAGGTAAAAATTCCAAAAAACAGCCCTTAAAACCTCAACCTCTCTCATTTTTTGAAGAGCACTCTGGCTTCACATAGGATCAACACTAGATCCCATCCAGACCCAAATCCTCCTTTAATCGTTGACAATCCTGAGAGAATTCTATGGCAGACTTCTAACTCAGGAAAATCAGCTGCAAATAGGAGCCTCTTAAGAACAATTTCCGTCCCTAAAAACCTTGTTGTCCTAGAGGATTCACACTTTGATTTACATCATACCCAGAACATCTTTAGAACTATATCTCAAGGTGATTTAAACGAGACTGATCTTAAGTTTGCAGATTTGCAACAGAGCTTTAGTAGAGAAGCCTCACCTTCTACTCCTCCTGATTTCCAGCTTCTTCATCACTTTAATCTTTTCCATAACAAGTCTGCTTAAAATCAGTTTGTTGGCCCAAGTATTTCTTCCACTCCAATTCATACTACCACTGTTCAAAACACTCCTGTTCAGCCCACTTTTACTCTTGTAAATCCACCTCTTGTAAATCCACCCTTATTTCTAGCCATGGCAACATGGTATGCCCCATTAGTGTTACCACAACCTCTACTCCCCTTACCAAATGATTACCAATCTAAAATCCCTCACTTCACTAGAAAAGAGTTTACAACAACCCAACATCATGTAGATAGGATGGAAGATGCATTTGATTACATGGAGATAGAAGAAGAAACTGTGAAGATGAGGATCTTTGTCCAAATTTTAGGAGGAGATGTAAAGAAATGGTTCAAAAACTTACCTCCTAACAGCATAAATGATCTCCCTGCCTTAAATCAAACATTTATCAACAAATGGGAACTGAAAAGGAACCCTATCCAAATACTAGCAGAGTATAGCAGCCTCAAGAGAAATAAAGGGGAGAGTGTCCATGATTACTCCACTAGGTTCAATAGTGTTTACAATGCTCTCCCACCTCACATGAAACCTCCCCAAGGCATGGCCTTGGTAAGGTATCTTGAAGGCCTTGATGCTGAAACGACTTATGAATTAAGAGGGAGAGATTACTTAACCTTGGAAGACATGCAGAAAGGAGCTTTGAGTGTAGAAGCAAACATAATCGAGAATAGAAATAGTTTGAGATTAGAGAAGAGGGTAACTTAAAATGATGACCTACTACCCTCAACCTCAGCTTCTGACACAAAAATTGACAAACTAGTGAAGGTGATGGAGAGGATGGTTGAAAAGATCAATTTAAATGAGAGACTGCCACCAAGAGAACCTCAAAACAATCAAAACAGAAATAGAAATCAGAATTATAGAAGAGAAAACAATCAAGAGGAGCAAAAGGAAAGAAACCAACCGATTAGACCTCCCTTCCAACAGAACTATGTAGATCAATATGAGGAAGATAGGGAATTGGAAAGGTTGGAAGAATCTCAAGTAAAATTGATTGGATCAGACAGTGGGGATGATGTTTTCCTCACTGAGGAAGAACAAGGTTTATTTTCTTATGATCAAAATACAAAAACCTAAGAAGGTTCTGCTGATTATAGATTAGGTTTTGAAAATGAAATCATGAAGGTACACAAACAGTATGATCTTAGGAGCAAGGGAAGCATAGATAATTCAAAGGATAAGAACACTAGCACTGCTGTCAAGAAAAACGCAGAAAACCAATCCAAAAAGACAGCAGAGAAAACGAACATTTTGGAAAAGAAACCAGACTTAAAAAAAGACAAAAGTGTCCAACCAAATGTTGAACAGAGCACCCCTAGCACTTCAGCTAGTGGTCCTAAAAAAACTGTCCCAATTACCAGTCCAAACAAGGTTCAGCAAATCAAAGTTGCTGAAAAGAATTCAATTGAAAAGACAGATGTAAATATGAACAAGTCTATTGTTCCTTTCAGTATTGAGGGAGAGATTTATAAAATAAAAATTACCATTCCCCTAGCTGAACTAGTAACCAAAGAAGTGTACAAAAACCAAGTTTTGAAATCCTTGAACCTAGGAAGTGATACTGACACTTTAAAATTGACAGATGACAAACCTGAGTTGTTGTTTGGTCCAGAAGTTGAAGGAAGTTACCAAGAAGGGGCTGTCCCTCCCTTCTATGTTAGCTTGAACATACATGAGAAAATTTTACACAATGCCATGTTAGACTCAGGGGCTTCACACAATCTAATGCCCAAGGTTGTAATGGAAATCTTAGGCTTAGAAATTACTAAGCCATACAAAGACTTGTATTCCTTTGACTCAAGCAGAGTCAAATGTTTGGGTTTAATCAAAGATTTGTGTGTTAACTTAGCCCAAATCCCTGCTAAGAGTTTAGTCATGGACATAGTTGTAGCTGATATTCCCCATAAGTATAACATGCTCTTGTCAAGATCTTGGGGATCCAAGCTTCAGGGAAGCCTTCAAATGGACATGTCTTATGCCACCATCCCCGTTTTTAACCAAAACAGGAGACTATACAGGGAATCTCACATGAAGTACATGGTGAGCAATATAGAAAAACCAAACAACTCTCCAATCTATTCTGTTCAATCAAGTTTAGATTCCTTTATCTTATATAATGAAGATGAAATCACTCAGCAAGATAAGGAAAACATGGACCCAATCAGTTCACCAGAACAATCAAATCTTCCCTTGAATCAAATTCAAAACATTTAGAATCAACAGCAACAAGAAAATGAAAATAAGGATGGCATACTTTGGACAATAAAATTTGATGGATATTGTAATAAAACAAGTGCAGGAGCAGGTGTGTGGATTCAAAATACAAATCATAGTTTTTCATTTAAGTTAGATTTCCCATGCACTAACAATATTGCTGAGTATGAAGCACTTCTCCTAGGCTTACAATTGCTTAAACAATTACAAGCCTAGAATATATCAATCTTAGGAGATTCTGAACTTATCATAAGACAAGTCAAAGGAGAATACTTAGCTAGAAATCCAAGGCTTAGGGAATATAGAAACACTGCCCTTGATCTATTGAAAACCTTTGAAAAGTATGAACTTATTTTCATTCCAAGAGCACTAAATCATCTAGCAAATGAACTCGCTTTCAATGCCAACAATTTCCAAATACCTGAAATAAATGAACAACTCAGTGTGAAGGTAAAACACAGGCTTGCTGTACCTGATAACGAAGATCATTGGAAAGTGTTTGATTCTGACAAACACATAGATGATTTCAACTTACCAATATCATAAACCAGCCATAAAGAAAATTTTTTGTATATTGAACAAATCCCAGAAGCTGAAATGACATGTACTGTTGATATAAATCATTATGAGAATCCTTTTGAAGTAGAGGTAATTGACAATGCAGGCCAAGTAGACTTGGAATTTTTACAATGCAAAAATGATAAAATTCCAAGAGGTCTAGCACCTTTAGAACACCTTTTTGACTTTAACGATGTAGCCAAAGAACCAAGAACGGAGCCTGTGGAAACGAATGTAGAAGAGCATAACATAGGCAGTCTAGCAGAACCCAAGATGATCAAGTTGTCCAACACTCTCCCAGCTCACATAAAATTGCAGTACATAGAGCTATTCAAAGAGTTTAAAGATGTTTTTTCTTGGGGATACAAAGACCTAAAATCATATGATACCAGCATCATCCAACATAAAATCCCTTTGAAGGAAAATCAAAAGCCTTTTAGACAAAAACTAAGGAGAATAAACCTTGTTTTATTACCTTTAGTTTAGGCAGAAATTGAAAAGATGCATGCTGTTGGGATCATTGTGCCAATTAGGTATTCAGAGTGGGTCTCAAACTTAGTTTCTATTAGAAAGAAGACAGGGGAAATTAGGCTCTGTACTGACTTCAGAAATTTAAACCGAGCCTCTCTAAAGGACAACTACCCCTTACCTAAAATGGACCATATAATTCAAAGGGTGGTTGTGTCAAGAAGGATATCCCTCTTAGATGGGTTCTCGGGTTACAACCAGGTGTTAGTGCTACCAAGTGATCAAATCAAAACTGCTTTTACCACACCTTGGGGCATTTTTATGTATGTCAAAATGCCTTTCGGATTAATGAATGCAGGGGTCAACTTCAAAAGGGCCATCGACATAGGCTTTTCTGAAGATACTGGCTATTTCATAATCATTTACCTTGATGACATAACTGTATTCTCAAAAACTGATGAGGAACATTTGATTCACCTTAGAAAAGTTTTTGAGAAGTGTAGGAAATTTGGCTTATCATTGAATCCCAAGAAGAATCTTTTTGGTCTCCAAGAAGGTAAACTTCTTGGCCACATAATTTTGGAAGAGGGAATCAAAATAGACCCTACAAGGATAGATGGCATATTGCAAATCAGCCATCCAAGAAGTCTCAAAGAATTACAATCTTTCATTGGAAAGATTAATTTTCCGAGGAGGTTCATCCCCAATCTTGCTGAGCTATTGAAAAACATTACAAACATGCTTAAGAAAGATGTCAGTGTAAAATGGACTTTACTAGCTAAACAATCATTCGAACTGGTCAAACAAGCTCTTACTTAAACACCGGTCCTTATTAGTCCAGATTTCACCAAAGACTTTTATATCTTTTCTTTTGCATCTGAACATACTATAGCTGTAGTATTACTTCAAAATAATTATTTAGGGGAAGAACAACCAATATCCTTTTTTAGTAGGGCCTTAAGAGATGCTCCTCTAAAATATAACATCATGGAGAAGCACGCCTTAGCATTGGTGAAAGCATTAAAAGGCTTTAGGGTCTATATTTTACACTCTCACATAATTGCTTTTGTTCCACATACTGTTGTCAAGGACATCCTAAGTCAAGACCTTGATGGAAAAAGGGGAAAATGGATTGCAACTATTCTTTAGTATGACTTAGAAATTAGGCCCAACAAACTAGTTAAAGGGCAAGGATTAGCAAAACTTATGGTTGGATCTAACTTCCAAGCACTAGATATGAATATGGTATATGTGTTGGAAGAAATAGAAGAATCTATTGCTCCTTTTATTGAAGAAACATTTCTGAATTCTCCTTGGTATGCTGACATTATTTATGTGCTTTTATATTTAAATGACCCCACTTCTTTGTCTAAAACTAAAGCTAGATTTTTGAAACAAAAGGCTTTGAGTTTTTGCATCCTAGATGGGGTATTATATTGGAAAAATACTATTGGAATTTTACTTAAATGTTTACTTGAAGATGATGCAAGAAAAATCATGCATGAGTTGCATGATGGAGAATGTGGAGGTCACCTCTACTAGGAGGCCACAGAAAAAAAAATTCTTAGATTTGGCTACTATTGGCCTACCCTTTTCCCAGACACTCAAAAGTTGGTCATGTCTTGCCATAGGTGTCAAATTTTTGAAGGCAAAAGAAAACTTCTTCCCTTACCCTTACATCCTATCAGAGTTGAGGCACCTTTTCAACAATGGGGTTTAGACTTCATTGGGGAAATCCATCCATCCTCCTCAGCTCAACATAAGTGGATCCTCACAGCCAATGACTTCTTTACCAAGTGGATAGAAGCTATACCTTCCAAAAATGCTAATGACTCTGTCATTATCAAGTTCCTTGAAACAAATATCCTATCTAGATTTGGTTGTCCTAGAAAAATCATAACATACAATGCTGCTGCTTTTAAATCTAAGAAGATGGTTGATTTCTATTACAAATACCACATAACCTTGGGCCATTCCACTGATTACTATCCCCAAGGAAATGGATTAGCTGAATCTTCCAAAAAAAGCCTCATCAATATCATTAAAAAACTATTGGAACAGAATGAAAAATCATGGCATAGTACACTGGTTCATGCCTTATGGGCTGATAGGCTAAATACAAAGAAATCAATAAACATGTCCCCCTATCAGCTAGTATATGGTATGGATGCAGTCTTTCCCACCTCATTGGGAGTGCCAATCATGAAGCTCCTTCAAGAAGTGCAGATTGAAGAGAATGATATGCAGAGAAGAATCAACCATACAATCCATTTATAGCAGACCAGAGAGGAAGTCTATGAAAGAACACAGTTAGTCCAAGAAAATATGAAGAAGCTATTTGATAAGAGGACTAAGGCAAACAATTTCCAAGTTGGGAATGTTGTTCTTAAATGGGATTCAAGAAGAGAAGAGAAGGGAAAACATGGAAATTTTGAGAACTTGTGGAAAGGGCCATATATTATACATGCCGAGAAGGGTCACAATGCATTTTTCTTAAAGGAATTGAATGTAGAAGATCTATATGGAGGTCCTGTCAATGGAAGAATGCTCAAGCATTACTTCTGCCAAGAATCATAGGTTTAAAGAATTTTATTTTACCATTGTAAATATCATAGTCTTAACATTGCATTCAAAGTTATGGAAATAAAAAATACAAAAACAGAGAAAGGAAGAAAAGAGGGCAGATTGTGAAAACAAGAAAGGTATATCCCCATACCAAAAAAGAGAAAAAAATCTGAAAGTGTGCAAGCTCAAATTCCACTCCTGAATAACACACTTCTAGTTAGTCAAACTGTTTAATCTTGACTAATTAGCTTTAAATTTTCTGCTGATAAGATAGTGAATTCAATTTTCCAAACTGTTTAATCTTGGCTTATCATTAGATAGTTTATGATAGAAATTAAAGGTTCAAACATGCCTAAAATCTGAACCTAAAGTTTCAAAGAAAAAATAGCTCAAACAGAAGTCAAAACAGAGCTAAGGAAAAAGGAATCAAATGCTTTGAATATCAGATCTCAAGCCTTCCATTTTCATTTAATTTTCTGCAAAATAATATCTATGTGCAGCGTGTTTTTATGCCATAGATCACAACAAGTCAAACAACTTAATCTTGACTTGACTGTTTTTAAATTTATGTTGTAGAAATATAGAGAATAAAAATCTGTTGGACAGTTTAATCCCAACAGATAGTAGATTAGGTAGAGAATCACATGGGCTCAACTGTTTAATCTAAGTCCATGGAGAAATAAGAAGTAGAAATAGATTAGATTTCCTGCTTTCAAAAGAGTAAAATGTTGTGAAAGATTTTGCCAATACAAGTGCACTCTAATGAATAAAATTTTTTAGATCAGTAGGATTGGGTAGGTAGACAGCTTATTGATGAAAGATTCATTGTTTTTATGGACTCTAATATGTTTTCAGAGCAAAGGAATATCATACAAGGAAGGAAAGGCATCGCAATGGATGAGGCAACTGATCATCCTCCCAGAGAATGCAAGTTTGAAGTTCTTGATGCCTTCAAGAAGGCACCATCCCCAAGTGGAGCCACTGTTAGCCACTTATAAATTTTTTATACCAAAAGGTTTCTAAATCATTTTTTGAGCCTTCAAAGAGAAAATTTTATTGCTAAAAAGTGTTGGCACTTGAAGACTCTCAAAAGGCCTCATGCCTCTGTCTTAGTTTTCACTACTGTGCCCATTTTACAATCTGGAAATTCTGTTGTTTTCAAAGCCAAAATACTGCTGCAAACACCATTTTCCCCCTCTCCGCTCTTCCAAAAATAACCTCATTTTTATTCCTCCATTTCCCATAAAAATCCCTCATTCTCATGTTCTTCCCTTTCCCCTTCATCAAAAACCCCTTTGATAAGGTTTAAGACTCCTTCTTGCCTTATCGAAACCTCAAATTCCTTTGAAAATCATTAAAAATCTATAAAAATTGCATTTTTTACGTTATATACTTAAGTCCCCTTGGGCTAAGTCTTTAACCCTTCCCCTCCATATGCCTTGGTGCTAGAACTGAGCGCTAGCCTTCTAAAGCACTTATCGCGTCGCCCCATTGTGATTAGCCCTTCCTCCATAAACCTCGATCATATCATCTCCCATGCGCCCTAAGGCCCCACAGTCGGGCACCTATCTGCTTCGAATAAATTATTTCCGCCCAAAGTATAAACCTTTGTTTATGTAAATTTTTCAATTTTTATTATCTCCTAAAGGTTTACCATTGGTGCAAATTTTTGGTCATTCTCCGCCATTGATATGATTTGCAGATCGACGACACACAATCTATCGCCCCGGTGGTCCCCGCCAACCACTCACCATTGCAAAAATTGGGCGGAATCCATCGCACCGCTTTCAGCGGAGGGCGATTTTTTCCCGATTGGCAGCGATTCCATACACCGGCTGACGCGTGGCCTCGCTACTATTCACAAAACCGTTGTTCATTGCGCATTAAAGTTCAGATGTGGAGTGGACGCGATATTGGTGCGCATCGTCCGATCTGAGGTCGCTCATCGGATGGTGGTCGCTCTCCGAAGATGCCCGTGTGATAATTCAGGGTACAACACAGTGTTGAAATTATCTCCACCGTCGATCTGATTTGCAGATCGACGACCCACATTCCATCGCCCTGGTCCCCTCTTCCACAGTTGGACAGTTTAATCCCAACAGATAGTAGATTAGGTAGAGAATCACATGGGCTCAACTGTTTAATCTAAGTCCATGGAGAAATAAGAAGTAGAAATAGATTAGATTTCCTGCTTTCAAAAGAGTAAAATGTTGTGAAAGATTTTGCCAATACAAGTGCACTCTAATGAATAAATTTTTTTAGATCAGTAGGATTGGGTAGGTAGACAGCTTATTGATGAAAGATTCATTGTTTTTATGGACTCTAATATGTTTTCAGAGCAAAGGAATATCATACAAGGAAGGAAAGGCATCGCAATGGATGAGGCAACTGATCATCCTCCCAGAGAATGCAAGTTTGAAGTTCTTGATGCCTTCAAGAAGGCACCATCCCCAAGTGGAGCCACTGTTAGCCACTTATAAATTTTTTATACCAAAAGGTTTCTAAATCATTTTTTGAGCCTTCAAAGAGAAAATTTTATTGCTAAAAAGTGTTGGCACTTGAAGACTCTCAAAAGGCCTCATGCCTCTGTCTTAGTTTTCACTACTGTGCCCATTTTACAATCTGGAAATTCTGTTGTTTTCAAAGCCAAAATACTGCTGCAAACACCATTTTCCCCCTCTCCGCTCTTCCAAAAATAACCTCATTTTTATTCCTCCATTTCCCATAAAAATCCCTCATTCTCATGTTCTTCCCTTTCCCCTTCATCAAAAACCCCTTTGATAAGGTTTAAGACTCCTTCTTGCCTTATCGAAACCTCAAATTCCTTTGAAAATCATTAAAAATCTATAAAAATTGCATTTTTTACGTTATATACTTAAGTCCCCTTGGGCTAAGTCTTTAACCCTTCCCCTCCATATGCCTTGGTGCTAGAACTGAGCGCTAGCCTTCTAAAGCACTTATCGTGTCGCCCCATTGTGATTAGCCCTTCCTCCATAAACCTCGATCATATCATCTCCCATGCGCCCTAAGGCCCCACAGTCGGGCACCTATCTGCTTCGAATAAATTATTTCCGCCCAAAGTATAAACCTTTGTTTATGTAAATTTTTCAATTTTTATTATCTCCTAAAGGTTTACCATTACGGGGTGAAAATTTTTGGTCATTCTCCGCCATTGATATGATTTGCAGATCGACGACACACAATCTATCGCCCCGGTGGTCCCCGCCAACCACTCACCATTGCAAAAATTGGGCGGAATCCATCGCACCGCTTTCAGCGGAGGGCGATTTTTTCCCGATTGGCAGCGATTCCATACACCGGCTGACGCGTGGCCTCGCTACTATTCACAAAACCGTCGTTCATTGCGCATTAAAGTTCAGATGTGGAGTGGACGCGATATTGGTGCGCATCGTCCGATCTGAGGTCGCTCATCGGATGGTGGTCGCTCTCCGAAGATGCCCGTGTGATAATTCAGGGTACAACACAGTGTTGAAATTATCTCCACCGTCGATCTGATTTGCAGATCGACGACCCACATTCCATCGCCCTGGTCCCCTCTTCCACAGCAGTGTCGGTGGTCCAAACGCCACAACAGTGTCCACATGGCACATTTTTGGGGCGGGTCTCCATGTTTTCTCGTCCAGTTAGAAAATCCAGACCTGAGAGTTCTATTCGACATAATTTAATTAAAGATTTGATGTTCGGGCACATTTTATAAGGTTTATTGGCACCCGATCCCCACCGTTGATCATTTTTAGCCAATCTCATCCGACTGCCCACGATCGTCCTGAACCCCGAACGTGATTTTCGACCACTTTTGTCCAAAAAAAAGGTTTTTAACCATTTCTATGTTTCACTTTGACTTTCACCTCTGATCTCGACCATCGATCTCTGTGCGATCGACGGATCCAATTTAATTCCTCCCTCTGTTTCCTTTGATCCCTTCTGATCAATCTCGACCGTTGGATGATGCCATCCAACGGCCATGCTCCCTCCACATGCCTTCTGAAGCAGTAAACCTATACATGCAGGATTTTATAACATTATTTGTATTTTGCAGGATTCTAATGGTTTTACTGCCATGACTGAATTTTTTCAGAGGCAGAGGGTGACGATCCTCCCGCCTTCGATTTAGCAAAGAAAATCCTTCGCAGGATCTAAAATTCACATTTCATCGGTGTTTCATGAGGCATTAATGCCATATCACCCCTGCACAACCCTGCACACCAAAAAACATAGCAAGTCAATCAAAAATAAAAGAATATCAGTGTCTAGAGACAAAAACGCACGAGCACGGAAGTTTGAAGACAAATTTTTGGAGGATTACGACCATTAATGGATTATTAAAAGCCTAATCCTCCCAACTAAACACAATTTGAAGAAAGTCATGAGTGTTTTCTCAGACAGAGAGCCTAAACTGCCACAACAGGGGCTAATTGAATCCCCCAGCTGCCACAGGGCCACCTACAGCCTCAAATCAAACAAAGGAAGGCTGAAGTTATTACTAGACAGGAGATATTTTGCGTCAATACAGCTGAACAATGAATTCAACCATAGAAAATTATTGTGAACTGTCAGCCGAAGTTATTGCAAGGATAACAAGGAGGCTTGAAGTCAACAAATTCCTTCCAGCAAGCCTAAAAGTTAATTTAAACCAATTAATACAAGGGAAATACCAAAAATCTTCTTTATTAAGCCCCTCAAAGGCTGAAATATAGTGCACTATATTAATTGAACTTAGAAGATATTTTATCCCATTCCACCTCCTCATTTTCTCTATAAATACTACCGGAGAAGATGAGAAAGTGTTGGTTGGTTGATCACTAGTTGTAATATTGGAACTCTCTGAAGTAATACATAGTCTGTTGAAGTTGAAGAACAAATTGAAGTCTTGGAAGCCTTGATGATATTGTTGCGTGCTTGTTCCTGAGAAGGCTCTATCATTGGATCCATGAGCTTGGCTGTTGGTGAAGTATTCTAAACTGTTCAATGTTTTCTCCTGTTTTCATTCTGTTCCATAATTTCTTACTATAGTAGGTTGAAATTTTTAGGCTAAGAAATGACTCCAGGAAGCACCTTAGACCTGTTCATCCTTCACTATTTCATGTTTTCTTCTGCTGAAGTATTTTAGAGTCTTTAACCTCTCTCTTTAGTCTTCATGCTTGTTTATTTCCTTAATAGTTCGAATAGTTGGTTTCAACATGATTTATGGTTCTCCCTGCTTGTCTGCTGCCACTTAAAAACTGTTATTGAAGTCCCCATTCGAAGTATTCCTGTTTACAGTAAGCCAAGGAGGTTTATTCTGATCTTGCCCTTATTCCTTGCTTAAACAATTGTCTCAAAGGTCTTTATAGTTGTAATCATAGATGTTTTAGGTGTTCCCTCTTCTATGAATGCAGTTATCAGTGAATCTTTTATGTTTTCTAAGTCATTTGAATTAAAATCTTTGAGGAAATAGGGTGTTCCCCGAATCTTAGATTTCATTTTAAAAGTTGTTTTGAAATCATTGTTTGCTTAAAGGTGTGATTTGTAGAATTCATGGTTAGCCCTGTCTATCAAAAATCTCTTTATTGTTCAATTTGTGCTTTCAAATTTCCTTTTTGTGAGAATTAAACATCTCTTTCCAAATCATTGATGTCCATCACATTCCAAAACCAAAGGATCCTGTGGCCAAGTTAGATTTGCCCTATGATATCCCATATCCATTGATGAGTGTGTTATGACCTCTTCTTGACTCCATTGCCCAATGAACCAAATGTTTCTCCTTTCTATATATCTTTCCTAGACCTTTCATGTTATGCTGTATCAATTCAACAAAACAAATAAACAAACACCTGCACTTAATAACTAGTCTAAAATCCATACTCTAAGCACACAAGATAAACCTTTGTAAACAAAAATTCAAGAGATCCCTCTCTCAGAACAGGAGGACTAGATCCTGGGACTCTAAAGATTGGTTCTAATGTTGCCTTGTCTTTTTATTTGCCAAACTATCAAAACACGGGACACCAACATAATGGCGATCACGGTGGGACATTGAGTAAAATATTCAAAACGAAACACTCACTGTCTAGTATAACATGAGTAACCTCCCTCAAGCACTACCAATCAATGGTAATCATGATAGGACCTTTTGAATCAGTGACAAACTAAGCAACCCTTAGGATTCTCATAAAGCCTTATCAAACCTTGAAGGATTCAGTTACCAAGCCATAAGAGTGAACTCTTTACGATTTGACACCCTAGCTAAGTGTTAGGTCAGATTTAGCGCACTCTCATAACCTATAAAACTAGAATAACAAAGAAAAACCCAAAAAACATTTTAGTTTGGCTTCACAAATAAACATGGTAGTGGAACCATCCAATATCTTACCTTCATAAAAGCTAAAAAGTTTCCACCTGGCGACTCCACTACCCCCAGTAAGCCTATTACTCATCTAGGTTCCCAGGTCTCTTTAGGACTGTGTTAAACAACTTTGAAGAAGTTTAGGAGCCTAGTCCCTTACTAGATAAGACATCGTGAGAAGTAAAATTTCCAAAAAACGGCCCTTAAAACCTCAACCTCTCTCAATTTTTGAAGAGCACTCTGGCTTCACATAGGATCAACACTAGATCCCATCCAAACCCAAATCCTCCTTTAATCGTTGAAAATCCGGAGAGAATCCTATCGCAGACTTCTGACTCAGGAAAATCAGCTGCAAATAGGAGCCTCTTAAGAACAATTTCCGTCCCTGAAAATCTTGTTGTCCTAGAGGATTCACACTTTGATTTACATCATACCCAGAACATCTTTAGAACTAGATCTCAAGGTGATTTAAACGAGACTGATCTTAACTTTGCAGATTTGCAATAGAGCTTTAGTAGAGAAGCCTCACCTTCTACTCCTCCTGATTCCCAACTTCTTCATCACTTTAGTCTTTTCCATAACAAGTCTGCTCAAAATCAGTTTGTTGGCCCAAGTATTTCTTCCACTCCAATTTATACTACCATTGTTTGAAACACTCCTTTTCAGCCCACTTTTACTCTTGTAAATCTGCCTCTTGTAGATACACCTCTTGTAAATCCACCCTTATTTCCAGCCTTGGCAACATGGTATGCCCCATTAGTGTTACCACAACCTCTACTTCCCTTACCAAATGATTACCAATCTAAAATCCCTCACTTCACTGGAAAAGAGTCTACAACAGCCCAACATCATGTAGATAGGATGGAAGATGCAATTGATTACATGGAGATAGAAGAAGAAACTGTGAAGATGAGGCTCTTCACCCAACGTTTAGGAGGAGATGTAAAGAAATGGTTCAAAAACTTACCTCCTAACAACATAAATGATCTCCCTGCCTTGCATCAAACATTTATCAACAAATGGGAACTGAAAAGGAACCCTCTCCAAATACTAGCAGAGTATAGCAGCCTCAAGAGAAATAAAGGGGAGAGTGTCCATGATTACTCCACTAGGTTCAATAGCATTTACAATGCTCTCCCACCTCACATGAAACCTCCCCAAGGCATGGCCTTGGTAAGGTATCTTGAAGGCCTTGATGCTGAAATGACCTATGAATTAAGAGGGAGAGATTACTTAACCTTGGAAGACATGCATAAAGGAGCTTTGAGTGTATAAGAAAACATAATCGAGAATAGAAATAGGTTGAGATTAAAGAAGAGGGTAACTTATAATGATGACCTACTACCCTCAACCTCAGCTTCTGACACAAAAAATGACAACCTAGTGAAGGTGATGGAGAGGATGGTTGAAAAGATCAAATTAAATGAGATACTTCCACCAAGAGAACCTCAAAACAATCAAAACAGAAATAGAAATCAGAATTATAGAAGAGAAAACAATCAAGACAAGCAAGAGGAAAGTGACCAACAGATTATACCTCCCTTCCAATAGAACTATGTAGATCAATATGAGGAAGATAGGGACTTGGAAAGGTTGGAAGAATCTCAGGTAAACTTGATTGGATCAGAAAGTGGGGATGATGTTTTCCTCACTGAGGAAGAACAAGGTTTCCTTTCTTATGATCAAAATACAAACACCTATGAAGGTTCTAATGACTATAGATTGGGTTTTTAAAATTCAATCATGGAGGTACACAAACAGTATGATCTTAGGAGCAAGGGAAGCATAGATAATTCAAAGGATAAGAACACTAGCACTGCTGTGAAGAAAAATGCAGAAAACCAACCCAAAAAGACAGCAGAGAAAACCAACATTTTGGCCAAGAAAACAGACTTAAACAAAGAAAAAAGTGTCCAGCCAAATGTTGAACAGAGCACCCCTAGCACTTCAGCTAGTGGTCCTAAGAAAACTGTCCCAATTACCAGTCCAAACAAGGTTCAACAAATACAATTTTCCGAAAAGAATTCAATTGAAAAGACAGATGTAAATATGAACAAGTCTATTGTTCCTTTCAATCTTGAGGGAGAGATTTCTAACATAAAAATTACCATTCCCCTAGCTGAACTAGTAACCCAAGAAGTGTACAAAAACCGAGTTTTGAAAGCCTTGAACCTAGGAAGTGATACTGACACCTTAAACTTGACAGATGACAAACCTGAGTTGTTGTTTGGTCCAGAAGTTGAAGGAAATTACCAAGAAGGGGCTGTCCCTCCCTTCTATGTTAGCTTGAACATACATGAGAAGATTTTACACAATGCCATGTTAGACTCAGGGGCTTCACACAATCTAATGCCCAAGGTTGTAATGGAAAGCTTAGGCTTAGAAATTACTAACCCATACAAAGACTTGTATTCCTTTGACTCAAGCAGAGTCAAATGTTTGGGTTTAATCAAATATTTGTGTGTTAACTTAGCCCAAATACCTGCTAAGAGTTTAGTCATGGACATAGTTGTAGCTGATATTCCCCCTAAGTATAGCATGCTCTTGTCAAGATCTTGGGGAGCCAAACTTCAGGGAAGCCATCAAATGGACATGACTTATGCCACCATCCCTGTTTTTAACCAAAACAGGAGACTATACAGGGAATCTCACATGAAGTACATGGTGAGCGATATAGAAAAACCAAACAACTCTCCAATCTATTCTGTTCAATCAAGTTTAGATTCCTTTATCTTATATAATGAAGATGAAATCACTCAGCAAGATAAGGAAAACATGGACCCAATCAGTTCACCAGAACAATCAAATCTTCCCTTGAATCAAATTCGAAACATTAAGAATCAACAACAACAATAAAATGAAAATAAGGATGGCATAATTTGGACAATAAACTTTGATGGATCTTGTAATAAAACAAGTGCAGGAGCAGGTGTGTGGATTCAAAATACAAATCAGATTTTTTCATTTAAGTTAGATTTCCCATGCACTAACAATATTGCTGAGTATGAAGCACTTCTCCTAGGCTTACAATTGCTTAAAAAATTACAAGCCTAGAAGATATCAATCTTAGGAGATTCTGAACTTATCATAAGACAAGTCAAAGGAGAATACTCAGCTAGAAATCCAAGGCTTAGGGAATATCGAAACGCTGACCTTTATCTATTGAAAACCTTTGAAAAGTATGAACTTATTTTCATTCCAAGAGCACTAAATCATCTAGCAAATGAACTCGCTTTCAATGCCAGCAATTGCCAAATACCTGAAATAAATGAACAACTCAGTGTAAAGGTAAAACACAGGCCTGCTGTACCTGATAACGAAGATCACTGGCAAGTGTTTGATTCTGAAAAACACATAGATGATTTCTTGAAATTAGAAAATGATTTTAGCATACCAATATCAGAAACCAGCCATAAAGAAAATTGTTTGTATATTGAACAAATCCCAGAAGCTGAAATGCCATGTACTGCTGATATAAATCATTATGAGAATCCTTTTGAAGCAGAGGTAATTGAAAATGTAGGCCAAGTAGACTTGGAAATTTTACAATGGAAAAATGATAAAATTCCAAGAGGTCTAGCACCTTTAGAACACCTTTTTGACTTTAAAGATGTAGCCAAAGAACCAAGAACAGAGCTTGTGGAAGCGAATGTAGAAGAGCATAACATAGGCATGATAACAGAACCCAAGATGATGAAGCTGTCCAGCACTCTCTCAGCTCACCTAAAATTGCTTTACATAGAGTTGTTCAAAGAGTTTAAAGATTTTTTTTCTTGGGGATACAAAGACCTAAAATCATATGATACCAGCATCATCCAACATAAAATCCCTTTGAAGGATAATCAAAAGCCTTTTAGATAAAAACTAAGGAGAATAAATGCAGTTTTATTACCTTTAGTTAACGCAGAAATTGAAAAGATGCATGTTGCTGGGATCATTGTGCCAATTAGGTATTTAGAGTGGGTCTCAAACTTAGTTTCTGTTAGAAAGAAGACATGGGAAATTAGGCTCTGTATTGACTTCAAAAATTTAAACAGAGCCTCTCTAAAGGACAAATACCCCTTACCTAAAATGGACCATATACTTCAAAGGGTGGTTGGTTCAAGAAGGATATCCCTCTTAGATGGGTTCTCGGGTTACAACCAGGTGTTAGTGCTGCCAAGTGATCAAATCAAAACTGCTTTTACCACACCTTGGGGCACCTTTATGTATGTCAAAATGCCTTTCGGATTAATGAATGCAGGGGCCACCTTCCAAAGGGCCATGGACATAGCCTTTTCTAAATATATTGGCTATTTCATAATCATTTACCTTGATGACATAACCGTATTCTCAAAAGCTGATGAGGAACATTTGATTCACCTGAGAAACGTTTTTGAGAAGTGTAGGAAATTTGGCTTATCATTGAATCCCAAGAAGAATCTTTTTGGTCTCCAAGAAGGTAAAATTCTTGGCCACATAATTTCGGAAGAGAGAATCAAAATAGAACCTACAAGGATAGATGGCATATTACAAATCAGCCATCCAAGAAGCCTCAAAGAATTACAATCTTTCATTGGAAATATTAATTTTCTGAGGAGGTTCATCCCCAATCTTGCTGAGCTATTGAAAAACATTACAAACATGCTTAAGAAATATGTCGGTGTAAAATGGACTTTACCAGCTAAACAATCATTCGAACTGGTCAAACAAGCTCTTACTCAAACACCGGTCTTGATTAGTCCAGATTTCACCAAAGACTTTTATATCTTTCCCTTTGCATCTGAACATACTATAGCTGCAGTATTACTTCAAAAGAATGATTCAAGGCAAGAACAACCAATATCCTTTTTTAATAGGGCCTTAAGAGATGTTCCTCTCAAATATAACATCATGGAGAAGCAAGCCTTAGCATTGGTGAAAGCATTAAAAGACTTTAGGTTCTATATTTTACGCTCTCACATAATTTATTTTGTTCCACATACTGTTGTCAAGGACATCCTAAGTCAAGAACCTGATGGAAAAAGGGGAAAATGGATTGCAACTATTCTTGAGTATGACTTAGAAATCAGGCCCACCAAACTAGTTAAAGGGCAAGGATTAGCAAAACTTATGGTTGAATCTAACTTCCAAGCACTAGATATGAATATGTTAGATGTGTTGGAAGAAATAGAAGAATCTATTGCTCCTTTTATTGAAGAAACATTTCTGAATTCTCCTTGGCATGCTGACATTATTTATGTGCTTTTATATTTAAATGACCCCCCTTCTTTGTCTAAAACTAAAGCTAGATTTTTGAAACAAAAGGCTTTGAGTTTTTGCATCCTAGATGGGGTATTATATTGGAAAAATACTGTTGGAATTTTACTTAAATTTTTACTTGAAGATGATGCAGGGAAAATCATGCATGAGTTGCATGATGGAGAATGTGGAGGTCACCTCTACTAGGAGGCCATAGCAAACAAAATTCTTAGATTTGGTTACTATTGGCCTACCCTTTTCCCTGACACTCAAAAGTTGGTCATGTCTTGCCATAAGTGTCAAATTTTTGAAGGCAAAAGAAAACTTCTTCCCTTACCCTTACATCCTATCAGAGTTGAGGCACCTTTTCAACAATGGGGTTTAGAATTCATTGGGGAAATCCATCCATCCTCCTCAGCTCAACATAAGTGGATCCTCATAGCCACTGACTTCTTTACCAAGTGGATAGAAGCTATACCTTCCAGAAATGCTAATGACTCTGTCATTATCAAGTTCCTTGAAACAAATATCCTATCCAGATTTGGTTGTCCCAGAAAAATCATAACAGACAATGCTGCTGCTTTTAAATCTAAGAATATGGTTGATTTCTGTTACAAATACCACATAACCTTGGGCCATTCCATTGCTTACTATCCCCAAGGAAATGGATTAGCTGAATCTTCCAAGAAGAGCCTCATCAATATCATTAAAAAACTGTTGGAACAGAATAAAAAATCATGGAACAATAAGCTGGTTCATGCCTTATGGGCTGATAGGCTAACTACAAATATATCAATAAGCATGTCCCCCTATTAGCTAGTCTATGGTATGGATGCAGTCTTTCCCACCTCATTGGGAGTGCCAGTCATGAAGCTCCTTCAAGAAGTGCAGATTGAAGAGAATGATATGCAGAGAAGAATCA
The DNA here is from genome assembly GCA_034641835.2 of Pinus albicaulis. Lineage (NCBI taxonomy): Eukaryota > Viridiplantae > Streptophyta > Pinopsida > Pinales > Pinaceae > Pinus > Pinus albicaulis. The sequence goes on along the minus strand of CM076584.1, from coordinate 256,180,525 downwards.
ACCAAACAATCCATTTACAGTAGACCAGAGAGGAAGTCTATGAAAGAACACAGTTAGTCCAAGAAAATATGAAGAAGATATTTGATAAGAGGACTAAGGCAAACAATTTCCAAGTTGGGAATGTTGTTCTTAAATGGGATTCAAGAAGAGGACAGAAGGGAAAACATGGCAAGTTTGAGAACTTGTGGAAAGGGCCATATATTATACATGCCGAGAAGGGTCACAATGCATTTTTCTTAAAGGAATTGAATGGAGAAGATCTGTATGGAGGCCCTGTCAATGGTAGAATGCTCAAGCATTACTTCTGCCAAGAATCGTAGGTTTTAAAGAATTTTATTTTACCATTGTAAATATCATAGTCTTAACATTGAATTCAAAGTTATGAAAATAAAAAATACAAAAACAGAGAAAGAAAGAAAAGAGGGCAGATTGTGAAAACAAGAAAATTATAGCCCCATACCAAAAAAGAGAAACAAATCTGAAAGTGTGCAAGCTCAAATGCCACTCCTGAATAACACACTTCTAGTTAGTCAAACTGTTTAATCTTGACTAATTAGCTTTAAATTTTCTGCTGATAGGATAGTGAATTCAATTTGCCAAACTGTTAAATCCTGGCTTATCAGTAGATAGTTTAGGATAGAAATTAAAGGTTCAAACATGCCTAAAATCTGAACCTAAAGTTTCAAAGAAAAAATAGCTCAAACAGAAGTCAAACAGAGCTGAGGAAAAAGGAAGCAAATGCTTTGAATATCAGATCTCAAGCCTTCCATTTTTATTTAATTTTCTGCAAAATAATATCTATGTGCAGCTTGTTTTTATGCCATAGATCACAGCAAGTCAAACAGCTTAATCTTGACTTGACTGTTTTTAAATTTATGTTGTAGAAATATAGAGAATAAAAATTTGTTGGACAGTTTAATCCCAACAGATAGTAGAGTAGGTAGAGAATCACATGGGCTCAAATTTTTAATCTGAGTCCATGGAGAAATAAGGAGTAGAAATAGATTATATTTCCTGCTTTCAAAAGAATAAAATGTTGTGAAAGAGTTTGCCAATCCAAGTGCACTCTAATGAAGAAAATTTTTTAGATCAGTAGGATTGGGTAGGTAGACAGCTTATTGATGAAATATTCATTGTTTTTATGGACTCTAATACGTTTTCAGAGCAAAGGAATATCATACAAGGAAGGAAAGGTAGCCCAATGGATGAGGCAACTAATCAGCCTCCTAGAGAATGCAAGTCTGAAGTTCTTGATGCTTTCAAGAAGGTAGCATCCCCAAGTGGAGCCACTGTTAGCCACCTATAAATTTGTTATACCAAAAGGTGGCTAAATCATTTTTTGAGCCTTCAAAGAACAAATTTTATTGCTAAAAAGTGTTGGCTCTTGAAGACTATCAAAAGGCCTCATGCCTCTGTCTTAGTTTTCACTATTGTGCCCATTTTACAATCTGGAAATTCTGTTGTTTTCAAAGCCAAAATACTTCTGCAAACACCATTTTACCCCTCTCCCCTCTTCAAAAACTAACCTCATTTTTATTCCTTCATTTCCCATAAAAATCCCTCATTCTCATGTTCTTCCCTTTCCCCTTCATCAAAAACCCCTTTGATAAGGTTTAAGACTCCTTCTTGCCTTATTGAAACCTCAAATTCCTTTGAAAATCATTAAAAATCTATAAAAATTGCATTTTTTACGTTATAGACTTAAGCCCCCTTGGGCTAAGTCTTTAACCCTTCCCCTCCATACGCCTTGGTGCTAGAAACGAGCGCTAGCCTTCTAAAGTGCTTATCGCGTCGCCCCATTGCAATTAGCCCTTCCTCCATAAACCTCGGTCATATCATCTCCCATGCACCCTAAGGCCTCGCAGTCGGGCGCCTATCCGCTTCGAATAAATTATTTCCGCCCAAAGTATAAAACTTTGTTTATATAAATTTTTCGATTTTTATTATGTCCTAAAGGTTTACCATTGGTGAAAATTTTTGGTCATTCTCCTCCGTCGATCTGATCTTTTGATCGACGGCGCACAATATATCGCCCTTGTGGTCCCCGCCAACCACTCACCATTGCAAAAACTGGGCGGAATCCATCGCATCGCTTTCAGCGGAGGGCTGTTTTTTCCTGATCGGCAGCAATTCCATACACCGGCTGATGCGTGGCCTCACCATTGTTCAAAAAACCGCCGTTCATTGCGCATTAAAGTTCGGACGTGGAATGGGCACGATATTGATGCGCACCATCCGATCTGAGGCCGCTCATCGGACGGTGGTCGCTCTCCGAAGATGCCCACGTGATAACTCAGGGTACGATGCAGTGTTGAAATGATCTCTGTCATCGATCTTATTTGTAGATTGACAGCCCACATTCCATCACCCCGGTCCCCTTGTCCACAGCAGTGCCGGTGGTCCCAGCGCCACATCAACGTCCACGCAGCACATTTTTGGGGCGGGTCTCCATGTTTTCTTGTCCAGTTAGCAAATCCGGATCCGGGAGTTTTATTCGACATGATTTCATTAAATATTTGATGTACGGGCACATTTTATAAGGTTTATTTGCACCAGATCCCCACCGTTGATCGTTTTCAGCCGATCTGATCCGATGTCCCACGATCGTCCCGAACCCTGAAAATGATTTTCGACCATTTTTGTCCAAAACAAAGGTTTTTAACCATTTCTTTGTTTCACTTTGAATTTCACCTCCGATCCCGACCGTCGATCTCTGCGCGATCGGCGGCTCCAATTTAATTCCTCCCTCCGTTTCCTTTGACCTCTTCCGATCAATCTCAACCGTTGGATGATGCCATCCAACGGCCATGCTCCCTCCACGCGCCTTCTGAAACAATAAACCTTTACATGTAGGATTTTATAACATTATTTTTATTTTGTAGGATTCTAATGGTTTGTACGCCATGACTAAATTTTTTCAGAGGCAGAGGGTGACGATCCTCCCACCTCCGATTCAGCAAAGAAAATCCTTCGCAAGATCTAAAATTCACGTTTCATCGGTGTTTCATGAGGAATTGATGCCATATCACCCCTGTGCAGCCTTGCACACCAACACACACAGAAATTCAATGACAAATCAAAGAATATCAGTGTCGAGAGACAAAAACGCACCAGCACGGAAGTTTGAAGACATAATTGTGGAGGATTACGGCCAACAATGGATTATTAAAAGCCTAATCCTCCCAACTAAACACAGCTTGAAGAAATTCATGAGTGTTTTCTCAGTCAGAGAGCCTACACTGCTACATCAGGGGCTAATTGAATTTCCTAGCTGCCACAGGGCCACCTACAGCCTCAAATCAAACAAAGGAAGGCTGAAGTTATTACCAGACAGGATATATTTTGCGTCAATACAGCTAAACAGTGAATTCAACCATAGAAACTTATTGTGAATTGTCAGCCGAAGTTATTGAAAGGATAACAAGGAGCCTTGAAGTCAACAAATTCTTTCCAGCAAGCCTAAAATTTAATGTAAACCAATTAATACAGGGGAAATACCAAAAATATTCTTTATTAAGCCCCTCAAAGGCCGAAATACAGTGCACTGTATTAATTGAACTTAGAAGATATTTTATCCCATTCCACCTCCTCATTTTCTCTATAAATACTACTGGAGAACATGAGAAAGTGTTGGTTGGTTGATCACTAGTTGTAATATTGGAACTCTCTGAAGTAATACATAGTATGTTGAAGTTGAAGAACAAATTGAAGTCTTGGAAGCCTTGATGATATTGTTGCATTCTTGTTCTTGAGAAGGCTCTATCATTGGATCCATGAGCTGGTTGTTGGTGAATTATTCTAAATTGTTCAATTTTTTCTCCTGTTTTCATTCTGTTCCATAATTTCTTACTACAATAGGTTGAAAGTTTTAGGCTAAGAAATGAATCCTAGAAGCACCTTAGACCTGTTCATCCTTCACTGTTTCATTTTTTCTTCTGCTAAAGTATTTGGTTGTTGGTGAAGTATTCTAAACTATTCAATGTTTTCTTCTGTTTTCATTCTGTTCCATAATTTCCTACTACAGTAGGTTGAAAGTTTTAGGCTAAGAAATGACTCCTGGAAGCACCTTAGACCTGTTCATCCTTCACTGTTTCATGTTTTATTCTGCTGAAGTATTTTAGAGTCTTTAACCTCTCTCTTTAGTCTTCATGCTTGTTTATTTCCTTAATAGTTCGAATAGTTGGTTTCAACATGATTTATGGTTCTCCCTGCTTGTTTGTTGCCACTTAAAAACTGTTATTGAAGTCTCCCTTTGAAGTATTTCTATTTACATTAAGCAAGAAGGTCTGTTCTGATCTTGCCCTTTGTACTTGCTTAAATAGTTGTCTCAAAGGTCTTTATAGTTGTAATCATAGATGTGTTAGGTGTTCCCTCTTCTATGACTGCAGTTATCAGTGAATATTTTATGTTTTCTAAGTCATTTGAAATAAAATCTTTGAGGAAATAGGGTTTTCCCTGAATCTTAGATTTCATTTTAAAAGTTGTTTTGAAATCATTGTTTTCTTAAAGGTGTGATTTGTAGAATTCATGGTTAGCCCTGTCTATCAAAAAGATCTTTACTGTTCAATTTGTGCTTTCAAATTCCCTTTGTTTGAGAATTAAACTTCTCTTTCCAAATCATTGATGTCCATCACATTCCAAAACCAAAGGATCCTATGGCCAAGTTAGATTTGCCCTATGATATCCCATATCCATTGATGAGTGTGTTATGACCTCTTCTTGACTCCATTGCCCAATGAACCAGATGTTTCTCCTTTCTATATATCTTTCCTAGACATTTCATGTTATGCTGTATCAATTCAACCAAACAAATAAACAAACACCTGCAATTAATAGCTAGTCTAAAATCCATACTCTAAGCACACAAGATAAACCTTTTGCAAACAAACATTCGAGAGATCCCTCTCTGAGAATAGGAGGACTAGATCTTGGGACTGTAAATATTGGTTATGATGTTGCCTTGTCTTTTGATTTTCCAAACTATCAAAACATGGGACACCAACATAATGGCGATCATGGTGGGAAATTGAGTAAAATCTTCAAAATGAAACACTCACTATCTAGTATAACATGAGTAACCTCCCTCAAGCACTACCAATCAATGGTAATCATGATAGGACCTTTTGATTCAGTGAAAAACTAAGTAACCCTTAGGATTCTCATAAAGCCTTATCAAACATTGAAGGATTCAGTTACCAAGCCATAAGAGTGAACTCTGTACGATTTGACACCCTAGCTAAGTGTTAGGTCAGATTTAGCACACTCTCATAACCTATAAAACCAGAATAACTCAGAAAAACCCAAAAAACATTGCATTTTGGCTTCACAAATAAACATGGTGGTGGAACCATCCAATATCTTACCTTCATAAAAGCTAAAAAGTTTCCACCTGGCGACTCCACTAGCCCCAGTAGGCCTATTACTCATCTAGGTTCCCAGGTCTCTTTAGGACTGTGTTAACCAACTTTGAAGAAGTTTAGGAGCCTAGTCTCTTACTAGATAAGACATCGTGAGAGGTAAAAATTCCAAAAAACAACCCTTAAAACCTCAACCTCTCTCATTTTTTGAAGAGCACTCTGGCTTCACATAGGATCAACACTAGATTCCATCCAGACCCAAATCCTCCTTTAATCGTTGACAATCCTAAGAGAATTCTATGGCAGACTTCTGAATCAGGAAAACCAGCTGCAAATAGGAGCCTCTTAAGAACAATTTCCGTCCCTAGAAACCTTTTTGTCCTAGAGGATTCACACTTTGATTTACATCATACCCAGAACATATTTAGAACTAGAACTCAAGGTGATTTAAACGAGACTATTCTTAACTTTGTAGATTTGAAACAGAGCTTTAGTAGAGAAGCCTCACCTTCTACTCCTCTGGATTCCCAGCTTCTTCATCACTTAAGTGTTTTCCATAACAAGTCTGCTCAAAATTAGTTTTTTGGCCCAAGTATTTCTTCCACGCCAGTTCATACTACCACTGTTCAAAACACTCCTGTTCAGCCCACTTTTACTCTTGTAAATCCGCCTCTTGTAAATCCACCCTTATTTCCAGCCATGGTAACATGGTATGCCCCATTAGTGTTACCACAACCTCTACTTCCCTTACCAAATGATTACCAATATAAAACCCCTCACTTCACTGGAAAAGAGTCTAAAACAACCCAACATCATGTAGATAGGATGGAAGATGCATTTGATTACATGGAGATAGAAGAAGAAACTATGAAGATGAGGATCTTCGCCCAAATTTTAGGAGGAGATGTAAAGAAATGGTTCAAAAACTTACCTTCTAACAGCATAAATGATCTCCTTGCCTTGCATCAAACATTTATCAACAAATTGGAACTCAAAAGGAACCCTCTCCAAATACTAGCAGAGTATAGCAGCCTCAAGAGAAATAAAGGGGAGGGTGTCCATGATTACTACACTAGGTTCAATAGCGTTTGCAATTCTCTCCCACCTCACATGAAACCTCCCCAAGGCATGGCCTTGGTAAGGTATCCCGAAGGCCTTGATGCTAAAATGACTTATGAATTAAGAGGGAGAGATTACTTAACCTTGGAAGACATGTAGAAAGGAGCTTTGAGTGTAGAAGCAAACATAATCGAGAATAGAAATAGGTTGAGATTAGAGAAGAGGGTAACTTATAATGATGACCTACTACCCTCAACCTCAGCTTCTGACACAAAAATTGACAACCTAGTGAAGTTGATGGAGAGGATGCTTGAAAAGGTCAATTTAAATGAGATATTGCCACCAAGAGAACCTCAAAACAATCAAAACAGAAATAGAAATCAGAATTATAGAAGAGAAAACAATCAAGACAAGAAAAAAGAAAGCGACCAACAGATTAGACCTCCCTTCCAATAGAACTATGTAGATAAATATGAGGAAGATAGGGAGTTTGAAAGGTTGGAATAATCTCAGGTAAACTTGATTGGATCAGACAGTGGGGATGATGTTTTCCTCACTGAGGAAGAACAAGGTTTCTTTTCTTATGATCAAAATACAAACACCTATGAAGGTTTGATGACTATAGATTGGGTTTTTAAAATGAAATCATGGAGGTACACAAACATTATGATCTTAGGAGCAAAGGAAGCATAGATAATTCAAAGGATAAGAACACTAGCACTGCTGTCAAGAAAACGAAGAAAACCAGCCCAAAAAGACAGCAGAGAAAACCAACATTTTGGCCAAGAAAACAGACTTAAACAAAGACAAAAGTGTCCAGCCAAATGTTGAACAGAGCACCCCTAGCACTTCAGCTAGTGGTCCTAATAAAACTGTCCCAATTACCAGTCCAAACATGGTTCAACAAATCAAATTTTCTAAAAATAATTCAATTGAAAAGACAGATGTAATTATGAACAAGTCTACTGTTCCTTTCAATCTTGATGGAGAGATTGCTAAAATAAAAATTACCATTCCCCTAGCTGAACTAGTAACCCAAGAAGTGTACAAAAACCAAGTTTTGAAAGCCTTGAACCTAGGAAGTGATATTGACACCTTAAACTTGACAGATGACAAACCTAAGTTGTTGTTTGGTCTAGAAGTTGAAGGAAATTACCAAGAAGGGGTTGTCCCTCCCTTCTATGTTAGATTGAACATACATGATAAAATTTTACACAATGCCATGTTAGACTCAGGGGCTTCACACAATCTAATGCGCAAGGTTGTAATGGAAAGCAACCATACGAAGACTTGTATTCCTTTGACTCAAGCAGAGTCAAATGTTTGGGTTTAATCGAAGATTTATGTGTTAACTTAGCCCAAATCCCTGCTAAGAGTTTAGTCATGGACATAGTTGTAGCTGATATTCCACCTAAGTATGGCATGCTCTTGTCAAGATCTTGGAGAGCCAAACTTCAGGGAAGCCTTCAAATGGAGATGTATTATGCCACCATCCCTGTTTTTAACCAAAACAGGAGACTATACAGGGAATCTCACATGAAGTACATGGTGAGCAATATAGACAAACCAAACAAATCTCCAATCTATTCTGTTCAATCAAGTTTAGATTCCTTTATCTTATATAATGAAGATGAAATCACTCAGCAAGATAAGGAAAACATGGACCCAATCAGTTCACCAGCACAATCAAATCTTCCCTTGAATCAAATTCAAAACATTGACAATCAACATCAACAAGAAAATGAAAATAAGGATGGCATACTTTGGACAATAAAATTTGATGGATCTTGTAATAAAACAAGTGCAGGAGCAGGTGTGTGGATTCAAAATACAAATTAGAGTTTTTCATTTAAGTTAGATTTCCCATGCACTAACAATATTGCTGAGTATGAAGCACTTCTCCTAGGCTTACAATTGCTTAAACAATTACAAGCCTAGAAGATATCAATCTTAGGAGATTCTGAACTTATCATAAGACAAGTCAAAGGAGAATACTCAGCTAGAAATCCAAGGCTTAGGGAATATCGAAACGCTGCCCTTGATCTATTGAAAACCTTTGAAAAGTATGAACTTATTTTCATTCCAAGAGCACTAAATCATCTAGCAAATGAACTCAATTTCAATGCCAGCAATTGCCAAATACCTGAAATAAATGAACAACTCAGTCTGAAGGTAAAACATAGGCCTGTTGTACCTGATAATGAAGATCACTGGCAAGTGTTTGATTATGAAAAACACATAGATGATTTCTTGAAGTCAGAAAATGATTTCAGCATACCAATATCAGAAACCAGCCATAAAGAAAATTGTTTGTATATTGAACAAAACCCAGAAGCTAAAATGACATGTACTGCTGATATAAATCATTATGAGAATCCTTTTGAAGCAGAGGTAATTGACAATGCAGGCCAAGTAGACTTGAAAGTTTTACAATGCAAAAATGATAAAATTCCAAGAGGTCTAGCACCTTTAGAACACCTTTTTGACTTTAATGATGTAGCCAAAGAACCAAGAACGAAGCCTTCAAAAGGTGGCTAAATCATTTTTTGAGCCTTCAAGAACAAATTTTATTGCTAAAAAGTGTTGGCTCTTGAAGACTCTCAAAAGGTCTCATGCCTCTGTCTTAGTTTTCACTACTGTGCCCATTTTACAATCTAGAAATTCTGTTGCAAACATCATTTTCCCCCTCTCCCCTCTTCCAAAACTAACCTCATTTTTATTCCTCCATTTCCTATAACAATCCCTCATTCTCATGTTCTTCCCTTTCCCCTTCATCAAGAACCCCTTTAATAAGGTTTAAGACTCCTTCTTGCCTTATCGAAACCTCAAATTCCTTTGAAAATCATTAAAAATCTATAAAAATTGCATTTTTTACATTATAGACTTAAGCCCCCTTGGGCTAAGTCTTTAACCCTTCCCCTCCATACGCCTTGGTGCTAGAACCAAGCGCTAGCCTTCTAAAGTGCTTATTGCATCGCCCCATTATGATTAGCCCTTCCTCCATAAACCTCGGTCATATCATCTCCCATGCGCCCTAAGGCCCCATAGTCGGGCGCCTATCCGCTTCGAATAAATTATTTCCGCCCAAAGTACAAACCTTTCTTTATATAATTTTTTCTGTTTTTATTATGTCCTAAAGGTTTACCATCGGCGCAAAGTTTTGGTCATTCTCCACCGTCAATCTGATCTGCAGATCAACGACGCGCAGTCTATCGCCCCGGTGGTCCCTGCCAACCACTCACCATTGTAAAAACCGGGTAGAATCCATCGCACCGCTTTTAGCGGAGGGTGGTTTTTTCCCGATCGGTAGCGATTCCATTCACTGGCTGATGTGTGGCCTTTCCACTGTTCATAAAACCATCGTTCATTGCGCATTAAAGTTCGGACGTGGAGTGGGCACAATATTGATGCACACTGTCCGATCTGAGGCCGCTCATTGGACGGTGGTCGCTCTCCGAAGATGCCCGCGTGATAACTCAGGGTACGACGCGGTGTTGAAATGATCTCCACCATTGATCTGATTTGCAGATTGATGGCCCACATTCCATCGCCCCGGTCCCCTCGTCCACAGCAATGTCGGTGGTCCCAGCGCCACATCAGCGTCCACGTGGCACATTTTTTGGGGGGGTCTCCATGTTTTCTCGTCCAGTCAGAAAATCCAGGCTCGGGAGTTTTATTCAACATGATTTAATTAAATATTTGATGTCCGAGCACATTTTATAAGTTTTATTGGCACCTGATCCCCACCATTGATCATTTTCGGCCGATCTGATCCGACGGCCCATGATCGTCCCGAACCTCGAACATGATTTTCGACCATTTTTGTCCAAAACAAAGGTTTTTAACCATTTCTATGTTTCTCTTTGACTTTTTCCTCTGATCCCGACCGTCGATATCTGTGTGATCGACGACTCCAATTTAATTCCTCCCTCTGTTTCCTTTGACCCCTTTCGATCAATCTCGACCGTTGGATGATGCCATCCAACGGCCATGCTCCCTCCACACGCCTTCTGAAGTAGTAAACCTATACATACAAGATTTTATAACATTATTTGTATTTTGCTGGATTCTAATGGTTTTTCCGCCATGACTGAATTTTTTCAGAGGCAGAGGGTGACGATCCTCCCACCTCCGATTCAGCAAATAAAATCCTTCGCAGGATCTAAAATTCACGTTTCATCGGTGTTTCATGAGACATTAATGCCATATCACCCCTGCGCAGCCCTGCACACCAAAAAACACAAAAAGTCAATCACAAATAAAAGAATATTAGTGTTGAGAGACAAAAATGCACCAGCACGGAAGTTTGAAGATAGATTTGTGGAGGATTACAGCCAAAAATGGATTATTAAAAGCCTAATCCTCCCAACTAAACACAGTTTGAAGAAATTCATGAGTGTTTTCTCAGACATAGAGCCTACACTACCACATCAGGGGCTAATTGAATCCCCTAGCTACCACAGGGCCACCTACAACCTCAAATCAAACAAAGGAAGGCCGAAGTTATTACCAGACATGAGATATTTTGCGTCAATACAGCTGAACAGTGAATTCAACCATAGAAACTTATTGTGAACTGTCAACCGAAGTTATTGCAAGGATAAAAAGGAGCCTTGAAGTCAACAAATTCTTTCCAGCAAGCCTAAAAGTTAATGTAAACCAATTAATACAGGGGAAATACCAAAAATCTTCTTTATTAAGCCCCTCAAAGGCCGAAAGACAGTGCACTGTATTAATTGAACTTAGAAGATATTTTATCCCATTCCACCTCCTCATTTTCTCTATAAATACTACTGGAGAAGATGAGAAAGTGTTGGTTGGTTGATCACTAGTTGTAATATTGGAACTCTCTGAAGTAATACATAGTCTGTTGAAGTTGAAGAACAAATTGAAGTCTTGGAAGCCTTGATGATATTGTTGCATGCTTGTTCCTGAGAAGGCTCTTTCATTGGATCCATGAGCTTGGTTGTTGGTGAAGTATTCTAAACTGTTCAATTTTTTCTCCTGTTTTAATTCTGTTCCATAATTTCTTACTACAGTAGGTTGAATGTTTTAGGCTAAGAAATGACTCCTGGAAGCACCTTAGACTTGTTCATCCTTCACTGTTTCATGTTTTCTTCTGCTAAAGTATTTTAGAGTCTTTAACCTCTCTCTTTAGTCTTCATGCTTGTTTATTTCCTTAATAGTTCGAATAGTTGGTTTCAGCATGATTTATGGTTCTCCCTGCTTGTCTGCTACCACTTAAAAACTGTTATTGAAGTCTCCCTTTGAAGTATTTCTGTTTACAGTAAGCCAAGGAGGTCTGTTCTGATCTTGCCCTTTGTCCTTGCTTAAAAAATTGTCTCAAAGGTCTTTATAGTTGTAATCATAGATGTGTTAGGTGTTCCCTCTTCTATGACTGCAGTTATCAATGAATCTTTTATGTTTTCTAAGTCATTTGAAATAAAATCTTTGAGGAAATAGGGTGTTCCCCGAATCTTAGATTTCATTTTAAAAGTTGTTTTGAAATCATTGTTTGCTTAAAGGTGTGATTTTTAGAATTCATGGTTAGCCCTGTCTATCAAAAAGCTCTTTATTGTTCAATTTGTGCTTTCAAATTCCCTTTGTTTGAGAATTAAACTTCTCTTTCCAAATCATTGATGTCCATCACATTCCAAAACCAAAGGATCCTGTGGCCAAGTTAGATTTGCCCTCTGATATCCCATATCCATTGATGAGTGTGTTATGACCTCTTCTTGACTCCATTTCCCAATGAACCAAATGTTTCTCCTTTCTATATATCTTTCCTAGACCTTTCATGTTATGTTGTATCAATTCAACCAAACAAATAAACAAACACCTGCACTTAATAACTAGTCTAAAATCCATACTCTAAGCACACAAGATAAACCTTTGCAAACAAAAATTCGAGAGATCCCTCTCTAAGAACAGGAGGACTAGATCCTAGGACTGTAAAGATTGGTTTTTATGTTTCCTTGTCTTTTGATTTTCCAAAATATAAAAACACGGGACACCAACACTTTGGATCTCTGAGAATAAAATGGAATGGAAAGATACAAGAAAGGTGGAACTCAACAAAATTTGAGGAGCAGTTAAGAATTCCTCAACTAAACTTGCGTGTAAGGTTCAACAAAACCGAGGAGAAATTAAGAATTCCTTGGTTTAGCATTAGTGGAAAACATAGACTATTGTAGAATTAGCTAGAATAGGGTGCTAAGGAAAAAAATACTATTCATCATTTTTTTTCTACAAATAAGAATTCATAAATACTTAGATAGGAAAACAATGGAAAACACATTAAACATGAGAGACTTCACCATTTGGTGCACCACTTGAATCCTGGAAACTTCTCTTGTATTACTTTGCAAGAAGCCACAACATTACAGAATGGGACTCAGTCCCTCATTGAGATCCCCCCCTCCCCCCCCTAGTATACTTCGAACAATGAAGTGTATAAGCTAATCCCATTAACTCATTACAATCAGCACTGTGACCAACAATTACTATCTTTCTAACAACATAATGGAGAAGGACATAACATCACTGGACATGCGTAAATAAAACTACAGGAGTTATGAAGACTGCTGGACATTTTTCATTTCTTTCATTCTCTTGAAATCAGGCTTGTCATATGTTTGCAAGTGTAACTTCTGTCAAGCCTTAACACTTGGGCTATCTAACAATCCTTTTGAGTGCTAGAATTTAGAGCTGGCTCTTCGTATGGCCTAGTACCTTGAAATTCTTATCTTGATCGAATCTCTCATCTCCTCTCTAAAAGTAGACAAACTGCTACAAAGCTTAAAATTGGGCCGAATCAGCTGAGAACAGGGGTGCACTCTGACACTTGTTTCTCCCCAACTATGAAACCTATGCAAAATCTGAGATATTTTATTGTTATTTGCCTCGTGCTGGTTAAAAAAATCTCTCGTATTTTCAAAATTCATCTCCATCTCTCCACAACAGTTGCCGCAAAATCCTGACCAAAATAGGAAAAATGGAAATCTGAAACATAGGGCTGCGAGATGGCTTCGATTCTCCCAACTGAAGACACCTGTACAAAATATGGGAGAGGGTTTTATTCTTCAGCCCATGCTGAATACAAAACTCTCTTTTTTTTTCAAAATTCACTCCCATTTTCCTAGAATATCCTTAAAAAATGGACTGGTAAAACTGGAAAAAAACGACTTTTTTACTTGGGGAAAGTAGTTTTGAAGTAGCAAAAGTGGTATTTCGGACCCCCTTGAAGTGGTAAGTGGTAATAAGGGCCAGGGGGGGGGGTCTGAAATCATGAGAGAGTGACACATAAGGGGGGGCCTAATTTTTGAAAACCACCTGTTTTGGACCCCCCCTATGAGGATAAAGTTAGGATGGTAGGGGGGGGGATGCAATGTAGGCTGTCGGATTAAAGAGTTGGTGGTTGAATGAGGTGGAAAGTGGTGGGGATTTAATTCCATGATGTGACATGTAAACTTAGGATATAGTTTATTTTTCTTTTATATTTTCATTTCTTATTTTTATTTAATCCTAAGCTTGTTTATGCATGTAATGAGGAAAATGATGGATGGGTGAAAAAATTGAGAACAAGGGCATGAAGGGTACGACAAGGAGATGAAAGGTCAAAAAAAAATGGATGGAGGGGGAGAAAGTAACCAACCGAGCCCAGCATATGAAGACAATTTTGATCCATGCCTCCATGCAACACCAGAATAATATATGAGAAATACTTATTTTGCGGCACTCTGGAGTAGTGTGGGTGTAATTTTTTATCACTTAATCCTTTTAAATATGCTCCATAAAGAATTTGATTCGGGATGCTTTTGACAATGAACCTCACTTTGCAGGATAAACATTGTTTTCATCCTGCAATCCAAACCAATACATATAATTCAATAATCATGATTCCCCTATAATTATAGGGCCCTAACAATGGCTCCCTCTGGGGAATGCTGCCCTCCCAACGAGGCAGTAGAGAACCACATATCTCTGAATCCGGCAACTAGTGCCTTGGTGATTAAGGGGACAAAAATCTACTCTGTCACAAAACTCTTGCAGCTTGAAGATTTGAATGTTGAAATTTGAACTATGTCGAAATAAAAAAATGAAATCAATCTTAAGGTGGTGACCGAAAAGCAGTTTGAAAATAAAACTAGGAAGATGCTCAAGGTGCTGAGCTTATTCGCACATCTACCTACTCTAGTTTGAAAAATTATCCCATCAAATAATAATCAGATTTCCAATGTAACCAATCAAGAAAATGAGTGCTTGAATAATTCTTGCTCACTTCTTTGAGCAGGCTGAGAAAACAAAATGACCACTCCCATCTTATCTGTTCTTGAACACAAGTGTTCAACCTTTTCCTTGAATGCTACAGAAAACCGTCCATGGCATAATACACTCCTTCTCTGAATGATTCTAAGAGGTTGGCAAAGGGATCTTGGACAAACATTTATTACTGAGGATTCACATGACCAACTTTAACTATGAATGCTCTTTGTTCCAACTTTTCAGGCTCAAGATCCTCCTCCAGGAGAACATCTATACATTCTTCATGTTTATCTGATATGTCACCTTCATTGTATATCGATATGTTGCTCTCCAACAAGCCTGATATGGCTTGACTGATATTGTTGAATTCTATTTGAAGACCATCATTTTGATGAGAAAAAAGTACTTTCCAACAATAATATTACTTGAGGATGCGCAACAACATCAGCATCAATCTGTTCTACATTTGTTTCATTAGGAGGAAAGACTTCAATATATAAATCAGTAGTAGGGCCAACAGAATTTATCTCTTGATGACATAAAGATTGAGGAGTTGGTTGCATGTTTAGAATCTGGTTAATCTCTTCTTTAGTTAAAGGAGGAGTAAGCCTTTGTTTTATTTGGAGCAAACAAAAATTGTTTTCTGTAGTTTCATACAAAAGAGTAGGAAAATTATCATTTGTCTTTGAAGGTAGATCATGTGAACCTACTTTCATTTCCCGATTCATCTCATTTTCATCTCTCTTCCCTTGATTATCATGACAGTTAACTTGAGAATGGAACCCATAAAGTGCTTCTAAGAGATCCTCATCATTCATATCTACTATGTCTTCATCAATACTTTCAATGTATTGTATGAAATCCTCAAAATGATCACAATATTTTTCCACTAATGACAAAAATGGGGAAGATTCTTTATAATGCTCATAAAACACTTTGTGGAAATCCTTTAAAGAAAACAAGCTACCTGGGTTTAAACCTTCATACCATTACCTTGCTCTTACTTCTAATGTTTCCATAAACATATTCATGTGGTAGTCCTCATGCCATTCAACTTTCAACTTTCATGAATTTATATGAAATTTAATGAGTTGTAACAAAGCATCATCAACGTTCTCATCTTGAAAAATAGGAAGATTTATTTGCCAATTTACCTGAGGCATTTTGTCTGGGAAGCTTGGAATGTGATATTTGTTCATGGGAGCATATCTCCTTGCCACTGATCCCATTTTGATCTTGTGGAGTCACTAGTGAATCTCTATTTCTGGATTTTGTTGCCAATGGAATCATTAGGTGAATGGAACAACCTTCTGGTGTTTGAATTTTGTTCACCATCAAAAGCCAAAATTGAACTTGATAAGTGTTACTGAGGAAGATAAACGCATCCCTAGCATGGTCGCCACTATGTTATCTCTCTGTAATTCTGAGGTTGAAGATAGAATCTCGGAGGCAACATAAAAACCGCTTTGGGCCTAGGATCTAGTCCTCTTAGACCCAAAGAGGGATCTCTCTTGGGATTTAGATTTGTTTATGGGAATTTTAGGCTAGTTAATATGAGCAGACTTGGGTTTTGAATTTGGTTTGGTGGGGAAAGCGAGGGAAAATGGCTATTGGGAAATGGAGTCAAAGGGCTTGGGTGAATAATTTGTAGAAGTAATTAAGCATGAGAAAAATAGGGCAAGCTAGGAGCATTACTTTGTATTTCTGAGAATAAAATGGAATGGGAAGATACAAGAAAGGTGGAACTCAGCAGAATTTGAGGAGCAGTTGAGAATTCATAAACTAAACTAGAGTGTAAGGTTTAGCAGAATCTGAGGAGAAATTAATAATTCCTTGGTTTAGCATCAGTGGAAAACATAGACTATTGTAGAATCAGCTAGAATAGGGTGTTAAAGAAACAAATAATATTCATCATTTTCTGTTCTACAAATAAGAAATCAGAAATAATCAAACAGGAAAACAATGGAAAACACATTAAACATGAGACACTTCACCATTTTTTGCACCACTTTAATCCTGGAAACTTCTCTTGTATTAATTTGCAAGAAGCCACAACATTACAGAATGGGACTCAGTCCCTCATTGAGATCCCCCCCCCTAGTATACTTCGAAAAATGAAGTATATAAGCTAATCCCACTAACTCATTATAATAAAAAATGTGGCTAACAGTTACTATCTTTCTAACAACATAACAGAGAAGGGCATAACATCACTAGGCATGCATAAATAAAACTGTAGGAGTCATGAAGACTGCTAGACATTTGTATTTTATTTCATTCTCTTGAAATCAGGCTTGTTATATGTTTGCAGGTTTAACTCCTATCAAGCCTTAAAACTTGGGCTATCTGATAGTACTTTTGAGTGCTATAATTTGGAGCTAGATCTTCGTATGGCCTGGTACCTCGAAATTCTTATCTTATTGAATCTCTCATCTCCTCTCAAA
The DNA here is from genome assembly GCA_034641835.2 of Pinus albicaulis. NCBI lineage: Eukaryota > Viridiplantae > Streptophyta > Pinopsida > Pinales > Pinaceae > Pinus > Pinus albicaulis. The sequence goes on along the minus strand of CM076584.1, from coordinate 256,163,400 downwards.
AAATAGACAAACTGCTACAAAGCTAAAAATTGGGCTGCTTCAGCTAAGTACAAGGGTACACTCCAACACTTTTTTCTCCCCAACGGTGACACCTATGAAAAATATGAGAGAGGTTATTATTATCTACCTCATTCTGGTCAGAAACCTCATATTTTCACAATTCGTTTCCAGATCTCCACAACAGTCACCGCAAAATCATGACCAAAACAGGAAAAATAGAAATTTGAAATAGGGATGAAATATGGCTTCGATTCTCCCAACTGAAGACACCTCAAAAATTTGGTGCTTTTGTCTCAACTTGAAGCATAAAAACTCTTTTTGTTTTTCGCATCCACCATATTTTTCTAGAATCCCTTCAAAATCACATCGGGTAAAACCGCAAAATGACTACTTGGGGAAAGCGGTTTCGATGACAGGCGTACTTCCGACCCCCCCGAAAGTTGTAAGTGGTAATGGGGGGGGGGGACTTGTGGCCACTTGAAGAGAGTGACACATAAGGGTAAAATGCGAGAAAAACCACTCATTTCCGGCTCTCACTCGGATAAAGTTAGGATGGCAGGGGGGGGGAGCCAGTGTGGTGCTGCTTATTAAAGAGCTGGTGGGTGGATGAGGTGGAAAGTTGTGGGGAGTTAACTCCATGACATGACATGTAAACTTAGGATATAGTTTATTTTTTCTTTTATATTTTCATTTCTTTTTTCATTTAATCCAAATCTTGTTTATGCATGTAATGACAAAAATGATGGATGGGTGAAAAAAGGGAGAACAAGGGCATGAAGGGTGCGACAGGGAGATGAAAGGTAAAAAAAAAATGGATGGAGGGGGAGAAAGGAACCACCAAGCCCATCATATGAATACAATTTCGATCCACGCCTCCATGCAACACTAGAATGATATATGAGAAATACTTATTTTGCAACATTCTAGAGCAGTGTGGGTGGAATTTTTTATCACTTACTCATTTTAATTATGCTCCATGAAGAATTTGATTCAGGATGCTTTTGAAAATGAACCTCACTTTTTAGGATAAACATTGTTTTTGTCCTGCAAGCCAAACCAATACATATAATTCAACAAACCTGATTCCCCTATAATTATAGGGTCCTAACAGTCCGTGTACTAGTGTGAGGCTTGGTAGCCGTCATTGGAATAGATGTTTAGGCACCTGTTTCCAGCCACGATGGCTTCCACTCCGCAGTGACGCACAACAAATTGTCCTCAGTGACGAGATAGGGATATTCATACCACACACCTTCAACTATGCCCTTCACACAGATGTGAATATTATGGAAGGTGGCCTTAAAATATGCGATCATATTGTACTACTCGTACAAATTCCAAGACAACCCCAGCTTTGATTGTACTAATTGAAAGAGTGAGGTGTCAAAAAATACCCAAAATATTTTATTCTCCATGATGCACGCGAGGACGAAATAATTCCACAACGTCGTGTACCGCGCTGCTTCGCACATTTGCGGTTCTATCTCAGGAAACTATGTTTCCTCTAGGGTCTTCCAGCCAATAAGAACTATCAACAGGAGGAGCCAAGCATAATAAAAGTACTTGCCCTCCTCTTGTGCTTCACGCATGTTCTCCAGGAATTCCTTGTATAAATATTGAGACCAGTTGTAAATTACTCCCTTCTCACACTGTCCTACAAGCTCAATGACATGCGCATGAAGCTTCTCACGTCTACATTTTCACATCATATTGCAGGCCAACATGAGCGTCTCGAATCGAATAGATGGATCATTGATATCACTTACTATGAATCATATGCTTTGGCTTGAAACTTGGTAATTTGTTTTGATTTTTTTGGCCACCCTCTTTTCATGTGCCTTTCCTCCAAAATCGGGCATGGGATATGTGCCTTGGTTAGGGTGGCCAGTGATCTGATGGATCAATGCAACATCTATATGTATGTGCTATCCTATCCAGAGTGCATCATTATGCACGAGCACAAGTAATTTCCGCACATAGATATCATTTATCAGGCTGTGCCTGAATTGGGGAACCTGCAATAATTTTAGAAGCCTTGCCTTGTGGAGGCCCAACACCCATCACTGCAGCTCAAGGCGCACAAGCCCCCCCCTCATCATAGGGCACATGATCTAGATAACATTTAGGCATAAGTTCAGGAAACTTCTCCACATATGTAATGTCCCAATCCTCCATCTTCAGTCGTGGCACTTTGGTGAACATATCGCCTTCAACCGGGACATTTTCAGGAATTAAGGGCATGTTAATGCATGACTGCACTTTGTCTAGATCTTTTGGAACTTTGACAGATGCCTTGCATGGTGAAACATAGGTTGGAAACCACACTAATGGGGCCACTTCGACCACATCCTCCTCCATGATTCTCTTAGGGAGCTTTGCCATTGGTCTCTTTTGGTGCTCAGCTGCAGTGGAGTGTGCCTTTGGATTCTTTTCCCTAGGGGACTTACGGGTCCTCGACGTCTGACCCTTCTTAGTATTTGAGGCACAGGTGTCTCAGCGAATGGCACGATATGATCCACAAGCATAGTATGATCCTCTCTGACACACATAGATGTCATTATTGGAGGGATAACGTAGCCTACACCCATACGAAACAACTCCTCCTCAAATCGTGGATCCAAACTAGACATAGACAATAAGTAAGATGCAAAAATCAGAGAGCTGAAGGTCAAAAATTAACACAGAAAGCAAAGGTAACTATTACGACCCCATAGGTCACATTTATAGGTTTGGTGCGTCTTCAATGGTCCCTTATGCATTAATGTATCTCCATAAATGTCAAAATGGTTAAAAATGTAGCAAAATCCCCTCATTAAATGCAACCTAGATGCTATCCATAAACGGTAATAAAGCAGTCTTTTCCAGATTTACTGTTCCAAAGGCTAGTGGGTGTGTCATGCATTTCTGCACATCTGCCATCCCATCTGCACAGATCCAATACTCTAGCCATATAGTCATTTGGTGTGCGCAGGGATAGGTTCATCCCTATATGGCTTTAATCAAATTTCATTGACATACTTGGAAAGATATTCTCTGCTCAGTGTGGCCAGGCGCACTGCACCTCCATCAGTGATCTCCTTAACAAAATATGGCCATATCAAATGCATCTTCAACTTCCCTGGGTGGTGAATTTTTTTTTTGTCATATAACAAGACCAAATCATCTTCCTTAAACACCTTTTTCCTGATGTGCCTACCGTGCCATGCCTTTTCACACACCTTCGAAACTTGCTGGAGATAATTGGAAATAAAGAGATCTTCTTCAAGTGTAACCGGCTATGACAACCATTCCTCCATAGCATCTGATTCTGCCGTATTTGTGAATGATGAAATGCATAGACTGGGAACAATGTATTCCATTGGAAACATAGCCTCTTTCCCATATACCATCATGAACAATGTCCTTCTAGTCAAATTTTTACATGTGGTCCAGGATGCCCAGAGGAATGTGGGTATGCGCTCATCCCAATTACTCTGGATAGCATTTCAAACCTTGGTAAGCACAGTCTCCAATATCTTGTTGAAAGCTTCCACCGCACCATTTACCTATGGGTGATAGGTAGTGATATTCTGATGATGCATCTGAAATTCGTCTATCAATGCTTCATTGGTGTCATTCAAAAAATAAGTACCTTGATCACTTATTAGAATCTTAGGACATCCAAAGTGAGTCACAATATTCTCGAAGATGAATTACGCAGTTGTATCTGTAGTATAATCCTTCACGGTCTTAGCTTCAGCCCATCTGGCTACATAGTCAGTCGCAATGATTATATAATTGTTGTGCAGGTAAATCCCCTCTGCGGACAGAGGCAATCCCTCTATCCCTAGAGTGGGTCTAGAAACAAGGGAACATGCTAATCTTTCAGATTCCTAGTTTATGAACGAAACTAAGATGGGAAATATGACCTACCTTTGTTCCAACACAGTTGTCGTAGCTGTGTCAGCAGTCTCCTAATCTTCTTCTTTACATGTTACAGTCCTTAAGTAGTGATACTCGAGTGCCTACAAAAATATCAGAGAATGATAACGGCATATGAAAACATACTCACATTCATAACTATTTAATTGGTCAAGGAGAACTAAACTTGTTGCAAAATATTAAACACATTAAATGCAAAATGGGAACCAAAAAACTAGTCATGTATTAATAAGTAGAGAGAAGAAGTTTACAACCAAAAGAGCCTTGAAATTGTAGCCTCATTTGATAGGTCCAATCAAACTTGTCTCAAGCATTCGTCGGGGAATTGGACTTAGCGAGGTAATGGGCCTAGACTCTCCCTCGAAAATGGATTCCTCTCTGCTCTATCTCACATCAGCTATAGTAAGGATTGTTCAGCTAGCTGCAACAATGTGAGAAGGGTGTATTTATAGGAGAGGAGGAGGTGGTTTGGGATCCCTCATAAGGTGGAAGGGAGGCCTTCTTCTTTGGAGAGTTGCTCAAATGTAGGAAACAAGAAGCCAAAGGAAGGACTCCGAAATTATTCAATTGAACAAACCATGCTGACTCTCCTCACGAAGTGGTTGGGAATGGAAAATTTGCTTCTATTTTAAAAAATTTCCAAAAATATCTCGGCGCGGGCAATCCACTGAGACAAAGCACCAATGGGTATGAGGCCCAGTTCTAATTTCTCTATGGGCGCGAGACCATAACTGCCTACCAGCACCGACCCAAAATCATATGTTTTTGAGAGCCTGTTCCAGGAATAGTCAACAGAGGAAATTTTCTTCTCATGGCAAGGGTTGCAATGACACTTTTTGCAAGGTATGAAAATACACAGAATTCATAGATGAACCCTAAAGCATGAGGTCCGAGAGAGAGGGAGAAGTGAAATGATTTACAGGAACGTGTTCAACCCGAACACCATCATCGGAAGACCTACAAGTACAAGTAAAACCTATATCTCTAATACATGAATATGTGGCATGGGCGCAGCCATCCATAATAGAGTACATATAAAAATTATATCTGATATATGGATGCATCCATCCAAAAATAAGGATCATGAAATAGACTCAGGTATGGTCACAGCCATCCAATCAAAAGAGTCATGCATATAGTCATGATAAACGAAAATATCACACAGCCTAGATTTTATTAGACAAAACCCAGGGTCTTGCGCTCCATCTCGACCCGAACAAGTACAAATTCAAGCATGAAAATGAGTGAGCTGAAGTCAAACATGCAAGAAAGTCGCCTTATTACCGGCCAATGATGAAAGCTATTAACAGGCACGAGAGAAACCACCAATAATGACAATGGCTCTCAAGGTACAACAAGTACAATCCCCGGAATGTGAACAATGATCTAGCGTCAAACATTCGTGGAATCACTCAATCAAAGGCCAATGATGAGGACCTATCATCAAATGCGAAGAACTTGCCATAGAGGCATGCAAGCTCCAAGGTAGTGGAAGGGAGTCTATAGATCAGCTTCCTGGATAGTGAGCCAAAGTTAATAGGAAGTGACGTGGTCGAAGGAGGGCCATAATGTTTCCCACATCATCGAATGAGACAGAGGAATAATATGATAGTGAATCAAGACGGAAAAGAGGATCAAAGGTTGAAAACTGCAAAAGGAAACTTCTCTTGAACATATCGGCAACACGACTCTGTAATTTAGCAGCATTTACTCAAATAGGATAATATTGGTAATCGAATGAGAGGCAAATGGATTCCCAAACCCATGGAAGAAAAGTGACAGAGTGAAGATATCCCAACCCGACACGAATTGTAGATAAGTGTCATGTTCAAGAGTGACATACTACTGACACAACTGATGAATAACTTCCATTTTCCCCACCATTTCTAGCGAGTACCTCTTTATTTTTACATAAGCTTGAAGAGGATAGAATATTCTTGTTGTATAATTTTTTCCTTCAGACAAATCCGTCCTAGTACATTTTACGAGCCGTAGGAAGGGGGAACTCATTTACGTCATGGTGACAATTTCAAATGTCATTTAGTTTAACAATACTGACCAAGGAAGAACCCAATGTGTTTTCATGTTTAGGGAGTTTGAAAAAAAGCAAAAAATAAAACTCCATCAGGTCCCTTTTCGTAGGTAGTCTCACAGATCCAAAAAGGTATAATAAAATATCTGAGAGAACCTCTTAGGCATGTTCGACTAAGGTATTCCTTTTTCGTAAATATTTTATCCTAGCCCAAAAAGGGGTAAACATTTACAAGGTAAACAACGTTTTTCAGCCTTTAATGAGCTCAAAAAGAAAAGAGCTCGACAATCTTTTCATGTTTTGAGAGTCAAAAAAGAGATGAAAGTTGAATCCTTCTGGAGGAACAAGTGGTATTAAGGGTAGCAACTGGTTCCGGCGATGGTGGAACTACTCAGAACAAGTAAAGGTCAAGAGGCTCGCTAATAAGATCACTCATTTCAGATTTTCCTCAGGAATGGGTAAAACAATCAACTTAGGGCATATGATTGGCCGAGCAGATGGTAATGATGGAATGAGAAAACTAGGGCTCATCCAGAAAAACAGGCTGATAAAATGGTAATCACGAGAGATAAAATAAGAATGGTTTCATTTTTACACAAGATTGAAAACAAGAAATTCTGCTTGAAGGTGGTTTCATTTTTACACAAGCTTGAAATTGAAACAAACTATGCTTGAAACCAGTTTCATTTTTACACAAGCTTGAAATGGAAACAAACTATGCTTGAAATAAGTTTTCATGCCTCGAGCATGATGTCTCAATTTGAGGTACATGCCCTCCAAGCTTCATTCCATTCACTGGAGTAGTCTGCTAGTTACTGAAAGGTGGATGGAGTGAAGGTTCAATTGCAAGATCAAGTGAAAGACTCAACTTGGATTTAACGAGATCTAATCAAAGACTCGAATTGAAAAGGGAACCTGTTTCATTTTTTAATGAGTTTGACATAGTAAAAGAACTATCCTCATGACACCTTGTTTCATTTTTTAAAGAGCTTGACACAAGAAAAGAACCTTTCTTTGAAGACCTTGTTTCATTGTTTAATGAGCTTGACATAAGAAAACGAACTATGCTTTGAAGACCTTGTTTCATTTTTGAAGGAGCTTGACACAAGAAAACGAACTATGCTCTGAAAGAAGCTTGTTTCATTTTTTAAGGAGCTTGACACAAGAAAACGAACTATGCTTTGAAGAAGATTGTTTCATTTTTTAAGGATCTTGACACAAGAAAACGAACTTTGCTCCAAAGAGCTTGTTTTATTTTTTAAGGAGCTTGACACAAGAAAATAAACTCTGCTTCAACAAGCTTGTTTCATTTTTAATGAGCTTGGCATAAGAAAACAAACTCTGCGATGATGACAAGCCATCATGTCGAATAAGAAGTCATGGCTTCCAAGAGGTTCTCATCTGATGGGATAACAACATCTTGGAAATTGCGATCAAATGCCCACAGTAGATGGTACTCAACGACACTATAATTATATGAGGGAAACGAACAAGTGGCTACATAATTAACCTGTGGCGGAGAAGATACAACCAATGGATAAAGACCTAGAAGAGATGATGGTGGACCAGATGTCACATCAGGACCAAAGAAAGAAAGATGATCAACGGTCACGATCTGAACTGCATGTGGAAAGAAGATCACATGAAAGAGGGAAGATACAAGCATTCCCATGGCATAATCATAGTCGTGTCCGAGGAGTAAATTAAAATCCAAGGGGCATTGGACAACCATCATGTCTATATAGATAGTTTTACCTCCCAAAGTAATAGGAAACTTTGGAAGGATCCCTAATGGTTGACTGGTTCCTCTGTTAAAAGCCAAAAGATTCTATGTAACAGGCACAAGCGATGGAGAACCAAAAGCTTTCCAAGTAGTTGAAGACAAGATACTAACAGACGTGCCTTTTTCTATAATGGGCTAGGTATGACCACATTGAAATCCTGTACCGTGATCTCAAAAGGCACATAAGAAGGAAGACGATATCCCACGAATCTACTCCAATCAAAAGAAGTGACCAAACTACTTGGAAGGGGGACCACAAGAATAGTATGGTCATCACTTTGTGTTATGAGAGCAAGAGGAGCATCTTCCTGGACCACGAACGTGGGAATAGGAGGAGAAAATTCTTGAACCATAGGGACGGGAGTATATTTCTCCAATTTTGAGGAATTTGAAGAAACAAGAAGAACGTGAGGGGTATGAGATCCACTCTCGATGGAAAGTACCTGATGAACCATAGGTGGGATCAGATCTACTGATTCCATGACTAATGGTTGGTCAGGAATGGATTCGTGATTTTAAATTTTTGAGGTAGCGAGATCGACCAAAGATGAATCTTTGTCGATTGTTTGATCAAATAGCGGAGGAATCAAAGAAAGATTCTAGTAACCAACTAGAAGGCAGGACACAAAAACAATAGGGTTGTCCAACACTCTCATGGCTTCATCCACGTATGAACAAAGGTGAATGGGATGATTCCCTTCACACAACTTACATGGATTCATGATCTTACCCTGTTTTTTACGAGTCTTATCAGTACTAGTTGAATATGTGTCACCAACATGACCTCCAGAGGCCAAAGACAATGGTGGATAACCGTCAGACCATACCTCAAGCACCTTGGGGATGCCAGGGAAATCTCAAAGAAGGTAGCCACCTTGACATAGATTTCAAGGGAATTTGAATTTCCGTGGATGTTCAGATGGTTTATCGATGGTAGGTGTCTTAGGAGAAATAGCCATAGTGTTGGCCTCTCGCTTATCTGACTTCTGCTTTTTTGTCTTCTTCTGCTTCTTCTTAGCCTCCTAGTTACTGGATTCAAAAATTTCACCAGGCAAAGTAGAAGAGGAGGATGAAGAAATTGGAGAAGAAGGTGAGAGGTCCACCTTAGAATCAACATGATGCTGTTCAGATAGAGGAAAAGGTTGAATAGAGGTCAAATCACTCAGGACCACTAAGGTTTAAAATAGCCACACGGGATAACCAATAGTTAATCCAGGAAGCGAAAATGTTTCCATATAAGGAGCGCCAACATTCCCAGAATTAGGAAAAGGACCAGGATTCTCTACGGAGGGGATTCCTTGGTTGGTAAACTCTGGAAACGTTGCCATTAGAAACAATATTAAAACAAAAATAGTAAGGAATATAACTTTAACCAGGAATATTTCGTGGGTAGTTAATTTTTTAAGACACTGAAACAAAACTCTACCGTTTCATATTTTAAGATTCAAGAAACAAGAAAAAGGTGACTATAGTCACTTTCAGGTTGAACGAGCGTGAAAGGACAAGTGCTCAATGATCTTTTCAATTTTAGAGTCACAAAAAGACCAAAATGACTACTCAGAGAATCTAAGCAAGAGGGTGTACCAAGTTTCTGTGAACTACAATATACACCTTGGTGATCAAATGAAAGAGAAATGACCAAGGACTTGATGTACATGCAGGCAGTCTCTGCGAATGTTGTGTTCGGTGTATCACGGTTACAGGGTGGCAGAATCGACTTCCTATGGATAAAGGATTTAAACCTATGAAGGTCTCCCTTTATATACATGATGGTACGAGGAGTACAAGTCCGTGCTATCACTGTCTAAAGCCAGATGGTGAACGACAGCTACTAGGCTTAACAACACTGGAACACATCACTAGCCTAGACCTCTAAAATATGTGCGTTAGGTTTCAATGCCTCCTTAGGTTGATTGAATTCATTTAAAAGTTTATCTTGAATTAATGTTGCGATTTCAAGGCCTTACTGAATGTGATATCGAATTATTAATGCACAACTATATGCAAAAGAAAATCATTTCCATTCAATGAACGCTAGCTAAGAGAAGGATAGTAGTCTTTAACAAAGCAACAATCAATTGAATCGCAAGAAGAATTTCACTAATAAATCTAAGAAACCCAAAGCAAAAAATGAAAAATTCTTTCCTGGTTCACTAAAAGCTACTAATGAAAAGTAGTTTTTTCATTTTCAATTCAAGTGAAAGAATGCAAATTTTGTCTTTTTAGATGAATGAGAAGCACAATGCACTATTACAATAAAAATAAAAATGAACATTAGTTTTGATCAATTTTAATGTAACGATTTAAATTAAATATATCAATCCAATAAAAAAATGAAACAAACTCAAAATAAATATGCAATCCTTTAAGAAAATAGAGGGATTTTGAATTGATTCAACGAGAAATGTAATATATGCTCAAAGTGATAGATGGAGAGATAAATGAAAACAAAGGTGATCATTCAAAAAACCAAAGACACATAGAACCTATAGAAAAGCTAAAAAAATCAGTCAACAAACTGAAATGATAGAGACCAAACTGACTCAAACTAGACTCAGAAGGCTCAGTGAGGAGAGAGCCGAATAAGAGGCACAAGGCACCTAGAAACCTTAGGGTGACAAACTCCACTAATAATATGAGGGACAAACAGCTGAGAAGAACGAGACAATATAGTCAAAAAAACCCCAGTGGACCATTTGCAAGATAAAAATCCAACCCAGAGGAAAGGAGAGCTGGAAAAACTCAGAAAAAAGGCTAAAATTTAATCCTACAGGATTCAATGCATCTGTTTAGCTGTAATTTGTGCTAAACAGAGGTTGGTGCATGTGTGACAAAAGAAACAAGCACCAATCAGTGCGACTGTTCAAGAAAAAGCAACGCCGAGTTAGAAAAACATGGAAAAAATAAAAAACCATTGAGCAGAGGTCAGATCTGACACTCTGGGACTGAACAGGATGGCTAAAAATAGTCAACATGTAAAAAAAAACTAGAAAAATGATGAAATAATGAAATTTGACTTGACAAGAAAAACACTAGATGAACAATGAGATACGACAAACACACTGATCCCCAGTATGATCGCCAAATTGTTGTGCAGGTAAATACCCTCTGTGGACAGAGGCAATCCCCTAGCCTTGGAGTGGGTATAGCAACAAGGGAACATGCTAATCCTTCAGATTCCTAGTTTATGAACGAAACTAAGTTGGGATAGATGACCTACCTTTCTTCCAATGCAATTGTCGTAGCTGTGGCAGTAGTCTCTTGATATTCGTCTTTGCACGTCATGGTCCTTCATCAGTGATACTTGAGTGCCTGCACAAAGATCAGAGAATTATAATGACATATGAAAACATACTTGCATTCATAACTATTTAATTGGTCAAGGAGAACTAAACTTATTGCAACATATTAAACACATCAAATGCAAAACGGGAACCAAAAAACCAATCATGTATTAATAAGTAGAGAGAAGAATTTTACAACCAAAATAGCCTTGACGTTGCAGCCTCCTTTGATGGGTCCAGTCAAACACGTCTCAAGAATTCGTCGGAGAATTGGACTTGGAGAGGCAATGGGCTTAGACTCTCCCTCGATAATGGATTCCTCTCTGCTCTATCTCACACCAGCTATAGTAAGGACTGTTTAGCTAGCTGCAACTATGCGAGAAGGGTGTATTTATAGGAGAGGAGGAGGTGGTTTGGGATCCCTCATAAGGTGGAAGGGAGGCCTTATCCTTTGGGGAGTTGCTCAAATGTAGGAAACAAGAAGCCAAAGGAATGATTCCGATGTTATTCATTCGAACAAACCATGCTGACTCTGCTCATGAAGTTGTTGGGAATGGAAAATTAAATTCTATTTTAAAAAAATTTCTAAAAATATCTCATCGCGGTTATTTCACTGAGATAGAGCATCAATGGGTGTGAGGCCCAGTGCTAATTTCTTTATGGGCACGAGACCATAACTGCCTACCAGCACCGACGCAAAATCATATTTTTTTGAGAGCCTGTTCCAGGAATAGTCAACAGAGGAAATGTTCTTCTCATGGCAAGGGATGCAATGACACTTTTTTCAAGGTATGACAATACACTGAAGTCACTGAAATGGTCCTCCAATGTTCGAGATCGGGATTGTAGGGATGGTGAAAAAATACTGTGTAACAATAATGCACACCACTCTTCTTTCCTGGAGGGTTAATAGGTCCAAAAAAGTCTATAACCCATTTCTCAAATGCTTGCAGAGCCATCTGTGGATGCAGGGGAATCTCATATCTATGTGATGTCTTTCCAGTCCTCTGGCATACATCACATGAGAAGGAATGTGCATAGGCATAATTTTGCAATGTGGGCCACCATAACCCAGCTCGCAAATATTTTTTGGTGATTGCATTCCCTACATAGTGACCACCGGAAACCCTTCCATAAGCTTTGTCTAATATTGCACGCCTTTCATACTCCAAAACATATTTTCATAGAACTTTATCTGCACCCATCTTGTACAACTAGCCAACAATAATAGTGAAGGTTGTCATGTGTGCCATGAACTTTTCCTTCTACTGCATGGTATATTCCTCAGGAATGCATCGAGTAGTCATGAACTGAATAATATCAGGGAAATTATCATCAAATACCTTGATCACAAACAACTGTGCATCTAGTAATCCATCCTCCAAGTTTGTAGGTTCTTAACCAGTCTCAATACGTGACAGATGGTCTGGCCATATTTTAGTCTTCCTAGTTTCACAATGATCTTAATGTCATACTCTTGGAATAGTAACAACCACCTACAGATCTTCCCCCTCCCCCCAACACAATATTATTGAACATGTGTTTTAAAGAAGAGTGATTCGTAAACATATTGAAATTTCCTCCTAACAGGTAGTGGCAGAATTTCTGCAGCTCATACACCATCGCTAATCCTTCTCTTTTTGTGGTTGAATAATTTTGTAATATCCCAAAATGGGACTGTAGCAAAATATGAACACAATATCAGTGTAAATCAGCTCATAAGGTGTGAAAGGAGCACCTTGCCATCAAATGAATGTTTAGCAACAATATTATGTCCCATTAACTCATTCCAAAGTGAGGAAATGCAGCAATATATGGCGTAAAAACATTATTTATGGAGAATTAAGCTATAAATGTGAGAAATGGGACTTGGATCCCTTAGTTCATACTATATGTTTCTCACATACAAAATTGGAGCAAAAACAAATCTCTCTAGCCATGCTAAACAAATCTTCCCAAGTCAATATAACTCAAAAATACCCAAACCCCATGACTTATGACATGCATAATTTCTTGAGCATGTGACAATGTTATTTTAATGAAGGTTTATGTAGAAAATTAAAAGGAATAATAGATCTGGAGTTTAAAATCATCCAATGGCTGAGAAAAATGGAGATCTCTTCCTTTTTATACAATATAAGAATGACCCGGCAAGGGCTCCATGAAAGTATAAATATAAAATACTAGATCTGCAGATATAGATCTAAAAAAACACAGTTATACTATAGCTCTATAAATAGATAGCTGAATAATACAAAAAATAGAAGAAGATGCTTTATACAATCCTTTCGGGAGAAGGGTTGGCCCTGTCTCCAAGGAACAAGCTCAAGATCAAGGGTATTGACCCTGCTACTACAACACAGAGAGAAATGATACAGTTCCTGCAAAGGAATGCATTGTGGGAGATGAAAAGCACATTAGACACATGCCAAGATCTAAAATGCAGCTCAAAGACTTCCTCACTAATCTCCCAAAGAAAGAAAGGCTTCCTCCTCTGAAATACAAACTTTGGAAGTGGTGCTGTGGACCCTCCTCGGCAACACCCTGCAACACAACATTATGCTCTACAGAAATAACGTTGTAGCTGAAGGAGGATGCTTGGCCTCAAGCCTAAATGTGGAAAACTGAAGTACAATGCTCCTCCAAGAGGCCTCTCAAGGTAGGAGAAGGAATTCCTAAACAAGAATGCCTTGTGCTAAACAACACTGCAAATCTGCTAAACAACAGGAGAAAGCCAAACAGTCATACAGACCATCAAATCAATAATCATCAAGTTTCTAAAATGGCTATGATCCTCTTCCTTATAAGCTATGTGAGCCTCCTCACCATTGGGTCCCACCCATTAGGGTTTCCACATCACATGATCAATCTCCCTCCAAAACTGCATTGTATCTCCATCAAGGCCACTCCTCCAAAACCACGCTATTTGATTTGGTAAAAGTTGACCTCTTCATCCTGCTTCACCCCTTTTCACACCCAAGTGTCTTCAAGATAGCTCTCATATGTTTTTTTAAACTAATCCTTGTTCATATTGAGCTATTTGCATTGATGCTCCACTCTTGTCCATGAATGGTGTTGACTTGGTCAAACTTGACTTTGTCCACATCCAATTTTCCTTGTTCACACATGATGGTGTCAAATACAGCTACTAGAATGATCCCCTTTCACACCAAGAGGGTTTTTATGCTAGCCTAAGTTAAGTATGGGTCTATTTCCCCCATTTATTCATTTACTAAGTGAAAAAATCAAAAATCAATATTCCTATTAACTGCATGCTAATGTAGGAATATTACAAATTCCATTCTACGCTTGAGAGTTTTTGATTGGCATAGGAAATAGGGTGATTGATCTCTCCAGCTCCTCACTGCACTAAAATAGCTCTGAGCATGATACAAGAGGCATCAACATGCACATGAAACAACTTAGACCAATTTGGGAAGACCAATATGGGAGTCGTGACCATATTTTCCTTCAATAGTTCAAAGCTCTTATGACATTCCTCATCCTAGCAGAATGCCACATCTTTATTAAGATACTTCTCCATGGGCACAGTTATCAGCGTATAACCCTGAATGAACTTTCCATAGTAGCTAGTGTGCCCCAATATTGAGTGTAGTTGTTTGAAACTCATAGATATCTCCAAATTAAAAATTATTGCGATCTTCACGGGATCTACCATCAACCCTTGCTGGAAAACAATATGTCCCAGGAATATCCTGAATGGTACAAAAAATATGCATTTATTTAGGTTTAGTGAGATCTGATACTTCTTGCAGGTATCCAACATTAAGAGTGGATTGGAGACATGATTTTTCAATAGCCCAAAAACATTCCAATCATCAAAGTACACTTCCAAGAACTTATGGATAAATTCCTTGAAGGCAGCTACTACTACATGCGATAAGATGATAGGTGAATTCTTCAAGCCAAAGGGCATGATTGCATACTGGAAAGATCCCCATCTTGTTGCAAAAGTATTCTTACTACAATATTTTGGCGCAATCCTGATCTGATTATATCCTGAAAACCCATCTATGAATGAGTAAGCTTCCTCTCCTCTGACATTGTCCAAGATCTCATCAGAGAATGGAGTTGGAAATGGAATAATTCAACTTTCCCAGGTCTACACAAATCCTAATTTCTCCTTTTATCTTCTTGTCTTGCACTACCATGGGACTCACCCAATCATACTCTTCTACTGGCTCTATGATGCCTGCATGAACAATTTTATCCAATTCTTCATTGACCTTCTGCTTATATTTTGGATTCAATCGGTATGGGAGCTGCGTCACTAGGTGCGCATTAGGTTTCAAAGTGATCCTCATAACTCCAAGTTCTCCAATTATTTCTTTCAATTCTGAGAACTTTGTAGGGAATAAGTCCTGATACTCTATCAGCAGCTCAACAACCTTTCCTACTGTGTCATCATCCCAATAGTCTCCAATATTAGCTAACTTTGGTTTCTCTTCATATCCAATATTGACCTGTCAGATATTTAGAGGTTTTGTGACATCTAATGAAGTGATCGAGGGCCCAACAAATATGCACTATCCCTTAGATTCCATAATAATAATATTCCATGGATCTTCTTCATTTTCTTCAACCATCAAATTCTTGCAATTCACAATATCCTTCATCTGCACATCCCATGTTGGCGAAGCACACTCTCTCATTGGTTTTGTTGTGTCAAATATAACTTATTGAATATTATGCAAGGCTTTACCAATCTTTTCAAACCCACTCTCAAAGTTGAATGTTAGAATAAAACTCTATGTCAACACAAACCATTCACTACTACCTCGACACAGCTATGTCTCCAAATACCAATTAGTAGGTACCTTCCCCAATGTATGAATGAACATGTGGACCAATTAAATACTCGGTTCTACGCCCCATAATTGATTCCATTTAGCCAAATGTCTGCACAGATCATCCTTTCCATAGTGGAATTCTTCCATTTTGATAGTTGGACATTCAAAAGTGTAGCCTCATCATGCATGTGCATTCATCCAAATTTCCCATGTTTTCTTTATGAGTTTCCCACCATCATGTTGGAGCAGCGCGTAGTCCAAGATCCATGGCATGGACTCTCTGTCCTTCTGTAACAGTTCTTTCCAGTTCTCCTAAAAACATATTTACATCAGTTAAAACATCATGATGCGGTAATTCATGTACCTTTGATGTTATGCATCGAAGATATCTGGTCACTCGATTGCAATGCAACACAAATACTTCATGCAACTAGTTCTGCTAGTTTTCTAATTCTTCATTAGAATCTGAGAAGCAAGAGATGTCCTTTTCCCAATTAAGACTTCCATCATCCGTTGGGTTGATCCAATCTTCATCGCACAAAGTCAACCTATAGATCTAGTAAATATCATCATCATCACGCACAAGTTCTGTGTATCTCTCTCCTTCTGCAGGATCTAGGGGGATGATGACTCTAGTTCCATCACTTTCAAACTCCATTCTTCACTTCTTCAGGTTTATGAAACCATCCATATCAATAGCCCAATCCTATCCTAATAGTGCAAGATAAGGCTTTGTATCATCCACAATTTGTATAACTTCGAAATTTGCAAGCACATTAACACCTTCAATACTGACTACAACTTGCGAAAACCTTCCTAATGGAATGATTTTCTAGTGATTTTCCATGTGCAGTTGAATGGTAGACCATTCCATCTTGGGTTCTCCCATGCACTGCCAAGTTTTCCTAGGTAGGACATTTTCATCTGACCCCAGATCTAGAATAACCTGATCCATCTCATAAGCACTGATTGGTGCATTCATACGCATCTCTTGCCTCGTCCTCTTCTTATTCTTATATATTTTGTTGACAAATTTTTGTTCTATCAGTGACTGTTCCTTTTCTGCACAGTTATTTATCTGAGCGTGAAGGTTCTCTACCGCCTTTTTGTTGTATAGTAAATTAATTCAAGCTTATAAAAAGGGTTTGATTTCTTCATCTACCCTTGCCTCCTTCATCGGTCTACCTGATGTTGATTCACTTCCCTCTGCAAATCCTTTTCGCACTTCAACAAAATTCTCTTTTCCGCGTAGTAAATCAAATCCATCTTTATTCTTAGGTACCTTACGAATCTAGCGGTCAGTATCAAGATTTTCTCCTTTATCCTCATTAGTATATGCACCACTCCTAGTGACTAGATTCATGCTAGGATATTCCTCAGGGGTTTCTGCTCTGATCATCTGAAGATTCTGCGTCGGACTCTGTGTATTTTTCTACTTCATCTTAGCAATTAAAATAAGACAATCTTATATTACATGGTCAAACTTTCTACAATACTTGCAGATTGTCATGCCAAATTTGCACAATTATGTGCATAGTGACTAGCATCTTCGCAGTTGTAGCAAATGATATGCCCCTTTCCTCGACCAGCTGATCCACCTCCTCTTACTCTTCCTCTATTCTAAAATCCACTACGCCCATATGAGGATGAAGGTGAGCTAGGTTCGGTCTGCATTCTATATATTTCAGCTTTGTACAACATCATATCATAAGTTTGACATTGCTGCTCATCATGCCCCAGTGATGAACAAAATATACAAAAAAAATGCTTCAGCATAGGTTGATATTTTCCAACCCTTGAACATAAATTTGTTTCTGCAAACCCACAACTTGACAGATTGTGCACCACCCTCATCCTGCTATGCTCTTCAGCGGTCTAGGTCCTCCAGCGTTTCGATAATTATTGAAGACGGGACATTGATCCTTATGGTGCCCAACAAATTTACATTTTATGCACCAGACCTCTGTGCATACCTCCTTGTCCTTATCTTTGCATAGATTACGAGTCTCCAAATGCATCGCTTCTAACTAACTCTCAATCTACTAAATTCCAAGCGCAAAAAGTGTTGGTGGAGCTTCTAATTTCATCGCAATATCCATAGCCTTAGCTTGCATGGAAATATATTCGTTTAGCCCAAGTGTCGGCGTATATTTGGGAGCAACATAACAATAAACCATTCCTTGTGTCAGGTATCATCGACAATTAATCTACCATCTATGATAGTGTGCTTTAGCCTCTGATCTACCTCCCACATAGATTCATTTACCTCCTGGTGAATCTATTTCATTTTTGTAACCAACTACGCATATGAATTAGGCTTCTTTAATTGTTCTTTTGGGGAATATTTTACTTCATCTAGGGTGGCATTAGGGTTTTCTTGGAAAAATATGATATGCTAGTCCAATGCGCGATCTTGGAAAGCATTGGGTAACTATGATTTCTTCACATCATCATTAGTAACCTGTTGATATCTCCATACAACATTAGTCACAAACCAAAAGTGCTCAGTATCTTCATTCCCAATACCTCTGAAAGTAGGTAGCTTTATAGACACGACCATATCTATGCCTGGGGGAGGTGGGGGTGGGGGTGGCATGGATGCTTTGTAAGATGAGTGTGGAAGTGGAGTGGATGGGATCTAAAATATGGTCAAGGCTCTTTGTTCATTCTGATTTGATGAAACTTATTCTCGGGATACTTCCTCTTCTTCAGAGTGCGCAGATTCACTAGAGTTACTAGTTTCTGGTTCATCGTCACTATCAGATCTGCGCTTGAGAGGGCTATAAATATTATTATTATTATTATTTTGGGTCTTCGCGGTAAAATCTTCCACTGTGCATAGTCAGGCCTCTTGGGGACATTCACGCAAATGTTGGCATAGAGAGCCCTTTTCACATAATATCATCTTCATCAATAACTTCAAGGAGCGCGGGAACTTACCTCTAGGACCCTTGAAAAACCTTCTTTCTGCTTTAGAGTATGACACAAACTGATCAATGGAAAATTCAGTCACAAATCTTCCCAAGACGCAATCAATCCAATGATCTATCACATGGGTGATATTATTGTCTGTCTTTTCTAATTGTTGTATTAATTATGGAGTCCACTAAATGACTGCGTCATCCTTCGCGTAGGTATAAAATTTAGTTAATCGCAATAACCAGTCATGAAACTCATTTGTAAAGGAAAAAGATAATATTTTGTGAACGTCTGTATAGATGTACTTCTGAACCCACTTTTCAGCCGATATCTTAGAACATCGATTCTCTTGGATCGTGAATTCAAGGATCTTTCTATCCAGCCAATCTTGCAATTTCTTTTGAATAGGGTGCCACAACATCAAATATCTCTCAAAATGATCCTAGTCCCAGCAACGAAACCATTTTTTGGCTTGAGGGGTCTTGACCCTGGTTTGATCCTCTATGTTTTTTTTTTCATTATTATACTCACCATTCTATAGAAAATTGATTTGATTACACCACTAAGACTACCGACCTTTCCCCTGTAGAATAACCCTCATATTTTTATCCTATCACTGGAAATATAATCAACTTGACATGACTCCATTCCCAATGTATTTTTCTCCCTTCTTTCCAACAAAAAATTTAAAACTTATACCATGTTGAGCACCATACCTAGCCTAATATCTAAGTGACTGAAAATGTTGGATAGAGAGATCCCTCTCTAAAGTTGGAAGGGATAGATTCTATCTTTCAAGTGGTTTATGGTTAGCTCTAATTTTCTTTGCTCATTGTGGGGAAATTACGAAGTGTTAATAGGGTAAAAAACCACCCTTGCTACTATTGCGCTATTCTGAATCTTCTATTAAGAAAAATATGTCTTTTACGTAGATTTTTTTACCCCCATCATATAGGAGACTTGACCTCATATACAATAGGCCAACACTAATAATATAGGAGACTTGATACTACTGATAATCTCATAAGACTATGTTCTCACACAGATCCACAAACTACCATCCATTGAAAGACACCATGATCAACGATCCTCGCCCAAATCCGATTGGACTATCCAACTACCATTGGATGAATAAACAGTCCCTTTCATTGAATCTTTGCAATCACTGCTCCACACTCATGAAGTCACTTCTCCTCTACTCTATGTGGACCTTCTTTCATATATTTTCATATTGGATCCAAAGAAATTATGCTCAACTTGATTCAGCTCTGCAATAAAATCTCTTGCAGAAAGACCCCATTAATAAATCAAATAAAATCACCACAATCATATGTCCACTCAAGAAAAATAGTGGCCAAAATGCATGAATCAAATATAAATAACATAATCACTAGAAGCTAAAACAAACTCACACTCAACCATCCCTCAAACACTTCAAAATATGATTACTAGATAATACAATCAATAACATAAAACACAATGGCTATGTGCCAAATGTATTAACAACATCTACAAAAAAAAAGTGAAAGTCTCAAATATGGAGCTATACCAAGCTATCCATCTCTACTAACACACTCTGCCACAATTCTATGCTTCTCTTATCTATTATCTAAAATTTTGAATCAATACACTGCTTCAAAAAATAGATGTGCTCATTTTGATGTCATTAGAACTCATATATTTAATCAATATTTCTCACCAATAGGTCTAAAGCATACTCACATAATTCAACCCTTTCTAACTCACACTATCAACTCATACAACCAACCAACAACACTGTTATTTTTTTTTTTTTTACATAATTAAAATCCGAAATAACCTCAACAAGTCTCCAAGTGAATACCACAAGAAAATACCATGGCTATGACAATAACAAGGACACATGTACCATGATAATCTCCAACGTATACCACAGTAAAATACCTTGGTTATGTAAATACCAAGGACACTTGTACCATGGTAACCTCAAAAACAATACCACAGTCAAATACCATGGTTATGTCAATATCAAGGACTCTTATACCATGGTAATCACGGGAAAATACCTTGATTATGGCAATACTAAGGACACCTATACCATGGTTATATCAATACCAATACCATGGGAAAATACCATGGTTATGTTGATACCAAGAATATATGCACCAAGGTAATATAATGTGCCAACCTACTCCACACAGACATACCAATACTATTAATTCCAATACCAAGAATTCCTGTACCATGGTGGTACTCTTACAACATCATCATCAAGCCAACACACTACTGCAATAATTCATCTCTAGCATGAATACATATATGAAGACCTATCAATCATCAAGTGTTGCAACTAAGAAACATAGATCACTTGAGAAATCATCTCCAACTCATGTAGCAAGATCATCTATCTATAGCAACATCACAATTCCTCTAATGATGCCAAAAAAATCCAACACAAGGAAACACCTCCATGAACACTATACTACCATCAAGATACATCATCAAAGACTGACATCAAGGTCTAACATCAATTCTAACATAATAAACTCAATGCCAATTCAACTCGTTGTAACCATGCTACAAGGAAGGCATCCAAAAATTAGCTAGACTACATAGGGTTGACATCAATGCCAACATGAGCTAGCTTCCATCATGAAACAATGCCAACAACAATTAGTTGGAACCATCCACACCATGATTCCAAAAAAAGTATGGGATATAGAAATATTACATTAATTATTGACAATTAAATAAATATACTCTCAAAGATTACTTTCCACTCCCCTTCATTGATCAGGTGTTGGATTCCCTAGTAGGGAAGAAGCGATTATCATTTATGGATAGATTTAGTGGGTACCAAAAAAAAAAATTAAACCCAAAGGTAAAGAAAATACCACTTTCACGTTTCCATGGGGAACATTCACCTATCAAGTGCTTCCCTTCATATTATGAAATTCCCCTACTACCTTTCAATGGGTAGTATTAGCTATTTTCACTGATATCAATTGCACAGAGGTTTACATTGATGATTTTTCTTATTTGGTGACTCCTTTTATGATGCCCTTCAGAATTTGAAGAAAGTACTGGTTAGGTGCTAGGAATCCTACCTCACTTTAAGCAATAAGAAGTGTGGATGGATGTGTAAATTGGGGGTAGTTCTTGGACACTTGATTTCCAGTGAGGGTATACAAGTAGAACCAACAAAGTTTGAGATAATTATCCACTTACCAATGCCCAAATCCCAAAGGGAAGTGAGGAATTTTCTTGGTCATGAAAGATATTACTAGAGATTCATCAAGCACTTTTGTAGGATATCTTCACCTCTTTTTAGTTACTAGATAAAGATAGTGATTTCTATTAGACTGATGTTGGTCGATGAGCCTTTGTGGAATTAAAAAATAAATTTTTAAAGGCACCCATCCTGAGGGGACCTAATTGGTCCCCTACTTTTCATATCTCCTCTGATGCATCAAATACTATTGTTTGCATAGCTTTATGACAAGAAGAAATCCTGTCACCTTATGCTATATATTTTGCTAGTAAAAATTTATAACTTGATAAATTAAACTATAAAGTAACTAAAAAGGAATTTTTAGCTGTAGTATTTGCTATCAATAAATTCATACTATATAACAGTCTATGAAATATATTTTTATACTTGTCATTGTGTGATAAAATATTTGATGAATAAACCTATGAATAATTTTAGGATTCCTAGGTGGTTGTTATTACTGGATAAATTTAATATTACAATTATTGATAGACCAGGAAAATCTAATGTTGTGGTAGATTATCTTCCTAGATTTTACAATCATGATAAATTTATTCTTGTGGATGATTAATTTATTGTTGAACTTTTATTTTTTTGGTCAAATAACTCACCTTGGTTTGCAGATATAGCAAACTATCTTGTTATAGGGAAAATACCACCTTACCTATATGCTAGAGAGTGCAATGAATTGTTAAAAAAAATGCTACATATTACTGGATTTTAGGGAGAGATATTTTACCTGGGCCCAATTCGATTATTCAAAAATGTGTATGAGAAGAATATGAGTTTGAAATCTCCATTTTGTAGAAAAAAATAACAAACAAATTTCTTCATGTAGGATACTTTTGGCCTTCCCTTTTTAGAGATGCTAAACAATATGTCAGGAAATGTGACAATTGTCAGCAAATTGGCCAACCTATACAAGTTGATGAAATTCCCTTATGTCCACAGGTTATGATAGAGCCCTTTGAAAAATGGGATATTGATTTCATTGGACTATTGCAACTACATCTTAGAAAAAAATGGGTAGAGGGTAGAGCTATTCCTTTCATTATTGAAAAGTATGTTATTGATTGTTTATTTGATGAAATATTTACTAGATTTGGTGTTCCTAGAGAGAGTGTTAATTACCATGGAACAAAGTTTACCTCTAATTTGGTGAAGGGAATTATAGATTAGTATATAATAAAGCACCATAAACTGTCTTCGTATCATCCACAGGCCAATGGCCAAGTGGAGTCCACAAACAAAGGCATAGAGTCCATCTTGACAAATACATTGAACATTCATAGGAAGGATCGGGTAGATGTGCTACCTAAGGCCTTGTGGGCATACATAGCTACTTGGAGAAACAACATCGATCATACACCTTATGAAATTGTATATGGAAAAAAATTCATGTTACCAATAGAGTTCCAAATAAATAATTTTAGAACTTCAGTTGAACTTGGATTAGATTTCTCGAAAGCACATCAACAACGCCTCTTACAACTGAGTGAACTTTATGATATGAGGAGAGATGTTGTTCAATAGAAAATTTTGATTCAAAAATAGTGCAAAATATGGCACGATAAACATATCAAGAAGAATAAAATCCATCCATGGGATTGGGTACTCCTCTATGAAACTAAATTCAAAAACTTTAAGGGGAAATTCCACACACGTTGGCTGGGACCTTATGAGGTAATTAGAGCTATTGAGAATGAAGATGTTGAAGTAAAGACTATTGATGAGAATGAGACTACCATCTTGGTAACTGGGCATAGAATCATAGTGTATCAAAAACCCTTTACTAAAAAGGAATTCATCAAATAGATTAAGCAACAACCATATTTAGAACTGGTAGGAAAGGATGACCTTCGACCTATTGTGAGTAATTTTTTATCATCTCTTTTTCTCCAATATATGTGTGTGTGTGTGTGTGTGTGTGCGTGCGTGTGTGTGTTACTATAATTATAATAATAGTCTAGCCCCCATATTGTTATTGTTAGTGCAGCCCCCTATTCTTATTGTTGTGCCCATGTAGGGAATTTCACACCTCCCCCTTAGGAGGGAAATCAAAATTTTTAAAAGCTTACCATAGGGTCAGGAAGGAATTATTTGGGGATGGCCTTAAATATGATATTCAGAAGTTTGTGGCAGAATGTTTGGTTTCCCAACAAAATAGATTTGAGATAATTAAGACCTTGGGTCTGTTACAACCTTTAGACTTTCCAAGTCAACATTGGGAGGAGGTCTCCATGGATTTTATGATAGGTTTACTCAAGTCTGAAGGAAAGAGTGTCACCATGGTGGAAGTTTATAGACTTACCAAGTATGCACACTTTTGTGCTCTCATCCTTTTAAATTTATTATAGTTACTACTGAATTTATGGCAATGATTCAAAAGCTACATGGAAACTGAAATATTATTGTCAGTGACAGAGATCCCATTTTCACTGGAAAATTTTGGATGGAATTATTTTCTTGTCTTGGTATTCATTAGATCATAGTTCATCTTATCATCCTCAATTTGACGCGCAAACTAATACAATTAAAAATGTTTGGAAGGATATCTCCATTGCTTTGTATCTGATAAAAAAACACAATGGGTCTAGCAGTTACCTTTAGTTGAATGGTGGTATAACACTTCCTTCCATACTACAGAAAAAATGACCCCATTTATGGAAATTTATGGATATCATCCACCGTCCATCACATCATGTTTAAGAGAAAATTCTAAGGTTCAAGAAATGGTAGATCACATCGAGCATCAACAAAAATTTCTCAACTCTTTAAGGATAACCTCACTCTGGCACATAATCGAATGAAAGAATAGGTAGATCAACATCATAGTGAAAGAAGTTTTGATGTAGGAAATTGGATATTTTCATGGCTAAAACCATACAAAAAATTGTCCCTCAAGAAATCTAAGAAGGATAATACATTATCACTCAAGTACTATGGTCCTTACAAGGTGCTGCAAAATATTGGTATTATGGCATACAAATTGGAGCTTCCTGCATCTTTATGAGTACAACTATTTTTCCATGTTTCTTGCTTAAAGAAGGTCATCAAAAAAAATATCCCAATTCAAAATATATTTCCAAAACTTAAAGAAGAAGAAAAAATCATATTTGAGCCTGAAGGAGTCACAAAGACAAGAACCCGAGAAATAGAGAATCTATTAATTTCATAGTATCTCATTAAGTGGAAGAACTTACCCATTGAAGATTCCACATGGGAGGATGATAATTTTATACAAAAGAATCCAAAACTACTCAAGCATTGAGGAAAACATGATTTTGAAGGAGAGGAGCATGTTAGGTCCCTATAATACTAGTGTAGCCCCTATATTTTTATTGTTAGTGTAGCCCTCTATTGCTATTGTTGTGCCCATGTAGCCCCCATATTGTTATTGTTGTGCCCCATAAAATATCACTATTGTTATTTTTGTGCCCTTAAATTATCACTGTTATGTATACTCTGATTATATTGTGACCCCTTAGACTCCTATATATATCAAGGAGGTATTATCATTTGTATCATCCAATAATTTTTCATTTATGTGATGTAAAGGAGGTTTCCCCCTTGAAGATTTTATTTCTAGAGTCGATGATCTATCTATATATGAGAAAAAAGTTAGAAAACAGAAAAAGTAAAGAAAAAATAGTTGTATGATTGTGAAAAATAGCTTGTTGGCATGATTATGCAGAGGGCTACCTAAAAAACAAGTCACTAACAGGAAAAACCTCTTCTTTTCAATAAAATGGGAATAATGATTGAATTATTATACATTTTAATCTATCTTTGAGAAGAAGTGGGTCTCTAAAGGTGATTCTGGTGGCAACATAAAGAAATCAACAAAAGAATTTCCCTTATCAAAGTTCAAAGCATATGATTTATCTTATTTTTATATAGTCAACACATATTTCCCACTGCAGTTAATTTCACTTTTCACAGGTCACAAAATTGTGCTAAATAGAGAAATTATTTTCAGAACTTGGTGGTCACTATGTTTGGCACTCTATTTCTCGCTTCTTTCCTCCCTTTTCTCCCTTGAAAATTTAACACCTAGCCCTATTTCTATCATCCCATTTGATATTTCCCCATTTTTATTCCTTCCCATTCTTTAAAATTTACCCCTACCCTATTTTTTTCTTCCCATCTATATTTTCCCAAGTCTTATTCCTTCCCATTCTCAAAACTTTCCTTGTCCCAAATTATATTTTTTTCCCTCTGTATATCCTTATTTTTATATTCCCTCCCATTCTTATAAATGCAATATTTCCCCCCTTTTTCTTTATTCCCCCTAGTTCTGGGTTCTACCAATCTCTTTTTAATCTCCCTATGACTTATGAGCAACATATTGGAAATTCCTGGCATCAAAATTGTTTTATTGCAAAGAAGAAGTCAATCTTATATCAGTCATGATCCAACATGGTAATATATTCTTTTTCAAGACAACCAATCAATTATCATATTGAATACAAAGAGTGAAGGGAGCTCTACTTGCATGGTTCATGATGCATAATACTTGCTAAGGTTTTGCAAATGAGGTAGAAATATAAGTGGGCTTGATTCTGGGGAAAAATCCACAGTTAATCACACTTGATCCAGAGGCGATCTGGGATGGCTGACCTCTTGGGAAGTCCTGGTTACCGGGTGCAAGCCCAAGATGTGATGATTGATGCTCTGTGATTCATTTCACTAGTTTCAATCCCACTTCTTCACCCCTGTGAGCATCACCCGATGCAATGAGTGCTAAGTGGACTATTCAAAAATGGTGAGAAATTAGTCAGTTACAACTACCTCTCATGGAAATGGTCATAGATGAATGACTTACGTAACACAATTGAATCCCACAAAATGATATCTAATATAATGCACTGCGAAAACCCTTGAATACTTAATTATCATCTTCTTTTGAATAGTTAAATTGTAGTAAGTTGATTTTTTTTTATCGAGAGTGTAGAAATATTTCATCAGTACAGTAATTGTAGAGATTTACTTCATTTATGCCTATAATGATCACATTTTTGTGTGAAGTAAATCAAATAGCCTTGAGAATACTATCATATATGACTTTAGTTTTTTTATACATGATGATTTTATTCCTCAAATTAAAAAAAAAGGAAGGAAAATGAGACAAGTTTTCTCTTCATTTTTGGTACTTGAGACTATCTTTAATATATACCTCCAATCATACAAAAATGATTAGCATGATCTACTTACCATAAAACCTATTTAACCTTTCTAATTTTAATATAGAAAATACTCTATCCAATGTATTACAATCATTAAGGTTTGGGATGATTTGATAATGGCTATTCCCTACCCATTCTTTATCATCATTATGTGAAGTCTTGAAGTACTATCACATGACTGAAGCATTGATTTTTTTGATTCGATGAACCATTTTAATCCTCCATTGAAAATATCGTTGCATGCCTTGTAATCATTTCTCCTTCATTATTTTTTTGGAATCTTCACACAAATATTTTATTCATAACTGTCATCCGTGTCAAATCCTGATTTCATACCCACTATTATCTTGGTTGATATTTGAAATGTTTGGGCGGTGTTTCGATTTTAATGAGAAGTTATTTTGTTCTTATGAGCATGTACAACTTCAACATGTCTTGTATTGTGCGTATTATGCCTTATACCTAGATTGTGAGCTTGTAGCGAGGAATCGTTCTTTCCTCTTATCGACTCCTGTCAATTGAGGGTTGTAAGTTGTGTTAGCTCCCTGTAATTAGCAAGATTGGCAAAGTCTGACAGCAGGGAGAACACCGTTTCAACCACTTTGGGATTCTAGGATCTAGCCCTCCTGAATCCAGAGAGGGATCTCTCCAATAAGTGTAAAGATAGATTTATCTTTAAGGTTTTGGGTAATGATATTAAGCTAGTTATGAAGGCCGAGGGTTTTTTTTTGTTTTGGATGGTTGAGCATGATTATTATTTGAGTGGAAAGTTCTGAATGGAAAGAGTTTCAAAGGTGAGAAGTTGCAAGAAAATAGAACAAGATTTGGCCAAAAAGATGGATGTTTTGCTGGTTTTAGTCCATTGGGTTATGGAGTCATAATAGGGTTTAATTGGAAAAACCAAGTTCAAGAGTGGTCCATGGGGAAAGTCATTTATGTCTAAAGGTCTATTTAAAGTGGATTTATGGAATGAAATGATACAACAAGAAGGGGAAATTAAACAGATGAATAACAACGAGCAGCCCAAGATCTGGTAAGTACTTTGAAACTAGCCAGCTTTTGAAATACACTTAAGAAAAACATAAAAGTAAACTAGGATCTGGTAAGTACTTCGAAACTAGCCAGCCTTTGATACACTTTCAATAGAAAACATTTAAAACACAAAGGGAAACACAAATGATAACAAAGAATGGTCTAAGATCTGGTAAGTACTTCAAAACTAGCCAGCTTTCAACACATTCCAAGGGAAACTTTCAGATAGTATTTGGGGATAAAACTAGGATCAGGGCTCACCATATCTTCCTTAGTTCATCTCTACTTAACATAAACTGAAAATAACTTTCAGAATAACAATTAGCTAAGACAGTAGGATGAGGGAACGCCAGCATTCCGAACTGCTCAAACTGAATTAAATCATTCCTAAACAACACAAATTGGAAGAAAACATTTAGATAAAGCTTATCAGTCAGAGAAGGGTACTGATATATAGTAAATCCTAACTCTTAGCTTGATATTCTTTATTATAGAAAATGAAAAAAGTGAGAACAGAAATAAAATAACGATTTACAATTAGAAAAACATCACCGTCGACATAGACCAGGATTCCACAAATCAGCGTGTATTGATGCGTCAAACTAGTTACAACTTTAAGTCCAGTGTTTCAGGTTAGCAATCATCTTCACTTCTCAACCTAACTATTATATCACAAGCAAAGCTTAAAGAGCCTTTGAACACTATTTACAATCAGGAGTTTCGAGCACAAATATATTTCAAAGTTCTGCAACCAACATTTTCTCATCTTCTATAGAAGTATTTATAGAAGGAATGAGGAGGTGGGATCTAATAAAAGATCTCCTGAGCCTACAGATTAATGCTTCTCAGCCTTTGAGGGGCTTAATGGAGAAGAGTACAGATATTTCACTGTATTAATTGATTTACATTTAAGATTTAAGTTCGGTGGGAGCTTTTGTTGACTTTTAAGGCTCTGTGTCATGTTGTAGTAATTCTGTTGATATTTTTGCATTAAGTTCCTTTAGCAGAATTAATTCTTCGGCTGCGCTGAGGAAAATATCTTCTTTTTGATCAATAACTTCGACCTTTGTTTGAATGCTTTAAGGCAACAGGTGGCTTTGTGGTAGCTGAGAGGAATCAATTGGCCTTTGTTGTGGCGGTGGAGGCCTTTCTGTCTGATGATCTTTTGATTTTTATTTTCACTGTTTTAATTCAGAGGATTAGGCTTTTGATAATCAATCTTAGCTGTAATCCCCCAAAATTGTCTTCAATCTTCTGTTCTACTGTGGCAAGTCTTCAACACTGATACTCTTTTTTTTTATTCATTTTTCTGTGTCTTGCTGATGTGAAGGGTTGCATAGGGTTCATATGGCATCAATGCCCATGAAGCATTGATGAAACGTGGAGTAGAACCTTTGTAGTTTTTTCCCTTTGATAAACAGAAGTCCAAAGGATTGTCACCCTTGGCTTTCTTTTCCTTTATTATTATAGGAAGAACATTTGAAACCTACAAAATACACAAAATATTAAGAAATCCTGCATTATTGGGTTTAACTTCTTCGGAGGCTGTGGGGAGGAGCGTGGCCGTTGGATGGCAGCATCCAACGGTGGAGATTCATTTGCGGGAGGTTAAAAGGAAAGTGGGGAAGAATTAAGTCAGATCCGTCGATCTGCAGAGATCGACGGTCAAGATGGATCAAGAGGAACATTATGCAAATGACCACTTTATAAAGAAATGGAAGAAAAACAAAGAAAATAGGTGAAATTTCCTTTGGTGGGGGTAAAATGAAAAGGAAATGAAAATGAGGCTTTGGGATGATCATGGGCCGTCGGATGGGATCGGCCCGCGAGATCAACGGTGGATATTGCGCGTCAAAGACCCTTTGGCAGAGGTGGAGGGAAATAGTGTAAGGCCAGATTAAATATGTGCCATTGATCTGCAGAGATCAACGGTGAGAGTCGCACACGATAAAACACAATAGAAATGGGGAAGGTGGTTTCGGGAGGTAAAACCACTATTTTTGCATGAGAAAAGGGTGGGGAGGCGGTTTTGCCTTTTTGAACACAATATGCATTCCTGCCTGACACGTGGCATCATAAAACAGCTTATATCGC
Source organism: Pinus albicaulis (assembly GCA_034641835.2). NCBI lineage: Eukaryota > Viridiplantae > Streptophyta > Pinopsida > Pinales > Pinaceae > Pinus > Pinus albicaulis. The sequence goes on along the minus strand of CM076584.1, from coordinate 256,133,088 downwards.
GCAGCCTTTGGGAAATTAACCATCGTTCTGAAAACTACGCGATATAGGATGTGGGCCGTCAGATTTGGGGCCTCAGATCTGACGGTAGAAAATGAGCGCGATATGAGATAGATGCGTAAGCAGAAGCAGGGGGAGCGGTTTTAATATGGGCCGTTGGATGTAGAAGATCGACGGACAGGATTGAATCTGGGCTAAAACGAGATAATATACAGGCAGAGAAAGGATTAATAGGGACCGTTGATCTACAGAGATCAATGGCTGTGATTGGCCGAGAAACGTTAAGAGCGGGCCTGCATGTTTTAAACCAAAGTTGGAAGGTGTGATCTAGACCGTCCGATCTAGACACGTGGACGGTCTAGATGCAATTAGAGGTATTGGCATCGACGGGGCAAAGAACATGGAGGCACCAAAGAGATTGAGCGTTGGCTGTTGATTTGAGGATCAGATCAATGGTGGGGAGTGAATCGGAGGATTTTGAAGGCGGAGGAACGCTAATAATCAAAGGAATTATGGGCCATTAGATCTGGGAAAGCGGGGAGGAGATCAACGGTTCACGATAGATTGAGGTATGGCCAATCGAAAGGGACACAAAAATGAGCCTGAAAAAACTTGCGATGCGATGCTGCGCGGGCCGTTGCTTGGATTAAGATCAACGGCGAATATTGCCGTAAGTATAGAACCGGCGGAAACCCTTTAAAACATATGAAAAACCAAAAATTTAATATAATACAAAAAAAATTATGTATCGGGCGGGTTATGAAATGGTCTGGTGCCTGACTGCGGGGCCCGTGGTTTATATGAAGTGTGATAGGCTCAGGGCTTATGTATATAAGGGCCAATCACATCGGAAAGTCGGGCCTAGTCTTTCAACCTACCCATTTGGATTTTTGCGATGTGATTGGTGCTTCGGGACTTAAAATCTTGGTCCCGAGCGCAAGTTATATGGGGTAAAGCAGGTTTTATACAAATGGGGCCCAATCGCTTCGGAAACTTTGGTTCGGGTCTTTCAATCTACCCCTTTTACATTAAAAAACATTGCTTGGGCGGGTCTAGACCAAAACTTAGGATAAAGGGTTTTTTGATTTACAAAGTAAAAGGGAAATCGGGAATAGATTATTTCAATGTTTTAGCACCCGATTGCGGGCACAAGGGTTATATGAAAAAAATAATATGATCGGGGGTTATGAAAAAAGGGCTTAGTCGCATCGGAGGCTTTCACATAGGACTTAGACTTGTGCGCTCTATTTTCTCTGATGCGATAAGTGCCTAAATGGCTTAGCGCTTGGTTCCAGCTCCAAGGCGTATGGAGGGGAAGTGGTTAAGACTTTGGCCCAAGGGGGATTAAACCTGTAATACACAAAAGTGTGTTTTTTATGAAATTTTCAGAGTTTTCTAATGGATTTGGGGGTTTCAGCAGAGTTCAAAAAGGAGTTTTAAACTCTGTGATGTGGATTTTATGAAGGAAAAGGGGAGTGGATGAAAAATAGAGGAAAATGGTGGGGGAAAAAGGGGATAAAATAAAGGTTAGTTTTGAGGTGGGGGAAGGGAGAAATGGTGTTTGCAGCAGTATTATCTTCATGAAAAACAGCAGAATTTCTGAGTTGGAAAAGAAAACAGCAGTGAATATTGAACCAAGGGCATGATGTCTTCATGAGTCTTCAAGAGATAACACTTTTTTGCAATAATTGTTCCTTGACGGCTCCAAAAATGTTTTAGCCACCATTTGATATGACAAATTTTATTGGTGGCTAACAGTGGCTCCACTTGGGGATGGTGCCTTCTTGAAGGCACCAAGAACTTCATACTTGCATTCTCTGGGAGGCTGATCAATGCCTTATCCATTGGTTTGCCTTTCTTTACTTGGATGTTCTTCTTTGTTCTGAAAACATGTTAGCAGCCATGGAAAACAATGGATCTTCATCAATACAAGCTTTCTACCTACCCAATCCTACTGATCTAACATTTTTTCTTCTTTAGAGTGCACTTTGATTGGCAAACTCTTTTCTTTTTATTCTTTTGAAAGAATAAAACTAATCTAATTCTACTCCTTATTTCTCCATGAACTCAGATTAAATAGTTGATTCCATATGTTTCTCTACCTAATCTACTAATTTGTTAGGGTAAAACAGTCTAACAGATTTTTATTCTCTAATTTCTAAAACAGAAATTTAAAAGCATACAAGTCATGATTGAACAGTCTAACTTGATGCTGATATATGGCATAAAAAACAAGCTGCACATAGATCTTATTTTGCAGAAAATTAAAACAAAATGGAAGGCTTAAGATCTGAAAGTTTCAAAGCATTTCCTTCATCTTTTTACAGCTCTATTTTTTTTTATTTTTTTTTTTGGCTTTTGTTTGAGCTGTTCTTTCCTTAAAATCTGGTTCAGATTTTGAGCATTTTTTAACCTTTAATTTCTATCCTAATCTTCCTACTGATAAGCCAAGATTAAACAATTTGGAAAATTGAATTTACTATCCTATCAACAGTAAATTTAAAACTAATTAGTAAAGATTAGGTTGTTTGACTAACTAGAAGTGTGTTTTTCAGGAGTGGCATTTAAGCTTGCACACTTTCAAATTTGGTTCTCTTTTTTTTGGTATGGGGTTGTACCTTTATTGTTTTTACAATCTACCCTCTTTTCTTTCTTTCACTGTTTTTGTATTTTGTTTTTTCTAACTTTGAATGCAATGGTGGATGAAATATTTATAATGGAAAAAAGATAAAAAGGCTTTCAGAACATGACATGGATTAAGAGAAGTAATGTTTAAGCATCCTGCCATTGACAGGACCCCCAAACAATTCTGCTCCATTCAACTCTTGTAAGAAAAAGGCATTATTACCAGCAGCTGAATGAATGAAGTAAGGGCCAAGCCATAAGTTGTCAAATTTTCCATGCTTGCCCTTGTCTTCCCTCCTTGAGTCCCATTTTAAAACTTTGTCCCCAATATTAAAATTGTTGGCCTTTGTTCTTCTGTCAAAAATCTTTTTAATGTTGTCTTGCTTCTGCAATGCTTTGTTATAAACTTCCTCTCTGGTTTGTTGAAGGTGAATAGTCTGATTTATCCTTCTCATCTTGTCATTATCTTCAGACTGAACCTCTTGAATCAACTTCATAACCGGCACACCAAGGCTGGTAGGAAAAATTGCATCAGTTCCATACACAAGCTGGTAGGGTGACATGCCAATAGATTTCTTCAAAGTCAATCTGTCAGCCCAAAGTGCATGCACAAGCTTTGTGTGCCAAGACTTTTTTTTATTCTCTAACAACTTCTTGATTATGTTCAGTAAACTCTTGTTTGAAGATTTTGCAAGTCCATTACCTTGTGGGTAATAGGTCGTGGAATGCCCCAATGTTATCTGATACTTGCGACAGAATTCAACCATATTATTTGATCCAAATGTTGTTGCATTATCAGTGATGATCTTGGTAGGACGGCCAAATCTAGAGAGAATATTATTCTCCATGAATTTTATGATAATAGAATCATTGTCCTGCCTACAAGGGATGGCTTCTATCCATTTAGTGAAGTAGTCTGTGGAAGTGAGAATCCATCTATGCTGAGCTGAAGATGATGGATGGATTTCACCTATGAAGTCAAGTCCCCACTATTGAAAAGGGGCTTCAACAGTGATTGGATGTAGAGGTAGGGGTAGCAGCTTCCTTTTTCCTTCAAAAAGTTTACATTTATGACAGGAAATTATCATCTTATGTACATCAAGAAAGAGAGTAGGCCAATAGCAACCAGCCCTCAAGATTTTGTTGGCTATTGTCTTCCAGTATAAATGGCCTCCACACTCTCCTTCATGGAACTCGTGCTTAACCTTCTCTGCATCATACTCAAGCAAACATTTAAGCAATATACCACTTGCATTTTTCCAATAAAGACATCTATCTATAATTCAATAGTTTACAGCTTTTAATTTCAAAAACCTTGCCTTTGTTTTTGTCAAACCAGGAGGTGTATTCAAATTAAGCAAAACATAAATAATATCAGTATACCAAGAGGAATTCATAAAATGGTCTTCAACAACGGGAGTTGAGATTTCCTCTTGTTCATACAAAGCATTAATCATATTAATATCAAGAACTTTAAAATTGGATTCAGCCATCAATCTAGCTAGACCTTGGCCTTTGATGAGCTTAGTGGGCTTTATCTCTAAATCATATTCAAGAATAACAGTAATCCACTTACCTCTCTTACCATCTGGGTCTTGTGTTAGAATGCCTTTCACAATTGAATTTGGGACAAAGGTAATGATGTGTGAGTGCAAGATGTATACTCTGCAAGATGTATACTCTGAAGTCTTTTAAAGCTTTAACCAAAGCAAAAGATTGCTTTTCCATAATGTTATACTTCAAAGGCACATATCTCAATGCCTTGCTAAATAATGCAACAGGATGCTCTTGTCCTTGTGGATTTTTCTGTAAAATGATAGCAGCTATTGTATGTTCAGATGCAAATGAAAAAATATAAAAATCTTTTGAAAAATCGGGACTTATTAGAACCGGTGTTTTGGTTAACGCTTTCTTCACCAGTTCAAAGGACTTCTTTGCTTCCAAGGTCCATTTTACCCCTTGCTCCTTCTTCAGCATGTTTTTAATATTCCTAAGGCGCTCAGCCAAGTTGGGGATGAACCTTCTCAAAAATTTAATCTTTCCGATGAAAGATTGCAACTCCTTGATGTTTCGAGGATGAGAGATTTGCAATATGGCCTCAATCCTCTTTGGATCTATCTTAATACCCTCTTCTGAAATAATGTGCCCAAGAAGCTTACCTTCTTGGAGACCGAAAAGTGTTTTCTTAGGGTTCAGAGATATTCCAAACTTCCTGCATCTCTCGAATATTGTTCTTAAATTTTCTAAGTGCTCTTCATCTGTCTTTGAAAAAACAGTAACATCATCAAGGTATATCATGATGAGGTAGCCCAATTCTTCAAAGAAATCTATGTCCATGGCTCTCTGAAAAATTGCACCAGCATTCATTAGACCAAAGGGAATTTTCACATACATGAAAGTTCCCCATGGTGTAGTAAAGGTTGTCTTTAATTGATCATCAGGGTGGACTAAGATCTTATTATACCCTGAGTATCCATCCAACAAAGAAATTATTTTAGACCCTACCACCCTCTGTAAAATGTGATCCATCTTGGGAAAAGGGTAGTTGTCTTTCAATGAAGCTTTGTTTAAGTCTCTAAAGTCTATAAAAAGCCTGATCTATGATGTTTTCTTCCTAACAGACACCAAATTAGACACCCACTCAGAATATCTAATAGGGAAAATAATCCCAGCTTCATACATTTTCTTGATTTCCTTCTCGACCAAAGGCAACTGAACAGGGTTTATTCTGCGCAGTTTCTGTTTGAATGGCTTTTGGTTTTCCTTGAGAGGGATTTTGTGCTATATTATTTCAGTGTCATAGGACTTAAGATCTTCGTAACTCCACGCAAAAACATCATAAAATTCTTTAAACAGCTCTATGTATTTAAGTTTTATGTGAGCTGGTAAAGTCTTAAACAGTTTAATCATCATTGGTTTAAGTTTACTACCTATATTTCACTCTTCCACTTCAGTATCTACAGGCTCCAGTTTTGGCTTCTTGGCCACATCCTTAAAATCGAACAACTCTTCTAAAGGGGCCAGACCCTTAGGCAAACTATGATCTTTGGACTGCAGGGTTTCTAACTCTGCAATCATCTCTGTTTTGTTTATAAGTTTGCTAGATAGTATATTAATATTAACAAGTTCAAGAGACGGTTCTTCTTCACCAAGAAAATTTTCTTCACTGCTACAGTCTATTTCATAATCTAAGTCCGAACTGTTTAGTTCGAATTCATTTCTGAATTGCATTAAGTCTTCTATCTATTTGTCTCCGTCGAACACTTGCCAGTATTTCTCGTTGTCAGGAATGGCTGGTCTGAATTTTATTTGAGTTGTGTAGTCTTTGGTTTCATATGGCATTAAGCATGTTCTAGCTGCAAAGGCTAAGTTGTGGGCCACGATATTTCTTTTTCTTGGGACAAAAATTATGTGGTACTCCTCAAAAGTTTTTAAAAGATCCACGACATCATTTCGATAGGCCCGAAGTCTTGGGTGATTTGCGTTGTATTCCTCGTTGACTTGCCTAATTATCAATTCAGAATCCCCATACGCTTTAATTCTCTTGGCTCCTAACTTTTCCAACAAACGCAAGCCTAAAAGCAGGGATTCATATTCTGCTATGTTGTTAGAACACTGAAAGTTTAATCTATAAGAAATACTCTCTGTATGGTTGTTCTCAGTGTTACATATCCAGACACCTGTACCAGCGTTAGTTCTAGTGCATGACCCATTGAAGTTCATACTCCACAGAGGACTAGTTTCAAGTGTATCTTAGGTATTGTCCTCTTTAACTAAAGTGCTTTTTTATTGTTGTTGAATATCAGCACTTAGTTAAATTTGTTTTGATTCCTCAAGATTTTCGTTTATTTGAGGAATGTTTTCTTGACTATCAAGGTTTAAAAGTAATGGATGCATGATTTGTAGCTCAAGCCTTGTGTTTGGTTTGCTAAAGTTGAAAGGTTAAACAAAATTTTTTGAGACTTCTAAGTTGTGCTCTTCTTCCTCCCTATCGACCATTAGTTCAGTTAAAGTGACCAGTTCACTAAAATTTTCATCGTTAAACAAGATAAAAGAATCGAGGCCTATGTTTACAGAATACAGAGGAGAGTTTTGTGGTCTGTCCTAGCTTGTAACTGTGTATTTCATATGGGACTCCCTGTAAAGTCTTCTTGTCTGATTGAAAACAGGGATAGTCGCATAGGTCATGTCCATATGCATAGTCCCCTGTAACTTAGCCCCCCAAGATCTTGATAATAGCATTCCATACTTTTGGGGCACATCAGCCACAAAAATTTCCATGACTAAGCATTTGGCTGGAATCTGTGCTAAGTTAACGCAGAGATATTTTATTAATCCTAAACATTTTACTCTGCTTGAGTCAAAGGAGTAAAGGTCTTTATAAGGTTTGGTGATTTCTAGACCAAGGCTCTCCATTACAGCTTTAGGCATCAAATTGTGAGAGGCCCCGGAATCATGCATAGCGTTGCGCAAAATCTTGTCACGAACAAGTCCTTCTTGATACTTACCTTCAATCTTAGGACCAAAAATAAGCTCTGGTTGGTCATCATTAAGATTGACTGTTTCATTGTTCTCTTCAATGTTTAAAGCCTTCAAAATTTGGGTTCTATATACATTTTGGGCAGCTAACTCAGTCAAGGGAACAGAGATTTTAATTTTGGAAATTTCTTGCTCTAGGCTGAAAGTAATTTGATTATTTAAGGTACTTGTCTCAACCTTATTAGTTGTCACTCTATCAGCAACATCAGCTTGCTGATTTGTTATATTTACATTTGACAAAATGGTTTTAACAGGAGTCCTAGTTGAAGTGTTAGTACTACTAAGGTCTACACTCTATTTTTCCTTGTTTTGAGTGCCTTTCTCTTTACTTTTATCGGAATTCACAGCCACTGTTTTGTCTTTCTGTTTGACAAATTTAGGCTTGTTTACAGTGTGGTTTTGTGAATATTTTTCAGAGTTTTTGGTGTTGGGAGTTTGTTGATTGGTTTTACTTCTAAGGTCATATTCCCTTTGAGATTCTATGATGAAATTTTCCATGTCTTGATAATAACTTTCATCGTCATCTCTTTTGTCATCATAGGGTTTGTAAAGACCTTGTTTTCTATCATAATTTATCTCAAAGTCATCATTCTCTAATCCCAGCATGTTGATATCTTCTTCCTCTGTTATTTCATCAATTTCCTCAACCTCACTCACATAGTTTTGATGAAAGGGAGGAGTGATCTGTTGATCATCTTCCCTAGGTCTGTTTGGAGGTTGGTTCCTTCTAAAATTTTGATTCTGGTTCTGGTTTCTATTTTGAGGAGAAGTTTGGTTTTGACTTGCTTGTTCTCTCTCAAGGATGCTCATTTTCTTCATCATCTCCTCCATCATTTTTTCCATCTTGGAGCTGGAAGTGGAAGGGGTAGATTCCTCTCTAAAGGATACTCACTTCTCATTTTTCATTCTTGCTCTCTTCTCCATCAAATTAAATTCCATAGCAAGAGCTCTTTTTTTCATATCTTCAAGAGTTGCATGATCTCTCTCTCTCAGCTGATAGGCCATCTCAGGGTCGAACCCTTTAGGAAACTTATTTAGAGCTAAGCCTTGTGGAGGTTTTAGATCCAGGGAAAGTGCATTATACACACTGTTAAATCTAGTGCAGTAAGCTTGAACACTTTCCCCAGTGTTTCTGTGGAGGTTCTTGTAATCAGAAAGGACTTGGAGAGGATTTTTCTTCACTTCCCATTTGTTTAAGAATGTATGATGGAAGGCTTGGAGATTGTTGATACTATGGGGGGTTAAACTTTTAAACCATTTTCTTACTTCTCCCCCCAGACTCTGAGCAAATAATCTAAGCTTGACAGAATCATCATCAATTTCATTTCTGTCAAAGTAGTCATTCATTTTATCCACATGTTGTGATGCAGTTGTAAAATTACTAGCATCATATAATGGAATTTTGGATTGATATTCCTGTGGAAGATTGACTAATGGTTCAGGAAGGACTAAGGAAGCATACCATGTTGCCATGATATGTGGTGGAGGTGGATTTACAAGAGGTGGATTAACAAAAGGTAAAGTGGTCTGAAGTGGAGTGGTTTGGACAGTGGATGTAGGATGAATAGATGTGGAAGGACCAGGGATAGATTGTTGAGCTAATCTTGGATGGGAGACACCTAAATTGGAAAGGAAATGTGAATCAGGTGGTGTTGTTTCTCTACTACCAAGATGTTCACTTGTTTCAGCATATGAAAGTGAAGACTCAGAATCTAGCTGATCTAAATCACCAATGGACCTAGTTCTAAATGGATTTATTAGATCTGCTTGTGATTGCTGTAGAGCTGCAAGATTTTCAGGAACTGAATTAGCTCTCAAGGGTGATCTAAAAACAGTTGAAAATTTTATCTTAGGAGACTTCCTAAGGATACTTTCTGGGTTATCAACTATCTCAGGTGGATCAGGGTCAGGATAGGCTCTAGTATGAATATTTCTAGGAGCCACTATGCTATTTTTGTTAGACCCAACTAAACAAGAAAATTTCAACCAGATATGACAGTCTTTGAGAGATTAACTAATATGTTTCACAAATTTAAATCCTACAGTCCTCTAACTAAGTTTGAATGATATTATAATGATAATGGGTCTTCCCGGTGGAGTCTTAAGGTCTGTTGAGGATTGTGGAGTCGCCAAGTGGAAGTTTTTATTTGTTTTGGAGATAAAAGGTTTTATGGTCCACCACCATGTTTATTGAATTCCAATCTGAAATATTTTTTGGATTTTCTGAGTTATTTTTTAGTTATGTGGTTTCTAAGAGTATCCTAAATCTATTTCAAAACTTATCTATGGTTATGAGACAAAGACAGTCTACTCTTATGGCTAATAAAGTTGATTTTTCAAGGTTAGATAAACTCTTATGAGAATCCTAGGGTTTTCCTAGTTTGTCACTAATTCAAAATAGTTTTATCACGATTACCATCGATTTGGTAGTGATTGAAGAGGTTGCTTTTACTCACTTGAACAATGTTCTTGAAATTATGATTTTCGAGGTCTTAGAAGTATTTATGATGAAAAAAACTCACAGTCCCCAGTGGAGTTGCCAGAAATGTTAGCTCCTTGTAATCAGCAATATTGGCAAAGTCCGACAGTAGGGAGAACAGTGTTTCAACCACTTTGGGATTCTAGGATCTAGCCCTCTTGAATCCGGAGAGGGATCTCTCCAATAAGTGTAAAGATGGATTTATCTTTAAGGTTTTGGGTAATTATATTAGGCTAGTTATGAAAGCCAAGGGTTTTTTTTTTTTTTGGATGGTTGAGCATGATTATTATTTGAGTGGAAAGTTCTAAATGGAAAGAGTTTCAAAGGTGATAAGTTGCAAGAAAACAGAACAAGCTTTGGCCAAAAAGATGGATGTTTTAATGGCTTTAGTCCATTGGGCTATGGAGTCATAATAGGGTTTAATTGAAACAACCAGGTTCAAGAGTGGTCCATGGGGCAAGTCATCTATGTCTAAGGATCTCTTTAAAGTTGATTTATGGAATGAAATGATACAACAAGAAGGGGAAATTAAACAGATGAAGAACAAAGAGCAGTGCAAGATCTAGTAAGTACTTTGAAACTAGCCATCTTTTGACATACACTTAAGAAAAACATAAAATTAAACTAGGATCTGGTAAGTACTTCGAAACTAGCCAGCCTTTGATACACTTTCAATAGAAAACATTTAAAACAAAAATGGAAACACAAATGATAACAAAGAATGGTCTAAGATTTGGTAAGTACTTCAAAACTAGCTAGCTTTCAACACATTCCAAGGGAAACATTCAGATAGTCTTTGGGGATAAAACTAGGACCAGGGCTCACCATATCTTCCTTAGTTCATCTCTACTTAACATAAACTAAAAATAACTTTCAGAATAACAATTAGCTAAGACAGTAGGATGAGGGAACACTAGCATTCCTAACTGCTCAAACTGAATTAAATCATTCCTAAACAACACAAATTGGAAGAAAACATTTAGATAAAGCTTATCAATCAGAGAAGGGTACTAATATACAGTAAATCCTAACTCTATGCTTGTTTTTCTTTATCAGAGAAAATTAATAAAGTGAGAACAGAAATAAAATAATGATTTACAATTATAAAAACATCACTGTCGACATAGACCAGGATCCCACAAATCAGCTTGTATTGATGCTTCAAACCAGTTACAGCTTTTAAGTCCAGTGTTTCAGGTTAGCAATCATCTTCACTTCTCAGCCTAACTATTCTATCACAAGCATAGCTTCAAGAGCCTTTGAAAACTATTTACAATCAGGAGTTTCGAGCACAAATATATTTCAAAGTTCTGCAACCAAAATTTTCTCATCTTCTACAGAAGTATTTATAGAAGGAATGAGGAGGTGGGATCTAATAAAAGATATCCTGAGCCAATTAGTAAAGATTAATGCTTCTCGGCCTTTGAGGGGCTTAATGGAGAAGATTACAGATATTTCACTGTATTAATTGATTTACATTTAAGATTTAAGCTCGGTGGGAGCTTTTGTTGACTTTTAAGGCTCTATGTCATGTTGTAGTAATTCTGCTAATATTTTTGCATTAAGTTCCTTTAGCAGAATTAATACTTCAGCTGCGCTGAGGCAAATATCTTCTTTTTTATCAATAACTTTGGCCTCTGTTTGAATGCTTTGAGGTAACAGGTGGCTTTGTGGTAGCTAAGAGGAATCAATTGGCCTCTATTGTGGCAGTGGAGGCCTTTCTATCTTATGATCTTTTGATTTTTCTTTAATCACTGTTTTAATTCGGAGGATTAGGCTTTCGATAATCAATCTTAGCCGTAATCCCCCAAAACTGTCTTCAATCTTCTGTTCTGTTGTGGCAAGTCTTCAACACTGATACTCTTTTGTTTGATTCATTTTTCTGTGTCTTGTTCATGTGCATGGCCGCACAGGGTTCATATGGCATCAATGCCCATGAAGCATTGATGAAACGTGGAATAGAACCTTTGTAGTTTTTTCCCTTTGATAAATATATGTCCAGAGGATCGTCACCCTCGGCTTTCTTTTCCTTTATTATTATAGGAAAAACATTTGAAACTTGCAAAATACACAAAATATTAAGAAATCCTGCGTTATTGGGTTTAACTGCTTCGGAGGCTGTGGGGAGGAGCATGGTCATTGGATGGTAGCATCTAACGGTGGAGATTCGTTTGCGGGAGGTTAAAAGGAAAGTGGGGAAGATTTAACTCATATACGTCGATCTGCAGAGATCGACGGTCAAGCTGGATTGAGAGGAACATTATGCAAATGACCACTTTATAAAGAAATGGAAGAAAAACAAAGAAAATAGGTGAAATTTCCCTTGGTGGGGGTAAAATGCAAAGGAAATGAAAATGAGGCTTCGGGATGGTCGTGGGTCATCGGATGGGATTGGCCCGTGAGATCAACGGTGGAGATTGTGCGTCAAAGACCCTTTGGCAGAGGTGGAGGGTGATAGTGTAAGGCCAGATTAAATCTGGTTTGTTGATCTGCAGAGATCAACAGTGAGAGTCGCACGCAATAAAACACAATAGAAATGGGGAAGGTGGTTTTGGGAGGTAAAACCACTATTTTCACATGAGAAAAGGGCGTGGAGGCAGTTTTGCCTTTTTGAATGAAATATGCATTCCCGCCTGACACGTGGCATCAGAAAATAGCTTATATCACGTGGCCTTTGGGAAATTCACTATCGTGCTGAAAACTACGTGATATATGATGTGGGCCGTCAGATCTGGGGCCTCAGATCTAATGGTATAAAACAAGCGCAATATGAGATAGATGTGTAAGTGGAAGCAGGGGAAGCGGTTTTAATCTAGATCGTTGGATGTAGAAGATCAACGGCCATGATTGAAACTGGGCTTAAACGAGATAATATACAAGCGGAGAAAGGATTAATAGGGACCGTTGATCTACAGAGATCAACGGATGTGATTGGCCGAGAAACATTAAGAGCGGCCCTGCATGTTTTAAACCAAATTCGGGAGGTGTGATCTGGACCGTCCGATCTGGACACATGGACGGTCCAGATGCAATCGGAGGTATCAGCATCGGCGGGACATGGAGGCTCCGAAGCAATTGAGCGCTGGTCGTTGATCTGAGGATCCGATCAACGGTGGGGAGTGAATCGGAGGATTTTTAAGGCGGAGGAAGGTTAATAATCAGAGCAATTGTGGGTCGTTAGATCCGGGAAAGCGGGGAGGAGATCAACGGTTCATGATATATCGGGGAATGGCCAATCGGAAGGGACCCAAAAATGAGCCTGAAAAACTTGCGATGCAATGTTGCGCGAGCCATTTAGGGGGGGAAGTAAGAAAATGGTTTAAAGGCTTAACCCCCCATAGTATCAATGATCTCCAAGCCTTCCATCAAAATTTCTTAAACAAATGGGAGGTAAAGAAGAATCCTCTCCAAGTCCTTTCTGATTACAAGAACCTCCGTAGAAACACTGGGGAAAGTGTACAAGCTTATTGCACTAGATTTAACAGTGTGTATAATGCACTTTCCCCAGAACTAAAACCTCCACAAGGCTCAACTTTAAACAAGTTTCCTGAAGGGTTTGACCCTAAGATGGCCGATCAGCTGAGAGAGAGAGATTTTGCAACTCTTGAAGATATGCAAAGAGGCACTCTTTCTGTGGAGGTCAACTTAATGGAAAAGAGAGCAAGAATGAAAAATGAAAAGAGAGTGTCCTTTAGAGAGGAATCTACACCTTCTACTTCCAACTCAAAAATGGACAAAATGATGGAAGAGATGATGAAAGAGATGAGCATAATTAAGAGAGCACAAGCAAGCCAAAATCAAACTGCTCCTCAAAATAGAAACCAAAACCAAAACTAGAATTTTAGAAGGCATCAACCTCCAAACAGACCTAGGGAAGATGATCAATAGATCACTCCTCCCTTTCATCAAAACTATGTAAGTGATGTTGAGGAAATGGATGAAATACCGTAGGAAGATGATATCAACATGTTTGGGGTAGAGGATGATGACTTTGAATCTCATTATGATAGAAAACAAGGTCTTTGTACACCTTATAATGACAAAAGAGATGATGATGAAAATTATTATCAAGACATGGAAAATGTCATCATAGAATCTCAAAGAGAATATGACCTTAGAAGAAAAACTAGTCAACAAACTCCCAACACCAAAACCTTTGATAAATCTTCACAAAATAACACTGCAACCAAGCCTAAAATGGTCAAACAAAAGGATAAAACAGTGGCTGTAAATTCTGATAATGGTAAAGAGAAAGGCACTCAAAACAATGAAAAACAGAGTGCGGGCATTATTAGTACTAACACTTCAGCTAGTACTCCTATGAAAACAATTTTGTCAAGTATAAATAGAACAAATCAGCAAACCCATGTTGCTGATAGAATGAGAGCTAATAAGGCTGAAACTAGCACTGTAATGAGTCAAATTCCTTTCATCTTGGAGTAGGAAATTTCAAAGATCAAAATCTTTTTTCCCTTGACTAAGTTAGCTGCCAAACATGTATATAAGACCCAAATTTTGAAGGCTTTAAGAATAGAAGAAAATGAGGACACATTCAATCTTAATGATGACCAACCAGAGCTGATTTTTGGTCCTAAGATTGAAGGTAGATATCAAGAAGGACCTATTCCTCCTTTTTATGTAAGTTTAAATGTTCATGACAAGATCTTGCACAACGCTATGCACGACTCAGTAGCTTCTCATAATTTAATGCCAAAATCTGTAATGGAGAGCCTGGGTCTATAAATCACCAGACCTTACAAAGACCTTTACTCCTTTGATTCCAGCAGAGTAAAATTCTTAGGATTAATCAAAGGCCTCTGCGTTAACTTAGCCCAAATTCCAGCCAAATGTTTATTCATGGATAATGTTGTGGTTGATGTGCCCCCAAATTATGGAATGTTACTATCAAGATCTTGGGGGGCTAAGTTACAGGGGATTATGTAAATGGACATGACCTACGCGACTATCCCTGTTTTCAATCAGAATAGAAGACTTTATAGGGAGTCCCATATGAAATTCACAGTTACAAGTCAAGACAGACCACAAAAATCTCCTCTATATTCTGTAAATATAGGCCTTGATTCTTTTATTATGTTTAATGATGAAACATTTAGTGAACAAGTCACTTTAACAGAATTAATGGCCAATAGGGAGGAAGAGAAACACAACGCAGAAGTGTCAAAACAATTTGCTACATTTAAAGACAATAGCAAACCAAACAAAGGTCTTGAGCTACAAGGCAGGTGTCCATTGCTTTTAAACATTCATAATCAAGAAAACAACCCTCAAATAAACGAAAAACTTGGGAAATCAAAACAAATACAACTAAGTGCTAAGATTCCACAACAACCCTTGAGCACATTAGTTAAAGAGGACACTAACCGAGGAGAAACCGAAAATAGTCCTCTGTGGATTATGTGTTTTTATGGGTCATGCACTAAGAACAATGTTGGTGCAGGTGTCTGGATTACTAACACTGAAAAAAACCACATAGAAAGCATTTCCTGCAAACTAAACTTTCAGTGTTCCAATAACATAGCAGAATATGAATCCCTTCTCTTAGGCTTACATTTATTGAAAAAGTTAGGAGCCACAAGAATCAATCTGTATGGGGATTCAGATTTAGTCATTAGACAGGTCAATGGGGAGTATAACGCAAATCATCCCAGACTTAGGGCCTACCGAAACGATGACATGGACCTTTTGAAAACATTCGAGGAGTCCAAACTGTTTTTTGTCCCAAGAAAAAGAAATATTGTGGCCCACAATTTAGCCTTTGAAGCTAGAACATGCTTAACGCCATATAACACCAAATAATGCACAACTCAGATAAAATTTAGACCAGTTGTGCCTGATAATGAGAAGTATTGGCAGGTTTTTGACAATGACAAACAAATAGAAGACTTCACGCAATTCATAAATGAATTTGAACTAAACAGTTCAGACTCAGATTATGAGACTGACTGCAGTGAAGAAAATTTTCTTAGTGAAGAAGAGCCATCTCCTGAACTTGCTAATATAAACCTGTTATCTAGCAAACTTAAAAACAAAATAGAAACGACTGTAGAGTTAGGAACAGAGGAGTTAGAAACATTGCACTCTAAAGATGAAAGTTTTCCTAAAGGTATGGCACCTTTAGAAGATTTGTTTGATTTTAACGATGTGGCAAATAAAATAAAACTGGAACCTGTAGAGACTGAAGTGGAAGAGTGCAATATAGGCAGTGAACTTAAACCTATGATGATTAAAATGTCTAAGACTTTACCAGCTCACATTAAACTCAAATACATAAAGCTGTTTAAAGAATTTTCTAATGTTTTTGCATGGAGCTACGAAGATCTTAAATCCTATGACATTGAAATAATACAGCACAAAATTCCCCTCAGAGATAACCAAAAGCCATTCAAACAAAAACTGCGTAGAGTAAACCCTGTTCAGTTGCCTTTGGTTCAGAAGGAGATCATCAAAATGTATGAAGCTGGTATTATTGTCCCTATTAGATACTCTGAGTGGGTGTCTAATCTGGTGTCTGTTAGGAAGAAAACTGGAGATATCAGGTTTTGTATAGACTTTAGAGACCTAAACAAAGCTTCATTGAAAGATAACTACCCTTTACCCAAGATGGATCATATTTTACAAAGGGTGGTAGGGTCTAGGAGAATTTCTTTGCTGGATGGCTATTCAGGGTACAATCAGATCTTAGTTCACCCTGTTGATCAATTAAAGACAGCCTTTACTACACCATGGGTACGTTTAGTACGTGGCGGAAAATGCCTTGGCTCAATGAATGCCGGAGAAACTCTTTAAAGAGCCATGGACATATCTTCGGTAACTACGTTTCATCATTATATACCTTGATGATGTCACTGTGTTTTCAAAAATAGATGAAGAGCACTTAGAACATTTAAGAAAAGTTTTCGAGAAATGCAAAAAGTTTGGGATATCTTTAAACCCTACAAAAACATTATTTGGGCTCCAAGAAGGAAAACTTCTTGGGCACATCATTTCAGAAGAGGGTATTAAGATAGATCCCAAAAGGATTGAGGCCATATTGCAAATCTCTCATCCTCGAAACATCAAGGAGTTGCAATATTTCATTGGAAAGATTAAATTTTTGAGAAGGTTCATTCCCATCCTGGGTGCTGCGTTCCTTAGGAATATCACAAACATGTTGAAGAAGGAGCAAGGAAGAGAATGGACCTTGAATCAAAGAGTCTTTCGAGTCAGAAACAAGCGTTAACCAAAACACCGGTTCTAATAAGTCCTGATTTTTCAAAAGATTTTAATATTTTTTCATTTGCATCAGAACATACGATAGCTGCTAACCTTTTACAGAAAAATCCACAAGGACAAGAGCAGCCTATTGCATTCTTTAGTAAGGCATTGAGAGATGCCCCTTTGAAGTATAAAATTATGGAGAAGTAAGATTTTTCGTTGGTTAAAGCTTTAAAAGACTTCAGAGTATACATCCTTCACTCGCACATCATTACCTTTGTCCCAAATTTAGTTGTTAAAGACATTCTAACATAGGACCCAGACAGTAAGAGAGGTAAGTGGATTGCTATTATTCTTGAATATGATTTAGAAATAAAACCCACTAAACTTATCAAAGGCCAAGGTCTAGCTAGGTTGATGGCTGAATCAAATTTTGAAGTTCTTGACATTAATATGATTGATGCTTTGGATGATCAAGGGGAAATCTCAACTTCCATTGTTGAAGACCATTTTATGAATTCCTCTTGGTATGCTGATATTATTTATGTTTTGCTTAATTTAAATGCACCTCCTGGTTTGACAAAAAAAAGGCAAGGTTCCTAAAGTTAAAAGATATAAACTATTGCATTATAGATAGATGTCTTTATTGGAAAAATGCAAGTGGTATATTGCGCAAATGTTTGCTTGGGTTTGATGCAGAGAAGGTTAAGCATGAGTTCCATGAAGGGGAGTGTGGAGGCCACCTATACTGGGAAACAACAGCCAACAAAATCTTGAGGGCTGGTTACTATTGGCCTACTGTTTTTCATGATGTACACAAAATGATCATACCCCATTGCCCGTCATAAATTTCAACTTTAAGGCAAAAGAAAACTCGCTTACCCCTACCGCATCCCGTCATCATGGAAGATCCTTTTCAATAAAGGGGACTTTATGGGAGGAAATCCATCCCCCATATTCTGCCCAACATAGATGGATTCTCACTACCACAGACTATTTCACTAAGTGGATAGAAGCCATACCTTGCAGATAGGCCCATGATTCAAATTTATTATAAAATTCATGGAGATTAACATTCTCCACAAACTCATATCGTCCTACCAATACATCACCGATAATGTAGCAACATTTGGATCAAAGAAGATGGGTTGAATTTGTCACGTATATCGATAACATTGGGCATTCCAACTTATTACCCTCAAGGTAATGGACTTTGTAGAATCCTTTAAACAAATTTTATTGAACATAATCAAGAAAAAATGTTGAGGACAACAAAATTTGGCACACAAAGCTAGTTCATGCACTATGAACACAGATTGACTTTGAAGAAATCTATAGTGTATGTCACCTTTTCACTTGTGTATGGTACCTATGCAATTTTTCCAAAAAACCTTGGTGTACCAGTAATGAAGTTGATTCAAGAGTTGCAAACTGAAGATAATGACATGATCAGAAGAATAAATCAGACCATCCATCTTCAACAAACTGGAGAGGAAGTCTATAACAAAGCATTGCAGAAACAAATCAGCATCAAAAATCTTTTTGACAGAAGAAAAAAGGCCAACAATTTCAAAATTGGGGACAAAGTTTTAAAGTGGGACTCAAGAAGGGAAGAAAAGGGCAAGCATGGAAAATTTGGCAACTTATGGCTTGGCCCTTACTCTATTCATTCAGCTGCTGGTAATAATGCATTTTTCTTGTAGGAGTTTAATGGGGCAGAATTGTTTGGGGGTCCTGTCAATGGTAGGATGCTTAAGCATTACTTCTCTTGATCGATGTTATGCTCAGAAAGCCTTTTTATCTTTTCCTCATTATAAATACTTCACCCACCATTGCATTCAAAGTTATAAAAATCAAAAAATACAAAAACAATGAAAGAAAGAAAAGAGGGCATATTGTGAAAATGAGAAAGGTATAGCCCCATACCAAAAAAGAGAAACAAATCTGAAAGTGTGCAAGCTCAAATGCCACTCCTGAATAACACACTTCTAGTTAGTCAAACTGCCCAATCTTGGCTAATTAGCTTTAAATTTTCTGCTGATAGGATAGTGAATTCGATTTTCCAAAATGTTTAATCTTGGCTTATCAGTAGATAGTTTATGATAGAAATTAAAGGTTCAAACAAGACCAAAATCTGAACCTAAGGTTTCAAAAAGAAAATGACTCAAAACTGCTTCAAATTCTGAGTCAAGAGATGTAAAAATCTGGTTCCAATCAGCTCAAAATCTGAACCAGTTGATAAGAACAAAACAAATCAAAAAAATTCAAAATAGAGCTATAAGGAAAACAGAAAGCCATGATGAGAAACTTTCAGATCTTAAGCCTTCCATTTTTGATTTAATTTTCTGCAAAATAATATCTATGTGCAGCTTGTTTTTTATGCCATAGGCTAGCATCAAGTTAGACTGTTTAATCCTGACTTGTATTCTTTTAAATTTCTGTTGTAGAATTTAGAGAATAAAAATATGTTAGACTGTTTAATCCTAACAGATTAGTAGATTAGGTAGAGAATCATATGGGCTTAACTGTTTAATATGAGTCCATGGAGAAATAAGGAGTAGAAATAGATTAGTTTTCCTGGTCTCAAAAGAATAAAATACAAAAAGGAAGCCTAAATCCAAGGCACTCCAATGAAGCTAGAAAAAAATGTTAGATCTCAGATTGGGTAGTTAGAAAGCTTGTTGATGAAAGAACCGTTGTTTTTATGGCTACTAATATTATGAAAAGAAATATCAAAAAATAGAAAGAAAGGCATCCCAATGGATGAGGCAATGTGCTCACCTCTCCCACAGAGTACAAGTTCCAAGTTCCGATAGCTTCCTGGAAGGTATCATCCCAAGTGAGCCATTGTTAGCCACCTATAAAATTTGTTATAGGCAAAAGGTGGCTAAAACTCTTTTGAGCCTTCAAGGAACAAATTTTATTGCTAAAAGTGTTGGCTCTTGAAGAATATTGAAGGCCTCATGCCTCTGTCCAATATATTCACTGCTGTGCCTATTCTACATTCAGAAATCCTGTAGATTTCCAAGACAGATTACTGCTGCAAGCACCATTTTCCTTTTTTCCCTTCTTCCAAAACTGACCTCATTTTTAACCCCTTCATCCTCCATGAAAAACCCTCACTTTCACATTTATCCCTTTTCCCTTATTCAAAACCCCTTTGATAAGGTTTAAAGACTCCTTCTTTTGCCTTATCAAAACCCTGAAAACTGTTGAAAATCATTGGAAATCCATAAACATTACATTTTTATGGATTGTAGACTTAAGCCTCCTTGGGCTAAGTTTTTAACCCTTTCCTTCCATACACCCAGGCGCCAATACCAAGTGCCAGCCTTCCAAGTGCTTATCGCGTTGCCCAATTTCTATTAGCCCCCCTCCTTTAAACCCCTGGTCATATATTTCTCCATATAACCCACAACCCTGCAGTCAGGCACCAAGCCGCATTATAAATTAATATAAACCTTTGGTTATATTAATTTTTCGATTTTTATTTTATTATAAAATTTCTGCCGGTGTGAAAACCCCAGTCAATATCCACCATCGATCTAATCTGCAGATCGATGGCGAGGAGTCTGTCACCCCAGTGGTCCCCGCCATCCACTCACCGATTGAAAAACCGGGCGGTTTTCATCGCACCACTTCCGAGCGCGCGGCGGTTTCTTCCATTTCGCAGCGATTCCATATGCTGGCCGACATGTGTCTTGGGCACTGTTCATCAAACCACCGTCCATCGCGCGTTAAAGTTCGAGCGTGGACCCGGCGCGATATGGACGTCCACCGTCTGATTTGAGGCCGCCCATCGGACAACGATCACTCACCGAAGATGCCCACGCGATAACCAGGCTACGCCGCGGCGTTTAAAAGATCTCCACCATCAATCTAATCTGCAGATCGACGTCCCACATTCCATTGCTCGGTCCCCTCGTCCACAGTAGTGCCGGTAGTCCCAACACCACATCAGCGTCCATGCGGTAGTTTTCTATTGGGCGCGTTTCCATGGTTCCTCGTCCAGTCAGCAAATCCAGACCCGGGAATTTTATTCAACATGTTTTAATTCAAATCTTAATGTCTGGTCACATTTTCTAAAGTTTTTAACGCCTATTCTCCACCATTGATCGCTTGGGGCGATCTCATCCGACAGCCCTCGATCGTCCCTTCACCTCCGCTCCTAGCCGTCGATCTTTGTGCGATCGGCGACTCTGATTTAAATTATTCTTCCACCTTCCTTTTGTTTTCCCCCGATCAATCTCGACTTTTGGATGATTCCATCTAACGACCCTTCTCTTTCCACGTGCTTTCTGAAGCAGCAGACTTATATATGCAGGATTTTATAATGTTTTTTTGTATTTTGCAGGGTTTTCAATGGTTTTTTCGCCATGTACGAAGAAAATTTAGAAGCAGAGGGTGACAATCCTCCCACCCCTGATCCATCAAAGAAAATCACTTGCAGGTTTTAAACTTCATGTTTTATCAATGTTTCATGAGGCATTGATGCCATATCGCCCCTGCGCGGCCCTGCTCATTAGAAAAACACAGCAAGTCAATCACAAATCAAAGAGTATCAATTTCTACAAAAAAAACATACCAGAGCAAAGGATTGAAGATAGGTTTTATGGGGATTACGGCTAAGAATGATTATAAAAATCCTAATCCCCAATTAAAAACATAGTTAAAGATGAAAATCTTAAGTGTTTTATCGACAGAAAGCCTCCGCCGCCACCTTTGAGGCAAATTGATTCCTCCCAGCTGCCGAAATGCCACCTGTGCCTCAAAGTATTCAATCAGTGGCCGAAGTTATTGATCAAATGAAGATATTTGCCTCAGCACAGCTAGAGAGTTACTTCTGCAGGGAAAATTAATGCAAACAATATCTGTGGAGTAACCCTGACATCACACAGAACCTCCAAGGTCAAGAAAAGCTCCCACCGAGCTTAAAAAAACTTTATGTAAATCATTTAATACAGAAGACACCTATTGTAAGTTTCTTCATTGAGCCCCCCAAAGGCCCATAAACCATTAAGTTTGTATTAATTGTAATTGGAGATATTTTATTAGATCTCACCTCCTCATTCTTCTATATATACTTCTGCAGAAGATGAGAGAGGGGTTGGTTGTAAAACTTTGAAATATAATTGAGCTTGAGAATTATATCTGTAAATAGTGTTCACTAGCCCTTGAAGCTCTGTTTGTGTTAGATTAGTTAGGCTGGATTGTGAAGATGATTGTTGAACTGAAACATTGGGCTTGAAGACTGTAACTGGTTTGACATCAATAACAAGCTGTTTCTTGGGATCCTGGTCTATATCACTGGTGAAGTGCCTCTTTCTTTGTTATTGTTTTTCCTTCTATGTGTGTCATATTGTTCACTATTCTCTGATAAAGAACATCATTTATAGAGTTAGGATTTAATGTTTACCAGTACCCTTCTCTGACTAATAAGCTTTATTTCAAAATTTTCCTCCAATTTGTTTATTTAAGAATGATTCAATACAGTCTAAACAGTTAGGAATGTTGGAGTTCCCTCGTCCTACTGTTTGCTTTAAACATTGTTCTTGAAAGTTATCTTCCTTATTTGCTTATTAAAGTTAGACTAGAAAGTGATGGCTTTCCCTGTTTCTAGTTTCTATTCTCCAAAGGCAGATTTTGAAGGTTTCCCTTGGTGTTGGCCGAAAGCAGATTAGGTTTAAAAGTACTTTCTCTGATCTTAGGTTACCCTTTATTTCTCTTATGTGTTTTCATACTTTCTGAAGGTAATTATGTGGATTAATGGATTGTTTGTCAATTAAGCTACTTTAATACAAATTTGCCCAAGAAGTCAATGGTTAGCCCTATCCTTGGTTGGTTTTAAAAAGTTACTTAAGAGGCTTTTCTTGTTTGGACTGATTATAAATCCTTTGTGAGATTATTATCAGTTACCACCCCTCCAACCCTTTATTGTTTCCATTCCATCATTTTAACCTCAATGATCTTGTGACATAGATGACTTGCCCCTTGGATCACTCTTGATGTTGTTGCTCAATTAAAGCCCTGATTTGACTCCATAGCCCAATGGACTAAAAACCAGCGTTATATCTATCTTTCCAGCCAAAGCTGTTCTATTTGTTTGCAACTTCTCACCTTTGAAACTTTTTTCACTTAGAACTTTCCCCTCATGTAATTTCCATGCTCAACCATCCAAAAAAAAAAAAAAACCCTTGGCCTTCATAACTAGCCTAATATCATTACCCAAAACTCCAAAGACAAATCCATCTTTGCAATTATTGGAGAGATCCCTCTCCGGATTCAGGAGGGCTAGATCCGAGAATCCCAAAGTGGTTGAAATAATGTTGCTTCTACAGTTTTAGTCTCACCAAT